>OU452275.1:19522500-20122500 GCA_911728535.1 Pammene fasciana | reverse complement strand
TCTATTGAGAGAAACACATTAAGCACTTCATACAGCAAATACTTGTTGAGGTTCAAACCCAGTCCGTGGCCGTACGACAAACGCAAGTTCAATCAAAAAGTAGTGTAAGTATATTATTCTTAATATCGTGTGACACAATATCAAAACCCCTCCTCCTCCTCCTCCACCTCCTCTCAATGTAAATTTGACCTGCACCAAATATATCTTATGTTATTTTATAATGTACCTACCTCTGGATATGATAATTTCCTTGATATTAGTGAACCGATAAACAAAACACCTAAATCATTGGATTACCCAAATGTGTCAAAACTTATTTATTCTTAGACGGTAAATTCACGGGCATGTTCAATCTTTGTTTAAACAAACTAATCGAAACGAACTGATTTCAGCGAGTGAGAATGAATTGTGCAATTTAGAGATAAGACAATTTGTTTCGTTGTCTAGTTACAACAGATAACGTGACCATAAACTGTCATTCGCAATACTATTTTTCAAAGTGCTTGTAGCTGGCTCTACACGGAAAAAAAGCTTCCGGGATATTCTCAATCCAAGACATTATCACCACTGCTGAACATAGGCCTCCCCTTTGGACCTTATCATTAAAGACAAGACAATACAATTCAAGACATTATATTATCTTGAAAATATTTCCTCGTGACAAGTATTTATTTCCTTTACCAAAAATATGATTCTTCGCTTAATAAAACCACATTTTCTTAAAATAGCAATACAAAAATGTATTGTTTCAAGAGTATATTGAGTAAATAAGAGGAGAGTGTACTTTACTCAAACAAGTATTATCTTAGGTAAAAGAAACCTAGAAAATCTGTAAGAATATTATTCGGCTCGTTATATTTAAAACTATAGGTAGTTTATTTTTGGTAAGGGAAATAAATGCTTGTCACGAGGAAATATTTTCAACATAATATAATAATGTTTTAGATTGAGAATATACCGGAAGCTTCTTTTTCCGTGTACTTACTGTACTGTGATACTACCTAACTACCTACCCGGCCGATTGGTCGATTCAAACACATGTTGTACTATGGCGTAATACGATAACGATAACATATGGGTTGCGAACTTGCGACACACTTATACAATTTGCAGTTAAGTTGAAGTACTAAATAAACGTACTTCGATAACAACATTTCCGGCCTAGGACACAGGGGGGACTAGGTTACTTTTTCTGACTGAAGTCATCCAGGTCTTTCAGTTAATAACATTTCTTGACTTGCTATTGCTACTATTTAAAGTGAAAAGTAACGCCTTGATGCAGAAATATGACCAAAAGATTTCAAATCCGCAACACGTTAACATGGTTTGATCCAATACAGTTAAAGTAACACCACTAACACCAGAGCTGGCTTTCATTTTCTTTCTTTTTTAGGGTTCCGTAGTCAACTAGGGACCCTTATAGTTTCGCCATGTCAGTCTGTCTGTCTGTCCGCAGCTTAGCTCAGTGAAAAAAATTACGGGTACCTGCTGTACACATGTAAGTATGTATTAAGGGTGTTTTTTTTTTCGCTTCGACCTTATTTTGTGGGGTATTGTTGGATTGGATAGGTCGTTCAGAGAATTCTAAAACAAGTTCTGGATAAAATTAATAGTTTCGTGAATAACAGCACCGAAAATTTACAATTTTCGCCCCCGTATCTTTTTAACCGTAATTCAAAAAATATGGAGAAATCATGAATGTGAGGCCGGGATCCTGCCATTTGACCAAAATATTTTTGACCAAATTTCATTTCCCAACCAAACTTTCCCAACCGCACATTTGTCAACCGAATCTTTCCCATATACTTATTTGTCAAATTAAAGTTTCGACAAATGATCATATCCCAAATTATTACTCAAGCAACTTTCAATAGACCAACTGATGTTTTGCCAAATGTTTCACTTGGACAAAAAATGTTTCACAATTTTAATTTTGTCAAATAGATGATAACACAAATGATTTTTATCCAAATAAATGTTTAGACAAAAAATGTTTATCAAAAGTATTAGTTGGACAAAAAATGTTTCTTCAACCCTCATTTTGTCAAATAAATCAGTGGACAAATGATATATATCCAAAGCATAGTTTAGTCAAATATTGTTTGTTAAATGTTTTAATTGGACAGACAATATTTACTCAACTTTTATTTTATCAAATAAATTACTGGACAAATTATTTAAATCCAAAGCAATGTTTAGTCAAATAACTAGCTAGGGGTATACGCACAGATCTGCCGGCCGGATTTGTCTGGCGGATATGCTCGGCGCATATCCGCCAGCGCATGAATGATGCATAGCGCCATACATGGACGGATTTGTCCGCCGAGCATATTTACCGGAAAAATCCAGCGAGCAGATCTGTGCGTGTATCCCCTAGCTAATAGTGATTGTCAAATGTACTTGTACAAGCAACTTTTATTTTGGCAAATAAATGACAGTAACAAAACAAACACTCTCCAAATATTCCAAACTAATGCTCACATAATATTTTGTTCCTTAAGGTTAAAGGAAAAGTACCCCCACAGAATAGTAGGTTAAGTTAGGTTACCGATGTAGGTGTGTTAGTTTGAATATGTTCCTCAGTGCGAAGATAGAACACCGCGAAGCGGGGCTTCGTCGACATGTTGGCGGGCATAAGCAGACGAAGACGTCCCTGCCATTACCGATGTAGGTTTGTTAGATACCTTTTGCCTCTCAGAGCGGCAATAGAAGCCCGCGAACTTCTGCCAGAAAAGTAGGTTAGATTAGAACCGTGACCTCCCATCGAAACGAACTTCTGCCAGAGAAATAGGTTAGGTTAGAACCGCGACCCCACGGAAATGAACTTCTGTCAGAAAAGTAGGTTAGGTTAGGTTAGAACCGCGACCCCACGGAAATGAACTTCTGTCAGAAAAGTAGGTTAGGTTAGGTTAGAACCGCGACCCCGCGGAAATGAATTTCTGTCACAAAAGTAGGTTAGGTTAGGTTAGAACTGCGACCCCACGGAAATGAACTTCTGTCAGAAAAGTAGGTTAGGTTAGGTTAGAACCGCGACCCCACGGAAATGAACTTCTGTCAGAAAAGTAGGTTAGGTTAGGTTAGAACCGCGACCCCACGGAGATTAACTTCTGTCAGAAAAGTAGGTTAGGTTAGGTTAGAACCGTGACCCCACGGAAATGAATTTCTGTCATAAATCCTAGTAAACGATAACATTAACTGTCTTATTATTTGCCGTAATTTGTTTTAAATCATCAATCAATTCAAATTGAACGATTTTTTGTAACATGAAAAAACTACCAAACGGATTTTAGTTTAAAAAATAATTTGCCTAAATAATGACGATTTGGGATAAATTAGTTTACTGAATCATGATTTGGCATATGAAATTTTGTGAAATGAAAAATTACCAAAAGGGTCATTTGCTAAAAATATATTTGCTGAATGATACGTTTGCCATGACTTGTTTTGCGTTTCGTATGTTTTGGCAACTAATGCATTCGGTTAGTTAAGAATTGGTGAAGTGAAAATTGTCAAAATAAGGAATTGCCGAAACATTTATTTGCATATTGTTGAGTTGCCAAAAATTTTTTTGCGTAATATTTAGTTGGGAAATGATTATTTGGTATTTATGTTTTTGGGAAACATTATTTGGGAAGTGAAAATCTGGCAAATAATTTTTGGTAATACATCAGTAATCCTGTGAGGCCTTATAAAAACTTCCAATGAAAACTATATTTGAGTTATTATATCTTATCGCAAAAAGTTATCATTTCATAGTAAAAGGACGTAAGTGCCGCAAAAAATCCTGTAAAAAAACGCTCTTTTGATTGGGTTGCACTGAAAACTAAAAGGATAACCGAACTACTTCGGCTATTTCATCAATAACCAAAATTCGGTAAGGAGTTAATAAAGTTTATTTGATTATAACTTTCAGTGACGGGCCTACAACTATGGAACACTACACTGAGCAATCTGATCATGGCACTTAGAGTAATTGCATTGCAGTATTTTGTTATAGAACGTGGAACAGGTATACAAAATACATGCAGATACGAACTATTATTACTTTCGGAAATGTACGACCTGATGAATCCTTATCGCTTTATTACATTTAAAAGTGCAATATCCAACACATGTTGTACATGGTTTATTTATACTTAGGTATTAGGTAGTTACGAAGTTGTCAATACGATAAATATCTACTGTCACGATCACGATTATGGATATGTCCCTTGAGAAAAACTATTATAGCATTGCAATCTTCATGGCTGACTGATGACTGTAATGACCAGATGTATGTATAATTAATTATAGTATCGTCCTAATAATAGTATTTATTAAGTACCTATAACACGAGAAAATTAAAAATAAATGCCTATAAGTATGCTAATAAATGTTGCATTAGGCGATTATCAGTATTATCACACTGGCGACGGATCCGCATGCGGCGCCGGTGCGCGAGCGAGATAGCACTATACACATGCAGAGTGTGATAATCGCCTAAATGCAATAGTAGGCAATATCATGAAATTATCGACATGATATGCTCGGCTACCTGCTCGTACCTATAAGGTGCAACAAACACTTGAACAGAATTCAGCTATCATACAAAAATTCAGTCACATTAGGCATTTGCGACAGCCTATGGGCGCCACACAAGAATTCAGTCACGTTAGGCATTTGCGACAGCCTATGGGCGCTACAAAAAATTCCGTCACATTCGGCATTTGCGACAGCCTGCTGATTTCTGTCTATGATAGTTGAATTCGGCTAAGAGTATTTTGCGCCTATATGAACATACTCGTATATTTCTGGGATAAACATTCAAACTCACATTCATTATGTAGGTAATGCAAAGGTAACACAAGCGTAGCCTGCTGTTATTATCTCCACAGCAATGATTTTATTATATTCTAACTCTATGCTCCGCAGTCGTAACTAATTAAAAATTATATTACAATAATTAAGCATTAAGTAGCAATTTTACGCGTAGCGAATACCTAGCATGTAGCTCAGCAACGAACACTCGTACATATCTATCTATTCAATTATTTTATATAAGAAAATACAATTGTAGGTAAGACCTATTTTTAACCGACTTCAAAAAAGGAGGAGGTTCTCAATTCGACTGATTTTTTTACTCGATATCTCCGTGAATCGTGAACCGATTTTCAATTTTTTTTTAATCGAACGGGTATAACCCCTAGATGGTCCCATTGTCACCAAGTCGGGGTCTGATGATGGGATCCTGGAGAAATCGAGGGAACTCTTCAACTATTATAGGCACACCTATAGTGATTTCACTATTTTTTACAGAAACTCGGCCACTTCCTCTTGGAATAGCGGATCCCAAGTGAAGCCGGTTCTTTTTAACCGACTTCAAAAAAGGAGGAGGTTCTCAATTCGACTGAATTTTTTTTTTTTTTTTTTTTTATCATAATTTTTTTTTTTTTTTTGTATGTATGTTACTCCATATCTCCGTGAATCGTGAACCGATTTTCAAAATTTTTTTTTGAATCGAACAGGCATAACCCCTAGATGGTCCCATTGTCACCAAGTCGGGATCTGATGATGGGATCCTGGAGAAATCGAGGGAACTCTTCAACTATTATAGGCACACCTATAGTGATTTCACTATTTTTTACAGCAACTCTGCCACTTCCTCTTGGAATAGCGGATCCTAAGTGAAGTCGGTTATTTTTTTGTTTAAAATTATTTTGTTCAAAATTATTCGAATCTAGTATTAATTAACTGTACCACGTGTCGTGTATATTTACTTCATTTATTTTATTGTATTTTTACTTATACGGTCATGTCATAACATTGTTTTCTTGGACAGGAATGTATATGTATTTATAGTGTTTATTTGTATTTATATCTACCTACTTATTGCTTATTATTGCTGTCGTTACGTAAACGTAGTAATTACCTCGTCTGTAATAATCTCTGTTTTTTAGGGTTCCGTACCCAAAGGGTAAAAACGGGACCCTATTACTAAGACTCCGTTGTCCGTCCGTATCTATGTCCGTCTGTCACTGTTCCGTGAACCGTGATAGTTAGACAGTTGAAAATTTCACAGATGATATTGTATTACTGTGCCGCTATAACAAATAATATAAAACAGAATAAATTAAATATTTAAGGGGGCTCCCATACAGCAGACATGTTTTTTTTTGCCGTTTTTATACATAACGGTACGGAACCTTCGTGTGCTTATCCGACTCGCACTTGGCCGTTTTTTTATGATCGCTATATTATAGCAAGTCCATGACTTGCATTTCAAACGCTATATGCTACCGACTGTTCAGTGAAATAAAAGCAACATGTCTCATTTGCACAGAAACGTGGACCGGTACGTGCGAGTGAAATGGCGCGACGTTCGCGTCGGGGACCTGGTGCACCTGTCCAACAACGAAGCGGTGCCCGCGGACATGGTGCTGCTGCACTCCTCCAACCCGCTGGGGATCTGCTACCTCGACACCTGCAACCTAGACGGCGAGACCAACCTCAAGCAAAGGACGCTGCCGCCTGGTTTGTTAGAAATGGTAAGGTATTTTTGCTCGGCACCATATGCGCCGCACAAAGTCATATTGTATGTTAAGGCGATTATCACACTGGCGACGGATCCGCATCGCCTAAGATAGCATAATGTTTGTAAATACAAACGATTCATTCGTATTTTGGGGTACAGTCGCGAAGCGGGATTGTTGAGCCACTTGCTATTGTTCGTAATTTAGCAGTGTAATCGAATGAATGACCGATGCTACTGATAGCTAGTGAAGCTAGTCGGTAGCATCGGTCATTCATTATACGGCTACATTACGAATAAAAATAATATTACATATGTAGTTCTCAGCATTCATTCCATAGTGACAAGACCACTGGATTTGATGAACGAAAAAGAGACACTATATAATTATTTATTTATTTATTTCCTAAGAGCTAGCCCTGGAAAATGTCACACAATAACGAGAGCACCGAAAACTGACAAGACCGTATACATAGTTTTACATACATATAATATAATAACATCAAAATAAACAATGTAAAGTCATGGATTCCCTTAACGTACTTAAGTAATACCTAATGGGCGATACCAGCCAGCTGTCATTTTGGACGACGCGGCGATGGCGGCCGCGGCGTCGGCGGTCGACGCCACCTAGCTGGCTTACCTTTCAACCCCACACTTCTATAGTGCAACCATAAAAAAAAAGTGCTACAGAACAGAGTACCTAATAATACATGAATAGGTACCTATTTAATTATCAAGTGTAGGCAGTCGCCTGACAGTGTTACATACACATTGAATTACGTCTAAAGGCCGCTATAAACGAATGGTCAGGCTTTAACGATATTTTTCGGCCGTGTTTGCCATTGAACTAGCTTTATCTACGCTCATCAACACAACACTCGCTTAGATTACACTTACCGAGTTTCCCCGATCGACCGAGTTTTCCCATCAGAAATAAATACTACTCGGAATTTTTAAACACGAAAATGGAAGCTCGAGTTTTGTCATCCAGCGACAGAAGGTCAAGGCCTCACATGCTTTTCATGCATGTTTAATGCCCTAATAAATTTCAAGCCGTGATTACTTTGATCATTAATCATTTCCTTCGGGCGGGCCGTGTCGTGCGGATACTTGGTAGCTACCAAACGGTGTCGCCGTTCCAGCTCACCGGGCTTCATTTAACCTCATTGCGAGTTGACATTAAAGTCGCTTTCATAACATGATAATGACGGTTTGTCTTCGACTCACTTACCTATAAAAATAAACTCAAGTTTAATACAAACTTACAATCTTTTTATGTAGATGGCATGGCATTCCATTCAGTGGAGTCCTAAAGAAACGTAGCGTGGGAACACTTTCTCCGATATTAGCAACACAAAGCAAAATCGGAAATGATCACGGCGAGCGTTGCATCAACGTGAATTACAAACTATTAAACTTCTAAGACTTCGACGCAATTAAAACGAGATTAATGTCAGGTGTCACGCTCGACGAATGATAACTGTTTGTCACAACATGACATGTCGACGAGTCAGAGTTGTATACAGGGTGGATTTCTCAAATGCGTCAGTGAGGGCAGCTACCAAATGCCATGATGTTATGCAAAAATGGTATTAGAAGGCCAACTTAATTAGAATTACAGATTTTGAAAAAAAAAATACTTTTACCGAGAAAGAGGTATTTTTTCCTAATTTTATTATGCCAATGAAATGTGTTTATAACAAGGATAAAAGTCTCCAATAAACCAAAGCAACCCAGGTTAGGGAAATAGAAAAGCCACTAATCAAAAAATAGGTTTTCCATAGGTACAGTCGCCATCAGATATATCGAAGCGGCCACGGTGGTCACAAATATCTGAACAACGCCACTATTGTCAAGCCGATTAAGTGCATGTTAAGATATTTTTGAGTACCCTGGCCGCTCCGATATATTTGATGGCGACTGTACATTTACTGTAAATGGAAAATGTTAAAAATAAACATGTGTTTTCATAACGCCAATGTCGCCGGTCAGTTTTATTTGACTTTTCTAATAACTACACCGAAGAGCAAAAATTTCGGGTCAGTAACATAAACTTTAATATCTTTAAAATTAATATCTTTTGAGATATTCAAGAAAATGCTAGTGACCCGAAACTTTTGCTCTTGAGTGTATTACAGTGAAATAATATTTTCTCAAACATACTCCGAAATGTATTCGTTAATGTCACGAAATGAAGACATGAAGTTGCCCGTTTATGGCTCCTTACATTAAGGAAGGAGGAAGGTTGTTTGCAGGACTCACTTTATCCGGCATTCCGCACCGGCGTCTACCGCAATCTCGCCCTGAAATCCCTTACTTCACGGCCTCTGCAGTAATGTACTATAACGTACGCACTTTGACATCGTTTTTTTTTACTTACAGCATTTAACTTTTAGTCCAGCGAAGTTCAAAAGCACGGTGGAGGTGGAGCGGCCGTCAACCAAGATCAGCCGCTTCACGGGCACTATCTCACATCCGAACAAGGACCGCGTACCGCTCAACTCCGACCACCTGCTACTCCGCGAGTGCACGCTGAAGAACACCGACTTCGTGGAGGGCATCGTCGTGTACGCCGGCCACGAGACCAAGGCCATGCTCAATAACGGCGGCCCTCGCTACAAGTGCTCCAAGCTTGAAAAGAAAATGAACACCGACGTTATCTGGTGCATCTTGTGCCTCCTCTTCCTGTGCTGCACGGGCGCCGTCGGCTGCAAGCTCTTCCTCGACGACTATTATAGCCTCCCTAACCTACCGTACTTCATCCCTCACACTTCCTCCCCCGCCTACGAAGGACTAATAATCTTCTGGACGTACATCATCGTCTTACAAGTCATGATACCGGTGTCGCTGTACGTGACGATAGAGATGACGAAGCTGTTACAAGTTTACCACATACACCAGGACGTGGAGATGTTCGATCCGACGACGAACACTCGAGTGCAGTGTCGAGCCTTGAACATCACTGAAGAATTGGGGCAGATCAACTATCTGTTCAGTGACAAGACGGGCACGCTGACGGAGAACAAGATGTTGTTTCGACGGTGCACGGTGGCGGGCGTGGACTACGACCACCCGCCGGGCCCGCCCGCGGAGCCGTCGCTGGACTTGCCGCCCATCGTCACCCCCGTCACGCACATCTCGCCGAACCCCAGGATGTTGCAGCATGTGCTCGAAGAAAATGGAAATGAACACACTCAAAAGGTAATTATTATCTATTAGAAAACGATGTTCATCGAACTCGCGGAGCGTAAGCAAAGTGAGTTCTTACAAACAACTCCAGACCGAACCGAACTGTCACCTGGCTACTGGGACGTCTCGGCATTTGGATGGCTTTTTGATTTCGATAGTTTGTCTGACGATAACTTTAGTAACGTTTTTTTGATCTTTATGAAATTTCTTGGGGCGGTAGCAGAGGTACATAAAACTTGTAAGTTCGTATATGAGCAGGATCGATCAAGTGGTTATGGAGCTAGAAGGAGAAAAAAATCCTCCTTAGGGTCTTGTTATATTGGTCAACTCGTTTGCAAGTAAATCGCGAGTTCTCAGTTCGAGGCGGACTACTAGTTTTATATAAGTATTCCAGTATTTATTAATTGTAAAGGTAATGAGAATATTGAGAATACATCACAAAATTATGTTATGTAACATAGACTGTCCTGTAGGTATGTAATGAACGTTGACTAGAGTCCAAACATGACATTTAAATACGAGTAATTTGATACAAGACTCCCTAGTTTGTTAAAGCCATTTCATATGTTGTGTGCAGGTACGCGAGTTCTTGCTAATCTTGGCGGCGTGCAACACGGTGGTGGTGTCGCAGCCGCACGTGGACGCCATGCACATGAGCGGCTCCAGCCCCGGCGACAATGAGCCCGCGCGCTCCAATGGCGTCGCCCGCTCTACCGACAAGTGAGTTGAAGCCGCTTCTAACGGTGCACCAACACACGACGGTGTGTCGCAGCCGCACGTGGACGCCATGCATATGAGCGGCTCCAGCTCCGGCGACAATGAGCCCGCTCGCTCCAACGGCATCGCCCGCTCTACCGACAAGTGAGTTGAAGCCGCTTCTAACGGTGCACCAGCACACGATGGTGTATCACAGCCGCACGTGGACCCCAATGCAAATCAGTGACCCTAATCCTGGCAATTATTTATATTTGTTCTTTTAATTACTTTTAGACTTAATCAGTGACTTACACAACATTAAGTTAAGGTTTGATCGCACGGCCTCTGCGTAGTAAGTTGCACATTATGCAGTTACGCCCACTTTATTCCCTCTTGTCTACAGTACCTACCGCAAGTATGCATGATGATTATATTGATTAATGTTATTAGGTACGTAAGCCGATTAGCAATATAAAATCACCTCATTTATAAATATTATTGGAGTAGGAGAGTTATAAGAAATTTTATTTTGACCTCTAGCTGCGATCTGGGGCCCGTTTCTCAAAAGCTTGTAACTTGTAATACAAGCGGATGTCACTTTTCGATATCTTTTGCTAGAAAGGGACTTCCGCTTGTATTACAAGTTACAAGTTTTTGAGAAATGGGCCCCTGATCAGACCAAGCAGCCGCATATATTCCTACAGTACTAAATACTGTCTCTCGCGGGTATGAACGGGAAATTGAGCGATCGAGGATTACGTTATCTGTACAATCGTATACAAATGTTAACGTGGCTCGCGTGAGTGAATTCAAAATTGTAATTCAGATCGGAGCTGCGAGAGCGTGCAGCCACGTAAGAAAACTAACCGTTACTTCTTCATTTTTTTCTCTTATTCGTGGAATACATTTCTAGAATATATATATTGCTAAAAGAACATTCTGAAATAACTTATTGTATTTCGAAACAGTTGATTCGAAAGCTCGGAGCATTTGAGCAGGTCTGATATTCAATATACTTACTCTGCTCCACGATCTCGCCCGAACGTGCTTACAGAGAAATTTTTGAATTTACATAGTTAACAACGTATGTAGCTCGTAGCTCATATGTAAACTCAAACTCAAATAACTCAAATAATTTATTTGTAAAACATAGGTACATTTAAAAGAGGTCTTACAAGATGTTGATGGGTATCACTATGTTCCACCATGTGTGTAAATAATAATTATTAATATTTGTCCTTATCCTTATACGCAGTCTGCAAAACAAAGAAGAGGGAGGTTTACAAAGCAATCTGGAAAATATGAGTTACCTGCTTCTTTTTCCCGTGCGTGTTCCTAAAAGCACTTGGCACCTATCTACTCTGACACGCAAGGTTTTCACTCTATTTTCTAGCTTAACACCATCTTAAACACTATATACGCACACAAAAGCAACTTAAATATGTATGTATAATAATACGGTGGGGCTACTTTGCACCAAAAAAGGTCCCATTCGAACGTAAGCTCATACTTTTTATTGCAATTAGGAAACAATACCAAAAGTGGAGTGGCTGGAAAAAAATCACGATTCGTTTCCATTTTTTTTGTACCTTTAAATCCTAGCATTAGTAAAGTATCTACCATGTTTGAAGCTAAGAAGTTGAAAACCCGTGTATATTAGAAAAATTACTGAAAAGCACCTAAGCACTTGGGCACTAACACTAAAAACGAATGCATATAATATAACTATTAAAATACTTGTCATAGATCGCAGCCGGGCCGCAAGGTGTCCAAAAAGCTGGCAACATGGCCCCGCTGGGTGGCCGTGATCAGGGCCAGGTAAGCTGGCCCTTTATTAAAAACAGTAACATATTATATAATCACCTTTTTTTGGCTTTTTTTTTTGCTTATTTAGAAAACGAAATGATATGCTAAATATAATATTTATTTAATACTAGTTTTCCGCCTGCGACTTCGTCCGCGTATAAGTAATACGGCTCCCAAACGGAGTTTCATTCCCTATTGTATTTCTTAAAATATGCTTTTTGGTATGAGAACTATATTTCACAAAAAACATAAACTTTCAAATCTGCCACAAAAAAAGTATATCTCTATTGGTACAAACTTACAATCCCTTTTTAACCCCGATAAGGGTTGAATTTTAAATGTAACCCAACCTGCAAATTACAAATCCCTTTAATACAAACGCACGCACGTTTTCATGCACGTTTCAACTCCTCTGGGGTGGAATTTTGAAAAACGCTGAAATTAGTTACAAACAATATTTCAAGCCTGTCACAAAAAAAAATGTTAGCTCTGTACAAACTTAAAACCCCTTTTTAACACAGTTGCTCAAATCTAGTAGTAGTTTATAATGCGAGAAGTTGGATTTATCGCACTAGCGCGTTTTACTTTTCCAGCCAATCACAGCTCAGGATTCATGATCACCGCCCCGCATCGCACGGCGCGAGTGTTCGGATGAAGTAACCTCAAAGTGTCACTCTGACATATTGTCCATTTTTATAATTTTTTCGCAACTTTATTAAAAAACGTCGTTCGATACACGGACGGAATGTCATTCTTCACTCGTCCCGAATTTTGCCACTCGCCTGCGGCTCGTGACCAAATGTCTCGGAACTCGTTGAATAATGACATCCTTTCCGACCTAGTATCGAAATGTACTATTTTAACCCCGTTAGAGGTTGAATTTCGATAAACGCTTAAATTACTTTTATTATTTTTAATTATCAGTAAATTTACGAACGTTCAAATCTCTAACTTTAAGCTTTAAACCCCACCCATACAAAGTTTCAACCCCCTTTTTACCCCTTCAGAGGTTGAATTATTCAAATTCAATTGTTATTACTTGTACAAATTACAAATGTAACCCGATCTGAAAATTTCAACTTTCTTAGCTTCAGTAGTTTCGGCTCTGCGTGGATCAGTCAGTCACAGGCACACTTGCCTCATACTCGTATCATACTACTACTTCGCGTTTACTGAACTACACACCTTTCAATACGTACCCACTATTTTTGGATTTTAACTGTAGAGATAATAAAGGCAGCTGCACGATGCACCTCTAGCGCCATCCGCAATCAATTTATTGCGAAACGATCATCTGGTGCAGTTGTCCAAATATTCATGGATTCTTTTCTTTCACGAAAGTGCGCGAGGGGCGTATTGGTTAGACCTGTAGATATTGTTAGACAAACCACTTTTGTCAGTAGAAAAACGCGGCAAATTTAAAATACGTACCCCTAGCTGGGTGATGAGACACCGTATTTCGTAACGAACATTACAATTCACATTTATTTTGCATTGAATGTGTATTTAGTGCATTTCACTCTCTCATATTAAGCGCGAGTAAAACAGAACTATCGCAACGTTCTACATTCAATTTAAATTCGTTTTTAAGGCATACGTTCTTAGAGCATACGTTACGTCAATTGCCTCAACCAGATTATCTGTTGCAGTTGATGACAATTGACAAATTAGACGAAATCATCCGTCTCCTTTTTAGGGTCAAAACAGACCTAGCGGAATTCCTCGCGGAATTAAGCCAATTCATAGACAAAATGCTTAATTTTGTCTATGATAGCGGAAATTTGTCTATTCTAGCGGAAATTTGTCTATGGCTTCCATACAAAAAATACCATAGACAAATTTCCGCTACCATAGACATTTTGTCTATGAATTGGCTTAATTCCGCTGTGATTCCGCTAGGTGTGTGTGACCCTTACACATGGTAAATGTCACCTAATGAAAGGGGCGAATATACTAAGTAATAATACTAGAGATGGGCCGACTAGGGTTTTTGCCGACTACACAATCGGCCGACTAATCGGTTTTCAAATTGCCGGTTAATCGGCCGACTAGTCGGCAATGCCGATCGTGGGTATTGGCTAAGTTCGGATGCAATCGGAAACGCTTGCTTCGCTTCGTCAGCCGTGCCATTGTCTATCACGCGTTCATGTTTTGACCAGTTTTGTTTACGAACCGGCGCTGGCGTATTTGACGGCAAAAAGAAAACAAACACTACTTATAAGATTTAAAATTAATAACTAAAATTAATTGTTTAATTTCTGCCTAGTTCTTATTTTCCTGTAGGTATTAAAGTGCCGAATATTCGTATTTTTTTGCCGACTAATCGCCGACTACAAATGATGCCGAATAGTCGGCCCATCTCTAAACAAAAATGATAATTTCGATGATCATTGCTTCTTTTTTCCCTGCTTCTTAGTGTTGTCATACTTTAGTTCGCTGTACATTGCTACTGCGTTCGTTGACTGGTGAAACAATATATTGTTTGAGTTTGATGATGATGAGATGTTCGCTTGTGTTGCGTCGCAGGTACGCGCGGCTCACTGAGTCGCGGTCAACGACGCCGTCCCCGCCGCCGTCCACCACGTCGCCGCTGCGTTTCAAGCTGTCGCGGCTTCCCTTCGGGCGCGGTGAGGACAGCGCCAGCGAGCCCAGCACCAGCGCCGACCAACAGGTGCGCTATATAGTGTGGTGAACGAGTGATTCTAGCTGGAAACGTGGAAATCAGAAATGTTGACTTTGGAACTTTGTTAAGACTAGTACAAAGTCAAAATTTCTGCTTTCGACTTTTCCAGCTAGACCCGTTTTAGAGCATTCATTTACCAGGCTAATACCTGGCAGTTGCTAGTCTGTAGGAGATGGCACCGCAGGGTGAAGATACCTTGTAATACGCGAAGGGTGAAGGGTGAAGATGCCTTTAAGGCCGCGGTTCAAGCCGGCGAGCCCAGCACCAGCACCACGCCGTTGGCACAAGTTCACTACCCTTCTAACACTTTATACATATAAATTTTCACGGTATACATTAAGCATGACTAGGAGTACCTAACTAAACATACTATACTTTATAGTTGCGTAGTAGCTAGTTTTGTTAACTTAATTAAACTTAATGTGAATAATTATTTAAGTTTAGATTTTTTGCAAATGGGCGGCGAGACGTATTTTCCCATATTGTTTTATCCTGTTAGATATATAACTAAATAGTAACTGGGTGCTAAAATTAAACTCGATACGTCAATTAATCATAATACATATTTTGTAGTGTACTACTGGCTTTTGCTAGCGACTTCGTTTGCATCAGTTTAAGTGTGAACAGGCAACACATACAGACAGATAGACACTTTGGCATTTATAATATTAGTATAGTATGATTAGATAGTATGGATCTTTTTTGTTCCGCACGAGATTCTCTACTTTTTAACTATACACGCAAATCACTTACCTTGTGAAATCATCGTTTTTATTCGATAAACATTACAAACCTACGCTGTATCCTTTTGCCATCTTATTACGTTTAGGTCATTTCACACAATAATCACATAATCGGTTGCAATAGGTAATACATAGTTTTATGTGTTAAGGCGGTGGTAAACGCAAACAATTGAAATCGAGTTGTTTAGTGCAAGTTTTGTTATAAAAGCAAAGCACCTGGATGTTACATGATCTGAAGAGACATAATACTCAAGTTTTATGTTAGTGAATGGTTTTCTCCTTGTTATCCTAATTAGGTAGGTACCTATAAGTATACAGGTGTACGAATATTATTAGCAAGGGGATATTTTTCGGGTTTGTATGTTACATCGTATGTTACATGCGTAAACCATCGCCTTAAGGGAGATTCCTGCTCTTCAAAGCCATATAACTCATATTCTATTTATATTTACAGCTAATTATTTTATTATTTATTTAACATAAAAAGAGCTACAGCTTAAACTAATATAGAGTCCCACAAAACAGTTTTCACTATGGTATCGTGCAGTCTCTACTCTCTTATACTTATAAATTAATATCTATAGGCTACTAATTACTATACAATACAAATGCAAACCCCCCCTTAAGGGGAGGCCTATGTTTAGCAGTGGACGTCTTATTATGGCTGAGATGATGAAGATGATGACAGTAATTTGACCGTGTCCGTTTGGTGTGTGTCAGACTGTGCGCTTCGAGGCGGAGAGCCCGGACGAGCTGGCGCTGGCGGAGGCGGCGCTGGCGTACGGTTACGAGCTGCGGTCGCGCGCGCCGAACGAGGTGGAGCTGGGCGTGCGCGGCGAGCTGATGCGCATGCGCGTGCTGCGCGTTCAGCAGTTCGACGCCACGCGCAAGTGCATGAGCATAGCGCTGCGCGACCCGCTTGGCCAGGTCTGTAACTTTACTACTCGTACCGAATTTACTTGTCATATCTTTTTAAACTTATTGTGATCTGCCTTTTTTGGCGTTAAAAATATTGCAACGTTTCCAGGACTGTAGCCAGAGTTGAATTTAAGGTGGGACATTGGTAGTTTCAGGCGCACCATACTTTATTGTTATAATTGATGATATTTCAAGGTCGTCATCGAGATTTTAAGGTAGGGCTTTACTCCATAATGCCTTCCCCTAGCTGCAGCACTAAACGTCCCTCTTAACATATAAAAAAAAATATTGCAAAGCGCTAATGTAGTTATACTGCTTACGCTGAAAAAAAAAATACTTTTTGGCAGATATCATACCTATATAACTGACAGCACAGCTGTCACTATGCGCTATTCAGCGTGAGCAGTATATGTATAAAAACATTGAAAAATCGTAATTTGTAGCTTAATAAAATGAATGAGTAAGGTAGCTGTGCGTGTGTGTGTGAGCAGGTGGTGGTGTACGTGAAGGGCGCCGACTGCACGGTGCTTCACGCGCTGGCGCCGGCGCGCGCGGGCTCGGCGGAGGCGGCGGCGCTGGAGCGCACGCGCGCGCTGCTGTCGGAGTACGCGCGCGCCGGCCTGCGCACGCTCGTCATGGCCAAGCGCGTCATGAACTCCGCGCAGTGGGAGGAGTGGCTCGCCTCGCACGCGCGCGCGTCCGACATAGGAGAGGGTGCGTGCTAGTCATCTCTAACTGTTTACACTTGTTCAGAAAGATGGTATTTTACTATTAAAATTTTGATATTATTTTGACAAGTTTTTAGTCAAGTCGACTGTATATGACCTATGACTGTACTCGACTTGACTAACAAAATAATTCCAGTAAAAAATACATACATTTTTTTTAAATGACTACTGACAAGTTGATTGAAGTATGAAAATTAATATTGTTTAACATTGTTTTTAGGACAAGATAAGCGCATCCGCGATTCGCTCGCTCGCCTCGAAAGCGCTTTAACACTAGTCGGAGCTACGGGCGTCGAGGATCGGCTGCAGGAGGACGTGCCTCGTACCGTGCGGGCGTTGTTGGAGGCCGGCATCGTGGTGTGGGTGCTCACGGGGGACAAGCCCGAGACCGCCATCAACATCGCGTACTCGGCGGCGCTGTTCTCACAGAGAGACAGGCTGCTCTATCTCATGTCGAGAGACAAGGTTAGTTTATTACAGGTCGGCTGCAGGAGGACGCGCCTCGCACCGTGCGGGTGTTGTTGGAGGCCGGCGTCGTGGTGTGGGTGCTCACGGGGGACAAGCCCGAGACCGCCATCAACACCATGTATTCGGCGGCGAAGGCTGAAGGAAAATGACCCCCGCATTGTGAGGGGCTTGTTGGACGCCACTGTCCTGTAGTTGCTTACAGAGGATACTTAAATGAGGGAGACGCCGACTTCATCGACTAGAACTAAAAAAACAAAGGTTTCGAACTTATAATCAAAATGAAATGCCTTTTTAACTGGCGCAGTCAGTAGGGGTGTTAGATCTGTTATGGAGAGAGGCAATTCCCATCGACCCACCCGGACGGCCCTTCGCGAATGGAGTCTCAGTCGGTTACCACTTGTTCGTGGTTTTTCACAGTCGAATACTGCCTCTGGCTCGTGCTCCGCTGCCAATGCGGGCGCATTATACAGGGTGTCCCAGAAATCGACGTCAAGCCGTGAATGGATGATAGAGCAAGTTATAACAGTTATCAGAAAAATACAAAAAAAAATCTATCACATGTTCTTCAAAAATTATGGTCACTTTAAAATTTACCAGAATATTCACGCCCTGGTCTCTTAACTTCTTTCTGGGACACCCTGTATAGCCCGATCGATGTGATTCGTACATGAAAGCTTCTCATATTTACGTTTTTGAACAGGATCAAGCCGAGTCTACGATCAAGGGCTACCTGAGCGCGCCGCTGGGCCCCGGCGGACGCGCGCTCGTGGTGGACGGACGCACGCTGACGTACATCCTGGACCGGCGCTCGGGGCTGGTGGCGCCGTTCCTGTCGCTCGCGCGGCGCTGCTCCGCCGTGCTGTGCTGCCGCGCCACGCCGCTGCAGAAGGCGTACATCGTGAAGGTACGAGCAGCCCCGCTGGCGCTGGTGGCGGACGCACATCCTGGACCGGCGCTCGGGGCTCGTGGCGCCGTTCCTGTCGCTCGCGCGGCGCTGCTCCGCCGTGCTGTGCTGCCGCGCCACGCCGCTGCAGAAGGCGTACATCGTGAAGGTACGAGCAGCCCCGCTGGCGCTGGTGGCGGACGCACATCCTGGACCGGCGCTCGGGGCTCGTGGCGCCGTTCCTGTCGCTCGCGCGGCGCTGCTCCGCCGTGCTGTGCTGCCGCGCCACGCCGCTGCAGAAGGCGTACATCGTGAAGGTACGAGCAGCCCCGCTGGCGCTGGTGGCGGACGCACATCCTGGACCGGCGCTCGGGGCTCGTGGCGCCGTTCCTGTCGCTCGCGCGGCGCTGCTCCGCCGTGCTGTGCTGCCGCGCCACGCCGCTGCAGAAGGCGTACATCGTGAAGGTACGAGCAGCCCCGCTGGCGCTGGTGGCGGACGCACATCCTGGACCGGCGCTCGGGGCTCGTGGCGCCGTTCCTGTCGCTCGCGCGGCGCTGCTCCGCCGTGCTGTGCTGCCGCGCCACGCCGCTGCAGAAGGCGTACATCGTGAAGGTACGAGCAGCCCCGCTGGCGCTGGTGGCGGACGCACATCCTGGACCGGCGCTCGGGGCTCGTGGCGCCGTTCCTGTCGCTCGCGCGGCGCTGCTCCGCCGTGCTGTGCTGCCGCGCCACGCCGCTGCAGAAGGCGTACATCGTGAAGGTACGAGCAGCCCCGCTGGCGCTGGTGGTGGACGCACATCCTGGACCGGCGCTCGGGGTTGATGCGACCGTGCCGCGAGCTTGAAACCATAACGCTCCCTAAGGAATAAGATTTTTTTCTAGCGCGAAATAACACCTCTCACCGCTTGATGTATAACTCACATCATGTAGATGATCCCTATACCGTGCACTTTGTATGCAGTAAGGTGTTGTTACATTGCAGGCGGTGAAAGAGGAGCTGGGAGTGACGACGCTCGCGATCGGGGACGGCGCCAACGACGTGTCCATGATACAGACCGCAGACGTCGGCGTTGGTATGTCTTATAAATACAAAAGAAACTTGTTAGCAAATTACTTAAGTCAAACATGATACTAAAATATTAAGTTTATATAGGTAAGGCACCATTCTTTCGAAAGCCTATTTTCTTCTAATTGGTATTTATTTATTGAGATTTAATATAGACATTGGTCGAATTGAACCGTAAAGTACCGGACACCTGGTAATCTTTCGGCATCAAAATGATTGGTACACAACAGGTTAGAACTCAATTTCCTTGCAGGTCTCTCCGGGAAAGAGGGCAGGCAGGCGGTGATGGCGTCCGACTTCGCGCTGTCGCGGTTCAAGTTCGTGGAGCGGCTGCTACTGGTGCACGGCCACTGGTGCTACGACCGCCTCGCCAGGATGATACTCTACTTCTTCCTTAAGAACGCCGTGAGTATGGGGCGGGGGGAACTAACGCATGTCTAATACATAAGTAGAGTAACATTCTTCAGAAGTGGCTCGGCGCGGGGCAGGAAGGTTCAGCAGTGATTTATTGATGTGGGTGTTGTTGTTGCAGACGTTCGTGTTCCTCGTGTTCTGGTTCCAGCTGTACTGCGGGTTCTCGTCGGCGGTGATGGTGGACCAGCTGCACATGATGACCTACAACCTCGTGTTCACCGCCTTTCCTCCCCTCGTCATTGGTGAGCTACAATACATATTTTTTTATACCACGACGGCGGCAAACAAGTTAACGACCCGCCTGATGGTAAGCAGCTACCGTAGCCTATGGACGCCTGCAACTACAGAGGTATCACATGCGCGTTGCTGACCTTGTAGAAAAAGGAGGATTCACTGTGTTAACAGCTAAAGGAACGAGAGGGTTCCTTGTCGTCAACACACTGGGTCCTCCTGAGCTCTTTCTTTCTTTGTTTTTTTGTTTCTTTTCAAAACTTATAGACCTTATTTGCGTTCATTAGTTTCAGTCATTGAGTTATAATATAATAGAGGCGCAGACACAAACAAGATTTTCCGAAAATATAGCACAAAAAATGTGTAACCGGCCAGTGCGAATTTTTTAACATCGTTAAGGTTGTATTACAAATTAAAAGAAATATATGATTAAATTTCACCTGTCATTCATCTGGCGTTCAAAAATCACAAGGCACATAAGAGCAATGGAGTCGCTCTTGTATTAATTAATTTATTATTTATAATAAAAAAAATTATGAAACTTTTGTAATAAATATTGATAACTTCATAATTATACCTATTTCGCGTATTAGTTCGTTTTAATAGATTTGTATAGTGTGTATGTTATTATATTGCCTGTCATATTGTTGTTAAAAATATTATGAAATAATGAACTATTAAATTTCAATCGCTCCGATTTTCGTGCTTTTAACAACATTTGTAGATTTTTTGCGTACCGCTAGGACTATGTGTAGGCAAAGTGACAGCCCTCTAGAAGAACCCGTTAAAAATATGTTTACACTTTTGCACCTTACTCCTTTGTAATAAGACTAATAAGGTCCAAAAAACATATTTTTGATGTCGACTGTACAACCCCTAGCCTGTGAGCCTGCGACCATGAACCCGCGATGAAAAAGTAAGTGTAAGCAATAGAATCCCGCTTTCTACATACTGGCTAAAATCTAAGAATAAAGTTATCATGAATAAAAAACTGGTGCCATTTAGGGCAGGCTACCAGGGTCGTGTTTTATAATGTTACAATTTACAACTTCGCTGCTTTTCCTATCTTTCTAACAAATCATACGTATGATTTGCTAGAAAGAGAGGCAAGCAGCGAAGTTGTAAATTGTAACTTTATAAAACACGACCAAGGTCTAACCCTTGCGGAGGGGTTACTTAAATTTCATTTTGAAACGAAGATAAAAGTAATCACTCTCCTTAATTTTATCACCATATTTTAATAACTTGTGGAACATATGTTAATAAAATTTACTAAATAAGTTTTAATTATTTTCATTCTTTCGTAATTAAAAAAAAACAACAACTACTCCACTGGCCTTATTCCTCAATGCTGTCAGTTCGGTTTAAATTTACGAAACCTTTACTTCCTATCGCCATTTGTGCCTATAGTACGTTGACCTTCATGCTGTAGCATTTCAGCTTAATCCCTAGTCTTGCTTACACTGGTAATATTTTAACGAAACGTTTGTTAGTCCTTTGTAAATAGACTTTTCGGAACGATCGGGCTTCGCTCGGCTCGGGCTCGGCTCTCTTCGGGAAAATCGGTCGCGTTGCAACAGCTTTTACTGTGCCACATTTGGAGTGCTGATTTCTTATCTAGTATATATAAAATCATTGGTTTCAGTTTATTTCCTAACGGCCCCGCGTGCTATAATCATTACTTGTTGATAAGTTTTGGATCCATGTACAGATATACTATTTATACTCGTCATTTACGAATGATCCCGGCTCAGCACCGGGCTGTGATGTTGGGTGTAGAGAGAAACCACTTACACTGGAGCATAGGTTTATTCTGTCTTAAGTAACGCTTCCATGCTATTATGTAGTAAGCTATGCACGTGTGTGGGGGGGGGGAAAGGGCGGGGGGGGGGAAGGGCGGGGGGGGGGTGTAAGTAGTAGACAAACGGTGGGCTAACACGCTTGTGCGGTGAGTGCAGGCGCGTACGACCGCGTGGCGCCGAGCGCGCTGCTGGCGGAGCGGCCGGGGCTGTACGCGGCGGCGCGGCGCGGGCTGGCGTACCGCGCGCACTCGTACTGGCTGGTGCTGGCCGAGTCGCTCTACATCAGCGTCGTCATCTTCTTCACCGCCGTCGGCGCCTACTGGGACTCCACGCAGGACTTCTGGACCTTCGGCATCTGCAACATGACCGCCTGCCTCGTCATCATGCTGGCCTACGTCGCCATCGAGACCAGGAGCTGGGTGAGTCGAGCTTGATGTTGCTACCGTTTCGAGGTTATGATAGACTAGACAAAAAACCGGCCAAGTGCGAGTCGGACTTGCGCCCTGACGGTTCCCTGCGTCACACTATTTTGACAATCATCTAACAATGCTGTATGTGACGACAGGAAAACTTGGGTTGCGGGTGATTTTTTTATTGTGGCGGAATAACAAATAAACAATTCGTGGACTTTTTCCTTTACTTATACTGTACGAGTTACCTTTTCGCCAGATTTTATGATCTAGGTCTATGGGAAGTACCCGATAAGTTTTGAGTCCCCTACATTGTGTTACAAAATAAGGCTTAAACGGCAGTATATTTGGATTTCATTAGAAGCTTGATTTTTTTACAGTTTAAAGACACGTACTTGATGTAAATTTCAACTTGATAGCCCTACGCGTTCCTGAGAAAAGGGGTCTTGACAGACAGACAGACAACAAAGATAATCTTACAAGGATTCCGTTTTTGCCTTTTGAGGTACGGAACCCCAAAATACGAACTATTTTGGTCGTTGACTTCACGATGAGTTTTGAACGACGAGTGACCACTAGTGGAAAAAATAGACGTTGTCATGTCACTAACTTGCTCACTGAATGAGAATACAGACATTCTCATTAACTCAAATTTTTCGGTAATACTTTTGTCACTGAATAGCTATGCTAATGTATACAGGGTGTGGCCTGTAATACGAGCAAAAAATTAAAATGTAGATTGTACTCCTTAAACAATACAACTATTGTTCAACAACTTTAAAAAAAATATGTAGTCATAAGATTGTCTCTTTTTCATACAAACTGAATATTATTTTCAATGTACGTTGAATCCGTCTAATTGACAATGCTTGTCAGCCTTGTCACCCTACAAACATAATCAATTTCGCAATACATTGCGTGTTCAGACAAACTTTAAATTGTACTAAAAATCAAACCTACTTGTACTAAAAAGTTTTTTTTAAGTCGCTGAACAAACGTTGTTTAGTTTGAGGAGTACAATCTACGTTTTTATTTTTTGCTCGTATTACAGGCCACACCCTGTATAGCTATTCAGTGACAAAAGGATAACTTTTAGAGAAAATATGATATAGGTATAGTGTTTTACCCTGTTTAAGAATAAGGTGCTGTGCAATTTTTGATAGATATACGAGTATATTATCGAACTCGCGGACCGTAAGCGAAGTGAGTTCTTACAAACAACTCCAGACCGAACTGTCACCTGGCTACTGGGACGTCTCGGCATTTGGATGGCTTTTTGATTTCGATAGTTTGTCGGACGATAACTTTAGTAACGTTTTTCTGATCTTTATGAAATTTCTTGGGGCTGTAGCAGAGATACATACAATTTGTAAGTTCGTATATGAGCAGGATCGATCAAGTGGTTATGAAGCTAGAAGGAGAAAAAAACCACCGATCCACCGACGGGTCTTGTTATATTGGTCAACTCGTTTGCAAGTAAATCGCGAGTTCTCAGTTCGAGGCGGACTAATCGAGTAACTCACGTCTTTTAAGTCGAATGTTGCTCGACATGTTTCGCTCCATAACGAGGAGCTTATTCATGAGCCATTGGAGCATTCCACAAAAAAGTCTACCGTTGTCTCGTACGAACATGAATTTCCAGAAAATTGGTAAGTTTTGTAGATCCTTTATCTGCGTCAATATAGTCAAATTATGGTCAGAATTATAATATTCCATTTAAAATTGCAAAGATAACTCTAATGACAGAGATACAGATGCGTTTGTACGGGACAGCTCGTGGAATGTCCCCATTCGCGTTGGCTAACCGACGCAGTTGGCAAAATTCAACTTAAAAGACGTGATTTTAGTGTTTATTTATTTAATATGTCTGAGTCTCACGGAAGTTTTGTGATATCTATTATACAATTGTTAAATGATTTCTAGCATTGACTGAATCAACACACATTTACATGCAGCGTTTCTTTCACAAACTTGTAAGTCGGTAACACAGTGTGGACTTAGATATTTGTATTTATATTATAATAAGATGTGTCGTCCAACAGTTATCATTCCGGTTCTACAAGTGCGGTTAAGAGTCCGGTTCGATTTTGCTCAACTTTTTGGCGCTATTTTGCAGTAACTAACATAATCTCTATAATTTTGTATACATATTATGAAACATCGTTTCTTTTTGGATGGAATAAATACAACGATTTTTTAATTTTATGCTTCATTTATAAATAATTCACCCTAATCTAACACCAGTTTCGCGATTTTTGCTTGGAGAGGTGAAAAGAGTAAGGTTTTTATTGATTAAAATTAAGTTATACAAGTATGTAAAATATATAAATACATTGGAAAATGAGTCGCCTGAGGAATAAATGTCACAGTTTTTTTCATTTTCATATATATTTTTCAAGAGAGAGTATGTTTTGCTAGAGCAATTTTGCTAAAAATTGCCGAAGTTTAGGTGATATTGGGAAGATATTAAAGTATTTCACAAATATAATAATACAAAAATAAACTTCGCTTCATGCTTTATTCAGATAATATAAATCATATTAGGGTCCATAACAAATAATCATTAAAAATCATATGACAATTTTGCATGAGTCAACATCCTCACTAAACAAGCTCTATAAGAATCGAGTTTTAAGGTATTAAACATTAATATATATCGACCTAAAGTACTTTTTTGCAATAACAAGACGTCAAGCTATCTTACCAAATGCAATTCATGTGCATAATGTCATTATTAGCGATTTTCGTTTTCAAATCGTTACCGGACTCTTAAATCGAGAAACTTTATAAAATGGTAGTGCTATTGAGAAATACAGGGTAATCACAATCAGTAATCACCGTTCATATTGAGCGAGGTGATTAGGTAGGCCACACTGAACTACTTTTACTATGGGACCAACTCCAAAATCGCGAAAAAAATGTTATATATAGACAACATCTGATCGGCCGAAGTATAAAACAACTAAACATTTTTTCAACATAATCACCCCGCTCAATATCCCTGTATAGCCGAACATGTAGGGCCGGAAACCGTCACCACCGTGAACACCGTTTTTGCGTGGCTTAGCCGATCACTTTTTGTGGCAGACACCTTGCTTATTGTTTCAATTAATTAAAACCCCCAACGCGATTAGGATCTGTTCTAGTAAATTATGATATTGCTATTTTGACACTGAAATATTGCGGTTATGTATAGGGATGCATTAAAAAAAAATCCAGTAATATGTGAGTGATCGAATGGTATCACTGATTTTTATAATTTCGTACTTAAAAAATATTTACAATTCCAATAATGTTTTAAAATTTTTACTGAAATAGGATATATTGACAATTTTGCATCCTTTAAACTACAATTCATTACTAAATTCAACATCTGTCATCATCCCTTTTTTGTCTTGTCATTCGAACCAATCTACTTAAATGCAGAAAATATATAAGTTATATGATATTTATTTCAATTGATAATTAAGGTACTAATATTTGTTTAATTTTTTTTAATCCCCGTCACCGCACAAGCCACTCAAAGGTTTTGTCTACTCTAAAGGTTGAAACTTTGTAAAAAAAAACGTTGTATTCATATTTTTTTTTATTTTACTACTGAAAAAAACTAATCACATTGTTTAATAAATATATTTCCAGCGTCTTTGATATAGTAGCGATACACATTTCTGACTGCGAATTAGAAATGGCTTTTATTAGAGATAATGTAAAAAAATCGAAATATAATTTTTTGTTTTATTTCATATTAGCTACACGAGATATTGACGTATCTCATCTCACCCATTATCCATTCATCCGTCATCAATGTCACAATTCGTATTTTTTCTGCGCGCTCTTCCCTAATTTTAATTCAGATACAGATTATTGCCTTTAAACAATATAGATAATGTAAACTGGCTTGACTTGCGTCAGACGGTGATCCACGCGCTGGCGCTGGTGGGCTCGCTGGGCGCGTTCTTCGTGGCCACGCTGATCTACAACTCGATCCCCTTCACCATCCTGGGCATGCCGCTGGCCTACCACGTGATCCACCACGCCATCGCCGACCCCGTCTACTGGCTCGTGCTGGTGCTGGCCACCGTCGCCTCTCTCATGCCGAGGTCAGTGTCACCAGCGAAATAAGTAAGCTGAGAGTGCTCACTCTCACTGGTTATTACTCCGATAGTTTGACATAATTAAGGCATGACAATGGATGGCGTGAGTACTGAGTTTTACAACGGGCTATTTACGACCTCTGCCCGCTGCTTTGGCTTGTAGAAGAGTCCGCGGAAACAACGGATTCACGTGCGGACGTGGGGATAGTCCGGTTGACTAATTATGTCACTAAACTACGGTATATTTATGTACATATTCGCTTTGTGTCAACGTCGATCGCAGTGCACAATAATGTATGTTCACCGGTTATTCGAAGACGGGGAAAATTTGGACAACTTGACAGTTGGTCCCATTGTCGTCAGGTCGAAATGGAGAGAAGTATCCACATTTGTATAGTTTGTTCGCTTGTCACTGATCGTGTTTTGTTTCCGGCGCGCAGGGTGGCGTACCACGCGGTGCGCAACTCGTGGCGGCCCAACGTGCTGGGGCGCGCCGTGCTGGCGCGGCGGCGCGGGCGCGCGCGCCTGCCCTACGCCGCGCACTACCACTGCGACGCCGCGCGAGCCGAGGCGCACGTCTACAGGTACTACCTATACTATACTATACTATACTATACTAGTGGCGGCCCAACGTGCTGGGGCGCGCCTGCCCTACGCCGCGCACTACCACTGCGACGCCGCGCGAGCCGAGGCGCACGTCTACAGGTACTACCTATACTATACTATACTATACTATACTAGTGGCGGCCCAACGTGCTGGGGCGCGCCTGCCCTACGCCGCGCACTACCACTGCGACGCCGCGCGAGCCGAGGCGCACGTCTACAGGTACTACCTATACTATACTATACTATACTAGTGGCGGCCCAACGTGCTGGGGCGCGCCTGCCCTACGCCGCGCACTACCACTGCGACGCCGCGCGAGCCGAGGCGCACGTCTACAGGTACTACCTATACTATACTATACTATACTAGTGGCGGCCCAACGTGCTGGGGCGCGCCTGCCCTACGCCGCGCACTACCACTGCGACGCCGCGCGAGCCGAGGCGCACGTCTACAGGTACTACCTATACTATACTATACTATACTAGTGGCGGCCCAACGTGCTGGGGCGCGCCTGCCCTACGCCGCGCACTACCACTGCGACGCCGCGCGAGCCGAGGCGCACGTCTACAGGTACTACCTATACTATACTATACTATACTATACTAGTGGCGGCCCAACGTGCTGGGGCGCGCCTGCCCTACGCCGCGCACTACCACTGCGACGCCGCGCGAGCCGAGGCGCACGTCTACAGGTACTACCTATACTATACTATACTATACTAGTGGCGGCCCAACGTGCTGGGGCGCGCCTGCCCTACGCCGCGCACTACCACTGCGACGCCGCGCGAGCCGAGGCGCACGTCTACAGGTACTACCTATACTATACTATACTAGTGGCGGCCCAACGTGCTGGGGCGCGCCTGCCCTACGCCGCGCACTACCACTGCGACGCCGCGCGAGCCGAGGCGCACGTCTACAGGTACTACCTATACTATACTATACTATACTAGTGGCGGCCCAACGTGCTGGGGCGCGCCTGCCCTACGCCGCGCACTACCACTGCGACGCCGCGCGAGCCGAGGCGCACGTCTACAGGTACTACCTATACTATACTATACTATACTATACTAGTGGCGGCCCAACGTGCTGGGGCGCGCCTGCCCTACGCCGCGCACTACCACTGCGACGCCGCGCGAGCCGAGGCGCACGTCTACAGGTACTACCTATACTATACTATACTATACTATACTAGTGGCGGCCCAACGTGCTGGGGCGCGCCTGCCCTACGCCGCGCACTACCACTGCGACGCCGCGCGAGCCGAGGCGCACGTCTACAGGTACTACCTATACTATACTATACTATACTAGTGGCGGCCCAACGTGCTGGGGCGCGCCTGCCCTACGCCGCGCACTACCACTGCGACGCCGCGCGAGCCGAGGCGCACGTCTACAGGTACTACCTATACTATACTATACTATACTAGTGGCGGCCCAACGTGCTGGGGCGCGCCTGCCCTACGCCGCGCACTACCACTGCGACGCCGCGCGAGCCGAGGCGCACGTCTACAGGTACTACCTATACTATACTATACTATACTATACTAGTGGCGGCCCAACGTGCTGGGGCGCGCCTGCCCTACGCCGCGCACTACCACTGCGACGCCGCGCGAGCCGAGGCGCACGTCTACAGGTACTACCTATACTATACTATACTATACTAGTGGCGGCCCAACGTGCTGGGGCGCGCCTGCCCTACGCCGCGCACTACCACTGCGACGCCGCGCGAGCCGAGGCGCACGTCTACAGGTACTACCTATACTATACTATACTATACTAGTGGCGGCCCAACGTGCTGGGGCGCGCCTGCCCTACGCCGCGCACTACCACTGCGACGCCGCGCGAGCCGAGGCGCACGTCTACAGGTACTACCTATACTATACTATACTATACTAGTGGCGGCCCAACGTGCTGGGGCGCGCCTGCCCTACGCCGCGCACTACCACTGCGACGCCGCGCGAGCCGAGGCGCACGTCTACAGGTACTACCTATACTATACTATACTATACTAGTGGCGGCCCAACGTGCTGGGGCGCGCCTGCCCTACGCCGCGCACTACCACAGCGACGCCGCGCGAGCCGAGGCGCACGTCTACAGGTACTACCTATACTATACTATACTATACTAGTGGCGGCCCAACGTGCTGGGGCGCGCCTGCCCTACGCCGCGCACTACCACTGCGACGCCGCGCGAGCCGAGGCGCACGTCTACAGGTACTACCTATACTATACTATACTATACTATACTAGTGGCGGCCCAACGTGCTGGGGCGCGCCTGCCCTACGCCGCGCACTACCACTGCGACGCCGCGCGAGCCGAGGCGCACGTCTACAGGTACTACCTATACTATACTATACTATACTAGTGGCGGCCCAACGTGCTGGGGCGCGCCTGCCCTACGCCGCGCACTACCACTGCGACGCCGCGCGAGCCGAGGCGCACGTCTACAGGTACTACCTATACTATACTATACTATACTATACTAGTGGCGGCCCAACGTGCTGGGGCGCGCCTGCCCTACGCCGCGCACTACCACTGCGACGCCGCGCGAGCCGAGGCGCACGTCTACAGGTACTACCTATACTATACTATACTATACTATACTAGTGGCGGCCCAACGTGCTGGGGCGCGCCTGCCCTACGCCGCGCACTACCACTGCGACGCCGCGCGAGCCGAGGCGCACGTCTACAGGTACTACCTATACTATACTATACTATACTAGTGGCGGCCCAACGTGCTGGGGCGCGCCTGCCCTACGCCGCGCACTACCACAGCGACGCCGCGCGAGCCGAGGCGCACGTCTACAGGTACTACCTATACTATACTATACTATACTATACTAGTGGCGGCCCAACGTGCTGGGGCGCGCCTGCCCTACGCCGCGCACTACCACTGCGACGCCGCGCGAGCCGAGGCGCACGTCTACAGGTACTACCTATACTATACTATACTATACTATACTATACTAGTGGCGGCCCAACGTGCTGGGGCGCGCCTGCCCTACGCCGCGCACTACCACTGCGACGACGCGCGAGCCGAGGCGCACGTCTACAGGTACTACCTATACTATACTATACTATACTAGTGGCGGCCCAACGTGCTGGGGCGCGCCTGCCCTACGCCGCGCACTACCACTGCGACGCCGCGCGAGCCGAGGCGCACGTCTACAGGTACTACCTATACTATACTATACTATACTAGTGGCGGCCCAACGTGCTGGGGCGCGCCTGCCCTACGCCGCGCACTACCACTGCGACGCCGCGCGAGCCGAGGCGCACGTCTACAGGTACTACCTATACTATACTATACTATACTAGTGGCGGCCCAACGTGCTGGGGCGCGCCTGCCCTACGCCGCGCACTACCACTGCGACGCCGCGCGAGCCGAGGCGCACGTCTACAGGTACTACCTATACTATACTATACTATACTAGTGGCGGCCCAACGTGCTGGGGCGCGCCTGCCCTACGCCGCGCACTACCACTGCGACGCCGCGCGAGCCGAGGCGCACGTCTACAGGTACTACCTATACTATACTATACTATACTAGTGGCGGCCCAACGTGCTGGGGCGCGCCTGCCCTACGCCGCGCACTACCACTGCGACGCCGCGCGAGCCGAGGCGCACGTCTACAGGTACTACCTATACTATACTATACTATACTAGTGGCGGCCCAACGTGCTGGGGCGCGCCTGCCCTACGCCGCGCACTACCACTGCGACGCCGCGCGAGCCGAGGCGCACGTCTACAGGTACTACCTATACTATACTATACTATACTAGTGGCGGCCCAACGTGCTGGGGCGCGCCTGCCCTACGCCGCGCACTACCACTGCGACGCCGCGCGAGCCGAGGCGCACGTCTACAGGTACTACCTATACTATACTATACTATACTAGTGGCGGCCCAACGTGCTGGGGCGCGCCTGCCCTACGCCGCGCACTACCACTGCGACGCCGCGCGAGCCGAGGCGCACGTCTACAGGTACTACTTATACTATACTATACTATACTATACTAGTGGCGGCCCAACGTGCTGGGGCGCGCCTGCCCTACGCCGCGCACTACCACTGCGACGCCGCGCGAGCCGAGGCGCACGTCTACAGGTACTACTTATACTATACTATACTATACTATACTAGTGGCGGCCCAACGTGCTGGGGCGCGCCTGCCCTACGCCGCGCACTACCACTGCGACGCCGCGCGAGCCGAGGCGCACGTCTACAGGTACTACCTATACTATACTATACTATACTATACTAGTGGCGGCCCAACGTGCTGGGGCGCGCCTGCCCTACGCCGCGCACTACCACTGCGACGCCGCGCGAGCCGAGGCGCACGTCTACAGGTACTACCTATACTATACTATACTATACTAGTGGCGGCCCAACGTGCTGGGGCGCGCCTGCCCTACGCCGCGCACTACCACTGCGACGCCGCGCGAGCCGAGGCGCACGTCTACAGGTACTACCTATACTATACTATACTATACTAGTGGCGGCCCAACGTGCTGGGGCGCGCCTGCCCTACGCCGCGCACTACCACTGCGACGCCGCGCGAGCCGAGGCGCACGTCTACAGGTACTACTTATACTATACTATACTATACTATACTAGTGGCGGCCCAACGTGCTGGGGCGCGCCTGCCCTACGCCGCGCACTACCACTGCGACGCCGCGCGAGCCGAGGCGCACGTCTACAGGTACTACTTATACTATACTATACTATACTATACTAGTGGCGGCCCAACGTGCTGGGGCGCGCCTGCCCTACGCCGCGCACTACCACTGCGACGCCGCGCGAGCCGAGGCGCACGTCTACAGGTACTACCTATACATACTATACTAGTGGCGGCCCAGCGTGGTAAAAGAATACTCCCGAGTCTATTATAAGGAACGTAAAGAGAATATTTAGTTGCATGTTTGAGAAAATGAGTATAATGTAATCATTAAAAGCTACTACCTATATTATCCCGCAGGTCGACGGACGAGGAAGGCCTGCAGAAGACGGCGGCGGACGTGGCGGCCGTCACGTGACGCGCGGCGGCGCCCGGACTTAGGCTGTGATCTGTCTTTACTGTAGTGTAGTGTAGTGTAGTGTAGTGTAAGCTCCCACTCGGCACGCCACTCGAAGCGTTCCGTCGACTGACCCTTATCTTCGTTTTAACCCAAAACCAATCTAAGGAGAGTTGCGGGGTAGGCCCTGCAAAGATACATACAAATATTAAAAGAATTATATGCATTGAAAATGCATGAAAAGAAAACCAATCAAGAAGTTTTAAGTATGGTAAAAGAGAAGAGAAGTTTGTTGAGAACCATAGATAACAGAAGAGGTAAGATGCTTGGACACCTGCTGCGGCACGATGAGTTTATAAGAAATATCATAGAAGGTAGAGTTGAGGCAGAAAGGAAGCCAGGAAAGCCAAGAGAGCATACATGGATCAAGTAAAGGAAAAAATAAACGTCGTGTCCTATCAGGCTGTAAAGGAGAAGGCAAATGACAGACAGGCATGGAAATTGCTCCACCGACAAGAGCCTAGCTCTTAAATATATGATGATGATGCATTACAATGCTGCTGAGAAACTGATTTTTTATTACTAGTCTGATTGAACCGAAGTTTGGGATTCATTTTGAGTTATTAAATTAGCAATACACGCTTCGTTTCCACCGTGCATACGAAGCAAGTGCAGTCGACGAAACGTTTTGTTCAATAAGATGCCTCGTTGGGTCAGTGTGCTCGATTTTATACAATTATATGTACTTAGTGCTTTTAAATGTTATCGGGACCAATGCGGCGCATTCTCACTAATGATTCACGCTACATCCTCGGCATAATCATTTCATCATTCACATACTTTTGTATGAATACTATACTGGATTTTTGTTAAAAAACTGGGTACTATATGTCAGCGTTTACCATTGTATTAATTTTAATTGGCATTACACAAGTCGGTGTAGCGTGGGTCGAGCATAACGGGGCCGCGAAGGCGAGCCTTACAATTTCCAAATAGTTTTGATACTACTGCCTTACTTTAAGTTATCTATGCTCTAGGTAATAATTAATTGAAATATTTCTTACGATATCATAATCTAACTGACCAATTTTAATAGCTTTACCTCGCCCAGCTTAGCTATTTTATTGTGAACTGTGTAATAGAGAGAGGGAGAGAAATATAAGAAAAGGAGAGAACGAAACCGGTTCGATTTCTATTGTAATCTTGGCACTAGCATAAGGGGTGTTTCCTGTAATAGGAGCAATAAATTAAAACGTAGATTCTACTCCCCAAAAAAATAACGTTTGTTCAACAATTTAAAAACAGGTTTGATTTTTAGGATATTTTTAAACTACATTCGAACACGCAAAGCATTCCAAAATTAATTATGACTGTGGGGTGACAAGCCTGAAGAGCAATGTCAATTAGACAGACTAACGTACATTGAAAATTTCTTTGGTATGAAAAGATATACAATTTACATTTTTTTTTTTATTAAAGTTGTTATTGTTTGACGAATAGAATCTACGTTTTAATTTATTGCTCTTATTAGTCTTATTACAGGAAATACCATGTATGTATACCTATTTACTTAAATAGGTATACCATGTAATTGTCATGTCGAGTGACAAGACAGTGTTATTAGCTTAGCTATGAGATAAAATCAGCGCCACCTAGTAACGACTAGTGTACTACTAGTACGTTATTCGTTACTAGGTGGCGCTGATTTTATCTCATACATATTGGCTCTGAACTAGATGGCGCTAAATACTCGGAGCCTCAAAAAGTTCTTAGGCTATGGCCGTCTACTATATATTTAAGTCTATGGCTATACCTAGCCTTGGCGAAATGTGTTGAGCACTCAGTTTTATCTTGCCCCACTTTAATAATTATTACTATTATTAGCATGTTTCTATTAAATAATGCTATGAAATACAAAAATTGTCTATTTATATTAAAATAGTTTATTTGGCTTCAGACTATAACGTGAAGCAAAAAACAAGCGAGCTCGAAGCTACTAATTGCAAAAATTCTGTTCAATTACTATTCAACGAAGCATCCCTGTTCTGTTCGAATTAATTGAGAAAAAAGTTGCAATGCTTGACTAAGGGTTGAAGTTCCAAGGAGTCTTATTGTGTTTAACCTGAGGTTCAAAGTGCTAATATTAGTACAAAATATCTTCAATGAAAATTCGATTATATTTTAATTGGTACAGAGTTGCTTTTGTTTTGTTTCGTTCGATTTCGAAACATAAGAAATTCAATTCTATTTTCTAACGCTTTTGGTTCAAATTTCACTTCCTATCTTTCTTTTATGGCGGGTCGCTAGAGGTTAAGCAGAGACAGAGGTATAATAGGCGGCCATCTATTATATCTATAGTCTCTGGTTTAAGTGACCATTCACATTCCAATGATACATTAATTTAATGAAGGGATGTCACGTTCTAGCACATTTTCTACTGCCGTCGCCTAGTGTCGGCCACTTTTGTTCGGTATCCTCCCTTTTCGCCGAAAATTGCATTGCCGAATTTCACTTGCCAACTAACTTTTCGCAGAAGTTTCATTTGGCCGAACAACTTTTACCAAATAATTATTTCGCAACCATTTCATTTCCCAACCCCATAGTTGGGAAATTAAAATTACCTACTAGGTTGGGTTAGGTTAGGTTGGATTATGTAAAGTTGGGAAATGAAATTCGGCCAAATGAAACTTCTGCGAAAAATTGGTTGGCAAGTGAAATTCGGCAATACAATATTCGGCGAAAAGGCAGAGAACCCTTTTGTTCTAAAAATTGACTTATCACTTGAAGTAATACCTTAATTTCGGTTTTAGCATGCCAACCTTAAAAGTGCTTTTACTTTAAATTTTCAAGTGAGTATTTGTTCTAGAATAATTTAAGAAGCGTTCCTGTTCCTATTCCATACTAGACCAATTGTATTTATTTTATATTATTACTCGAGTAATATGCAATTTTGCATACTTGACCAAGTATAGAAGTAGGTCTTCGGAACTTTTGGATGAGATGAGAGTAACGTACCGTACGTTAGTTTGATGCGTAATATTTAGTGAGAGGCTTTGGCACTTTTGGCGAAATTTTGGTTTTGGACGGGTAATTTTCGCATGCTAAAAAACGCATTATGAATATAAAGATACGTTATTTTTCTAATCAGAATCTCACTCCGTTCAACTGTCCACGCAAACATTAACCTTATACATACGTTATGGTATTTTAATGAAATGAAACTTCAGAGGCTAGAGCTCGTAAAAGATACCCGTAGCTCTATTATGTGTTCATAGTTAGTTTATTCCGGCTGCGACTGTGCTCCGTAGCCCGCCGCGTATCTCTGGCTTCCCTGCTGTCTGGCTTGGCTGCCTTGTCCGAGAACGGCCCCATATTGGGTCCTATCAACTTCACGTAGGCGCAGATGCCTGAGGTATTAGTGGTTGTTAAGGTAATTCAAACTGTATGCTTTATTGTTAAAGTTTAAGTTTGCGTGCAGCTCGAGGAATTCACCGCCCCGGTTGTTCACGCGCAATCTACAACCTTAACTATAGAGTATAAGGTTTCATTTTATAAATCGTCACTAAGTAGGTACGCGCCACGCGTGGGGTAAATCTGTTCAAGTAGGACGTTTCTAACGCAGTGCAGCGCGCAGCATGCCCGCAATAGGTAATCGTTGGAAAAAAATTTGTCCAAGTTAGACTACGTCTCAAAAAATATTAGGTATATTTGACAATGATTTATAATATGATAAAGATGAGGCGCGCAAGGAAGTCCTAATCATTCTGTTTTATTGTAAAAAAAGAAAAAGTAATGGTCCAGCTTTTGGTAATCTTAACCAGAGATTATAGAGATATAGACGACCACAGCCTATAAGAACTTTTTGAAGCTTTTTGAGTCGATTGCGCCCTCTGTCCGAGTACTACTAGTAGGTACGCTATTTGTTACTAGGTGGAGTAGCAGTGCAGGTGACATTTCTTCTTACAAATTCGGTATCTTTATCCGGCTTTCGGATAGAGGGCGCAATCGACTCAAAAAGCTTCAAAAAGTTCTTAGGCTGTGGTCGTCTAAGATATCTCTATAGTCTCTGTCTTAACTGACGAACTAATTTTTTTTAGACAAAGTCTATTCTGCTCTTACGTGTGCGTACCTGATCCGATGTGGTGGGAAATTCTCTTACGACATGTTCAGGTCTCAAGACGATGAGAAACAGTTGACGAGAGACATTCCACGGGGCGCCTCCGCCTCGTCTCGATACTCTGAGCTCGCGCCTGTTTCCCGGCCTCCGGCCATCTGCGAATTCTTAACTTAATGATCCTAGAAGATTTGAGTATTTTTATTACTGTTTCTAGTTGTGTACAAAGAGACGATTTATATTTCTATATTGATAGTTATTGTTATATTGTACAGTAGGATATTTTTATATAAAAAAAAACCTTTGTGTAAATAACTTGTATGTACTAAGACTGTTGTTAATCTAGAGCTTTTAATTTGTTCAGTTAAATTACTAATAGGTATTATTAAAAAATCATGTATTTTCCAGTCATTTTGTGAGATTTGGAATGCGATGTTTCTCATTACTTTGATTTTCTTGCCTTTGAGATTGCTTATAATTAGAGTACAAACTACAAACATGACGCTCCTGCAGTAAATACTGGAGAGAAATTAACGTGTCGTTTAGAAGATCTGCTCGTATTGACCGAAATACGAGTTTCCTAATGATTAACTAGTAATATTTTACATGTATCTGTTAAGTGTTTGTTTACACGCCGCTGGTTTAACATTACAAGGATGTATGTTTCACTTTTATCGAATTGAAATTTGAACATTATCATAGTGATACTAAGTCTAAATGGAACACCCTGAAAATGGAACATAGAACTCTGTAATATTGGGACAGCGAGAGTCATATCTCCCTATATTTATGTGTATTAAATATAAACGATAGCAAAACCGAAACAGATTATACTATAAAAGATAATATTAGTGAAAGAACAGTGTCATCAAAAAATGAACCATTGCACAATCAAGAGCAAAGAAAATGGGTACACTTTGTGTGGGAAACAAAATAGCGGTGTCCACTATCATAGTTAAGAGCATGTTAAAGCCTAAAGGGGTCAGACTAAAGTTTAATTTTACATATTTACTACATTTAACTAGTCCGTTGTCAACGAAGTATTGTATTTACAAGCATTTTTCTTAATTGAATCATTATTTTTTATTAATCGGTGGTTCATAAAAAATATTGTATTCGAGTATTTAATACCGTAAAGTTTTTGACGGTTTTAGCTATTTGTATTTTAATAGTACATTACATACCTAGGGCGGTAAAATAAAGAAGAGCCCAGATCGCTGGCATTTGTGGCCCGAACCGAAGGTAAGGGCCATAAAAAAGTGATCCGAGGCCTTCCTTATTACCGCCCGTGGTGCGTACATAATTTTACGTCTTCTTCTGGGTGTGAAGTGAGATTTTCCGCTGCGCCCTAGGGCGGTAAATCTCACTTAGCGCCCAGAGTGACGTAAAATGCATTTATGTTTTGTGATAAGTTGCTAACGGTGTTAACTGAACTAGAGGGCGCCACGATGACTAGGAAATACATATTGATGTTGTTTTTAAATAAAAATAACAAAATTATTTAATATACCAGTTGTTTTATTCATCGTTTTAAACATCTCTCCAATCTTGACACGTATCAAAAATTGCTACATTAAAATTAGATTGCAATGTAATAAATCTACTTATACATGTGCGACACTTTGCTAATTACACAATACTGTAAGTAATGTACAGTCAGCGTCAAAAATATAGTAACAGCTAGAGTAGCCAAATAGTTCGTCACACCATACAAAATACATGGTGTCACGAACTATTTGATCACTTTGCCTGTTACAATATATTTGACGCTGACTGTACTGACTTCATAAGTCAACGTTTATGGCGTTTATCTAGATTGTTGGCGGCAGTAGCTCGTATAAGTAAGTACAGTCCCATCAGATATATCGGAGGGGCGAAGGTAGTCACAAATATCTGAACAACGACTCTATTGTTAAAGGTGATAAATTGTATGTATATTTGATGGCGACTGTACCTGTATAGGTAATGTCAAAAGAAACGGCCGAATACACCTGCTGCCGCGAACCCGCGTCGTTAATAAGAACATTGGATATATATATATATCCAATGTTATAAATACATAATAATATATTTAATATATTTTATACAACGATGGTGGCAAACAAGCATACGGCCCACCTGATGGTAAGCAGCTACCGTAGCCTATGGACGCCTGCAACTCCAGAGGTGTCACATGCGCGTAGCCGACCGTTTAAAAACAGGAGGATTCACTATGTTGACGGCTAAAGGAACAAGAGAGGTCCCTCGTCGTCAACACACTGGGTCCTCTTTGAGCTCTTTGGCTCTTTTCTTAAGTCGAGTTATGCCCTAAAAACGCATTTCATGCGCTTACAATTAATACAAATCTAAATTCTTAGCAGTATCATTGCATTTATCTTTTTGACGTGTTATCACGTGCTAACGTTGAGGGCACGAATATCCGTGCGCATGATTTGACGTCGTTGGCGGTCAAAAGGTTAAATGTGATTAGACCCTAGACCATAAGTCGTATGTATAGGTCTCTTCGGAGGCATGGAACCCTAAAATCGTAGAAGGCAGAGACAAAGTTTGATACTACCGCGCGTTATTACGACGCCACTCTACTCTCAAAATTGAACTACAGCAACTTAGGTTCAAGCATAAGTACGTTGTGCTTTACCTAAATAGTTCAACATTGGAAATTCGGGATTATATTCTAAAGGGTCCCTGCATATTTGGTATTGAGCCTATTTGGTAGTCGATCTTCCGAAATGGGCCTTAGTAAATCTTTGTCTTTGAAACGTTTTATGCGTAAATTTATATAAAAAAGGTTGGTACATTTTCAAAAACATACACTATTTAATTTTAACATAAGTTACCACAAAATATCAACATTTGGATCGGCTTAATGATGTTTCTATACGTCCAAAACTTAAGAACACTGGTGGAAACTAAGTCGGCGGTGATTTGGGCTGATACGTCACAGACAGAGGTTAAATTTCAGTACCTATCCTTTACATGCATTTGAGAACAGGAGTAGGTATATCGTTAGGCACTGGTCCCACCGCGAGCTATGAGCTATCGGCTATAAACACGAACAAAAGCTAAGCACTCCCGTGTAAATAAAAGAGACACGGCGATATTTATATAGCTCACCGCTGGGCGAGTAACTATAAATATCGCCGTGTCTCTTTTATTTACACGGGAGTGCTTATCTTTTGTTCGTGTTTATATAGCCGATAGCTCATAGCTTATTAGCTCGCGGTGGGACCAGTGCCTTAATTAATGAATAACGCAAGGATATACTCATCATGGGGCCTTATAAAGGGTTAAATAAGTGGGCTTATTAAGTCACTACTTTTTACGGCTTACACTATAAAAAATAAGGCAGTGGGGGTAAGACTCACGCACTGACAATGGAAATGCAAATACTTTAGATTACTTCATTTTCTGAGTAAACATTCCCCTAGATTAGGTACAGTCAAGTGTAAAAATATGGTTACAGCGAAATTAATACGTAATAAAGTACGGACATATTTATGAAATGATGGTTTCGATACTTATTTTTGCAGCTGACTGTACCTGTAGGTAAAGAATCCGTGAAACACTATTTAATATTTAAATAATTATAAAATGTATAAATAACACACGTTAGATGCAACGTATGCTCTATTGAAAGTATGAATTTTGTTCGTATGAAAATTGAACCGCACCCATCTCAGTACGTCTAGCATGACTTACGTTGCGGCGCGACTCTCCATACTTCAGAGGGCCTACCGCGAAGTTCGAAAATCGACAAAACGATGGTCCCGTCTCTATCGCTCTTACGTACCATCGTTTTGTCGATTTTCGAACTTCGCGGTAGGCCCTCAGGCGCGACTCGAAGTATGGAGTCGCGCGCGACAACGCATGTCTTGCTAAGGCGCCTGATACGCTGCATGAATACTATTTGAGAATTTCGCCGCAGTCGCACGAAATGCGGCTTTATTACACCGACGCCCTTTCATGCGGACGCGAAAACATGTCTCACTCACTATAGCGAGTTGAGATAGTTGCGTCCTTCTCGGTATACTGTTTTGCTACCGATTTTCGCATGCGAATGCGTAGGTGGACTAACCGCCTAAATGCGACGATTAACGCATCGTATAAAAGTTTAGAAACCATCGAGTAGGATAGCTGTATAGTGCCTACCTACTTATTACACAGATGCCCTGCTGCTTAACCAATCATAACGGAGAAATAAGAAATAAGCATGAACTATTTACAAAATAATAAGGAACAACATTTCTATACAAACAATTGATAACTACATATTTATTACATATGTTAACAAAAACAAAAAAGATAACCCCGTTTGTTCTATTGAAACGGTAATTATCAATTATAACAATATTATACAGAACACACGGAAGTAACCTCAAAAAACTCATCGACAAAAATATATTTAAGTTATATAACAATCTTTTTCGACTAAGGAACTCATTCGGATTTCTTACTTGGATTTTTTACTGCTGCCTTAATCGACTATCAAGTTTTACAAAAAAACACCGCATCATTCCCTAGCCTAGCCTGTCGTGTAATTAATAATAATAATAATGAATAAATCACAGCACGTGTTTCAAAATAGCGTTGACTAGATCGACGGAGTGCTCGTCCACTAGTACGACGTCGAAGTGAGCGAGGTAGTTGGGCAGGTTGTCGGCGCCGTGCCCGAGGAAGCCAACCTATAAAGAAATAATTAACAGTCAACTAACCCATATAGCTATTATCCATCAAATGAAAGAAAATCCCTACCAGTTAAGGTTCAATACAAAACCAGTGTTGCGAGCGACGCTGATATAATTCCTCATACAACGACCTCGTCCATCAATCCAACCAACTCCAACTTCGTCCCGTCCAGCAGTTGACCAGCTCGTAGTACCTAGGCCATGCCCTGATCTAATATGGCCTCACCTTGATGACGGTGTCGCAGTGGTCCATGCCCTGCGTCATGCCGGCGTCGCCGATATTATCCCCCATGAGGATGACGTTGTCTCTTTCTTTCACCAGCTCGTAGTAATCCGTACCCTTGATCACGGTCTCGTTCTTGTTGTATGTGTGTATGACTTCGCCTTTTATGCCGGTTATGGCGTCGTTCTCGTCCGTCGCGAGAAAATTTGACACCACCTGCGAATGTAAGCCGCGGTTAAAAATTCTTAACTTTATAAAGGGCGCCTTAAAGCGAATATAGACAGTAGAATTGACATAGTAAAATCTTCGGCCGACTTAATAGTGCGAGTACCATCAGCGATAGTTACACCTCACGCACGTACTCGTACATAGAGAGTAGCCGCCGTGTACCTGCACGTTGGCGTCGAGCAGGCGCGCGGCGCGCAGCGCGGCCAGCACGCTCTCGCCCAGGCCGGCCGAGAACACCAGCACCGGCACCGCGCGCTCCGCGCTCCACGCCAGCAGCCACCGCACGCCCAGCCTGAGGACCCCCAGATATATATCATAGTTAGGTACACGCGTTATTCTATTCTCCAGTTGATAACTTGATGATATATGTATTGTTGAATATAAAATTATTAATTAAGAACTAACCTGAAGCAGTCTTTCATTTTCATGCCGATTTCTGCCAATTCGTCGCGCGGCAGCTTAACGCCTCTGAAATAGGGATATGACAGATACTTATAAAATATGGTCAGCATTCCTCAAAAAGTCATTAAATTGGGTGATTTACGTTTTAGAAAGATGTTTTAATTTTTTTGACATATTTTAGTGCATATAGCTAGACTAGCTAAAAGTTTATAAGGCGGCTGTACGCCCGGCAATGACATACGGCTCTGAATGTTGGCCTCTTAAAAAAGAACACGTCGACAAATTACACGCTGCGGAGATGAGGATGCTCAGATGGGCTGGCGGGGTAACTCTTTTAGACCATATTAAAAACACCCATGTCAGAGGCAGTTTTAGAGTGAGGCCAATCCAAGAAAAACTCACCGAAAGTCGACTCCGATGGTATGGCCACGTCATGAGGCGCCCACCAGACTACATGACGAGAAAGGTTTTAGAGACGAGTGAGAAGCCTAGGGGACGCGGGAGACCCAGGACAACATGGATGGGGCTTGTCCAAAAGGACCTTAAACGAGGCAAAACTAACAGCCGAGACGACCCAGGACAGACGCTCCTGGCGACGCCGTATAAGGAGAGCCGACCCCAAATAAATGGGATAAGGCTAGGAAGAAGAAGAAGAAGATTTTAGTGCATATAGCCTTTCCCTGAATGACATTCCTTTCTTAGGTCTTGCTGAGTTTAGTTAATATACAACTTACTTGAGTAGGGCATGAGCTGCATGGTACCAGTCAATCATGTGCTTGATCTTCTCTTCCACAGACATGTGGGGGTCGGCCTCGATCGGTTTGTAGATGCCCGACAACCGCGTGTCTTCGTCCTTATAGTGTTGTGGGATGGATGGGCACTCCCGGAACATACCTTGAATGTTAACATTTATGTAGGTTATTTTTATTATATCGTTTTAGACAAGCAGTTCACTGTTCAGTCTAAATCATAGTTCACTAAACACTAATTCACTGTGTTAGATAGTTTGTAGAGTCTATTTTCAAACTGATTGTTTACAACTTGAGAGGGTAATTTGATCCAAGTCTTTACAATTCGGTTCGCAATAAGTTTTTGCCGGTATTAGTACAATGTTTTGTTGTTGTTATTAGTTTAATATTGTGTAATTTGTTGGCGCCTCTTTTCTAATTTATCCTCATATCATAGCGTCTTTAGATGTGCGGGAATTATTGGTGAATTTGCGCTCGTTCCATAATTTCTATGCCGTTTTGAAGTATGCCGTTCCATATTTGAAAGCTATGTTCCAGGATAGGTCTTATATACGTTTTGTAGATCTTCAGCATTCTTTCAGGAGTAAGGACCCGAAATCTTCTTCTAATTATTTATTTATTCAATTTAAGCTTTATTGCACATAAAAAAAAGGTACAAAAAGCGGACTTAATGCTTCAAGGCATTCTGTACCAGCCAACCATAGGGCCAAACAGAAAAAAGACAAAGTGGGTACAACTAAAATAATAGCTACATTTACATATATATCTGTATACCGTATAAATAATTACTATTATAAATAAATATTGTGTCCCACAGATCCTATTGGGTGTATGGGTGTATCTGTTATTTTTTTTAAACATACCTATAATAACTTTGGGTTCTTTTCCCTATCAGTGGCTGTGCATCAAAATAATTCTTACAGAAGCCAGGGCTTTTAGCAATCCTTTTCTCTATGAGTCAAAAGGAATGTCTAACATGCAGCTACTGATGGATGATGATTTGGATGAAAAGTTACCAAAGCTGGTGAGCACAACTGTCCCATCATCCATTTTGTGGCGGGTGAGAGTGTGGTCGAAGTCCGTTACAATCTGGAGCCTCCGGTGCCCCCCATTGATCAGTTTGTTGATCTTCTCAATTAGCTGCGGTTTGTCGCCGATGTGCACATTCGGCCGCGTCAACTCCGGGATGTCAGATATATCCAATAGCTTCATGTTTGAAAGCTGTATACAAAAAAATAGCTTTTAGACAAATTCATTAGGCGGGGCCATACCTGACGCTGGCGAGGAAATTGCCGCGCGACGCAGCTCGCTTGGTGTGGGTGTGCCTCGCCCGAGGCGATGCAGCCGCGTGTGCGTTTGCCCTGACCGAGGCACGTCCACACTAGCCGAGATGCCTTGCGAGGCGGTGCATCGGGTGTGGACGGACCTGCCTATTAAATCAGAGCACTAAATCTACATGTTACTAAATTTTTCGGACTACTAAAATCTATGATGGTAGGTATTATTTTTACAAGTATAATTTAGCAATATACCTACCTGCTGTAAATACTTTTTTATAAATATCTTGTAAATCAAATTAAGTACACAATACACAATAAGCCAGTTAAATAAATTGTTTACACCATATTTACATATAATATAGTGGCAACATAAATGAAGTTTATACCATAGATATAGAGTAATTTTTATCCAAAAAGTATGTTTTTATAAATAAAGTATCCTTTGGAGATTTAACACTATGCCTAAAAAACCACCCAAATGTGCATCTGATTCTCGCCCAAAGGGTACAACACAAATTCTTTAAATTTATGTTTTTTGTTCTTAAGACAACTGTAACTCATGTCTGTCTCAGTTTTGGAGCCAATTGGCTGTCTATAAGTTCTTCCTTAGATGTACAGCCCAAAAAACTGCCCAAGAGCATGTTTAGTCAAGTTAAGCCCTATATTAAAAGTTTATTGCAGTTTCCAACGGCATACAATATTATTTTGAAAGATCTATGCATAGCACCAAACTATGGGATTCAGGCAAAAAACCAAAAAATCATTAGCCTTTTTAATTGCATACCACATTAGGGACATAAATAATTATTTTATATTTACGCAAAGAACAGCTTTCTAGGACTATTGCTGACCATGTGTGCTAAGAATAATATAAGTGCTAAGTGTCCCAAGTGTTGTGAAAATTTGTCCGACTGAAAAAGATGATTAAGGAGCACCCAATATATGGTAGAAATTTAATTACTCTAACACGGAGTACACAACTTTGGTCGATTTCTGACTGAGGTCACTATGAGTGAAGGGAAGTTAGTTTTAAGGAAGTTTTACGAACGAACTACTACTAGAGATGGCTAAATCAGTCGTGTGACTACTAAATATCTACGGCAAGGTTCCGGTCTGATTATCTTAAAAACGATTTTTTTACTCACAAATACAAATTCAATCTCTTGTAACAAAATTATTATTCCGAATTCAAGGTCTTTACTATACTACCTTAAAAATGCTATTGAAAGCACTTAAAACTTTGGGTAAAATACTTCGTCTAATTGTTATAGAAATTAGATGCACTTTTATACAAAAATCACGAATACAATTAAAAAAATAGCTGATGGAGCGAACAGAAAACCGTGTTCAGCAATCAGACAACTTTGTCAGACCACTGACGTCTCTGCCTCTGCGACACTGACAGGACAGGACAGACACTGGCAGAATCAGAATGACAATTGACAGCTGACAGTGACAGCCTAGATTTGTCGTAAACTTTTTTTAAGCGTGTACTAAACTAACCATCACTAAGCAGGTCGGAGGGTTTTTAGGGTTCCGTAGCCAAAATGGCAAAAACGGAACCCTTATAGTTTCGCCATGTCCGTCCGTCCGTCCGTCCGCGGTCTAGCTCAGTGACCATTAGCACTAGAAAGCTGAAATTTGGTTTGAATATGTGGATTAACCAAGCCGACAAAACGGTAGAATAAAAACGCGAAAAATATATTTTGTTAGGGTACCTCCCGTACACGTGAAGTGGGGGGCGAATTTTTTTTTCATTCCTGAATGAAAGGCATCATCATTATGACGAAAAGCTTCTAGAAACAAAATATCACTCCCTGGAGTGAGGAAAGTCGCAACTTTCGTCACTCTGGAGTGATGAAAGTCGCACTTTCGTCACTCCAGGGAGTGAGGAAAGTAGGCTTGTTCGAACTGCTGAGGTGAAAAAGTTTTATTGTTTGACGGGCGGAATCTACATTTTAATGTATTGCTCCTGTTACAGGAAACACCCTGTATATTATCACTATTATCAGACCTTGTCTTCGTTGGCATAACACGCCTTGCCTTGCCTTGTTTGTCCAAATATTCGTGTATATATTTTATTCTATCTTTACTATGTAATAAATAACATCGGGATTCAACACGAATACTTGAACAAAACAAATACGCCAAGGTTATTGGCGCCAATCTTTTTCGAGGTTTCGATAGAGGAAAGGGGAAAGGGAAAACTAAAACAATACATGTAACTTGCTGAATATACATAGAAATTTAATCTTTTTTTTTCGTTTTTTCTCACTTGTCATGAAGCTATACATCTGTACAAGTTCTATAATATAATTCACTACACTTAATGAGACAACAGTTAGGGCTTAATAAAATACATCTGCAAGGAAATAAAAAAAATGTTTTGGTAAGAATAATTTAAAGGGGTTGTTTACCCCTTGGACCGCCAAAGCCGTTATATCACGCGCACGGAAAATCGTGCCGTCAGCGCCAGGACGTGATATCACGTCCAAAATATAACCGGTTAGCCTTGCTCGATCGCGCGCGCTGGCGCTGAGGGCACTATTTTTACGTCCGATGATTGGCGTTCAAAAGGTTAAATGCTACAAAATACATCAATAACACGGCAACATTTTAAAGGATTTTCATACTACTTAAAGGCCTGCAAAGTAGTATGAAAATCCTTTTCATATCAAGTGTTATTACGGCGCCCGAAACGTGATACTTTCGAGTCTATTTTCACGAACGTAACGACAACATTTCCGCGCATGTTTGAGAAAACAAACGAGAGGTTGACCTATCTTGTACGTTACTGTAGTTACCTTAAAATATTATTGTAGTTATGTTAATATTAGTGGTAATCATTTAAAACGACTACATAATGATCATTTTTTACAAAATAAAATATTAACTCGGATCTAGTATTGTAGAATATGGTAGGGATTTTATTATGCGTAAATCTATCGTAAACATATTAAATTATTATCAATAGATATTTCGATTGTTATACAAAATATATAAGTTTTATACATATCACTAGATATTTTCGTCAGGTGACAAGCAAAACTCACTAAGTACTACCGCAAGTTCATAGCCATAATAAACCACACTAGCAACATAACGAGGTCGATATTCGTTTAATTATTTTTTTGTAATTAGTGAGTTTTGCTTGTCACCTGACGTTTTCTTTTCTATTACACTAATACCAAAAAGTTAACGATTGCATAATAAATACACCGGTGACTGTTAAATTAAAAAGTGAAGTACAAGATAAAATAAAGAACACCCGGAATTTGACAGTTCATGTAGGTAGGTGGCGTTGTTCGACGCCAATATGGCCGTTATTATTTTCAACTCTGTTGATATGTAGCAGAGTTCAAAATTGTTTTTTTTTTTCAATATTCATGCAAGGGTTAAGAATTAGATATTTTCAGTTTAGATCTACATACCTACTATAAACAATTACCTAAAGTAGTATTTTTTTATTCGAGACAGTATTCTGACAGTGCTTTAAAAAAGTGGTTTAAAATGTATGGCAGGAGCTGTCAGATTACTGTCTTGAACTAGAAATACTACTTTATATGGAGATTGGAAGCGTACAATGATTCCATAAGCTGTTAAATTCGAGGCATACGTGTTTCTTAAACTTCACAATTCATAGGTAAAAGAATAATAATACTACACATTGTAGTAATTCATACTACAATGTGAAAAAAATATTGAATTTATCGTTATGATAACAAGGTAGAAAAACAAATGTCTAAAAATTATATGTGACTCACACTGTGAAGAGCTCTCTCGTTCCAGTTTATAATATGTCGGCGGCCGATCGTAAAATCAGGCAGATCGTAAGGCAATGTCCTAATGAAACGCGAATGCGCGATCATCGCCAGTTCGCGCGAACTTTACTCGTACGAACACGCGATCAAACATATTAAACTCGAATAGGTGTCCTAACTGACAATCGCACAATCGCGCGATTCGCGTGATTGTCAGTTAGGACATCTATTCGAGTTCAGTATGTTTGATCGCGTGTTCGTACGAGTATAGTTCGCGCGAACTGGCGACGATCGCGCATTCGCGTTTCATTAGGACAATGCCTATTGTTCCTGTGTAATCTTTTAACGATAGTCGCATTAAACCAATGTATAGGTAGGTTAGGTTCATTAGGTTGCTTCAGATGCCCAAAGGGCTGCAAACTGCCCAGAAATAGGAGCCCCGTATAGCGGGGCTCCGTCGACTCAGGGAACGAGTCAAAGATTTTCACGTTTCACGATATGCCTGATCTTACGATCGGTCGCCGACATATATAAATATTCGTTAATCGCACGAGTGAACCGCTAATGCGAATGAGCGTCTATAGAGCAAGTCTAAAATACAATTGATACATATAACAAAATCCGCATAACATCTGCTCATTTCAATCGCACTCCAAACCATATACAACTACAACTAAACATAGAAAATAACATTAACTATTGATTTATATTTTATTCGTCATAAAATGTACTAACTAGAACTAATAATTGTATTGTATCCCTTATTCACACATTTATTATAAATAAACAAAGGAAGTTCCCGAAGCTGATTGTGATTAAAGGTAACAAAAATACACTGACTGATATTGCGATTACAATACACAACAATTAAATAATCTGATAAAAACTACTTACTGAGGTGACCTCAATCCGATTCCACCGGAGTTTAAATTAATTAATTAAAAATAAACTTCCATTGCATGATGTGGACGCACCACTAACAGCCGACTGGAGCTGTCAGCTGTCATAACTGTACAAACAATTGTTGTTGGCGGAGTTATTTCAATAACTTTAATTATATTGTTATTTAAAGAGAAAGTTTTCATTTACGGAGTGTTAAAGAAACGCGATTGAAAAGTTAGTGTAGGGGACGTTCTTCCTTATTCCATACAGTGAGAGAAACGGGCTAAATATGTAGGTACTAGGTACGTATGGAAACTATACAGGGTGATTCAGGAGACGTAAGCAAGAACAACCCTACATACTTATTTAACGAATACTACGCATTATTGTATATAGTATCTTTAATGTATTAGTATTACTGTTTTGAAAAAATAAGTCCCGCCGAGTTTCTTGCTGGTATTAAGTAATACTTCTCGGGTCAGAGGTGTAGGGTTAGAACCGGTGGTAGTTTCTTTTTCTCTCTGACGTTCATAAGTGCATTGTAATGTGCCTAAATTGAAGAATAAATATCTTTTATCTTTTTTTTTAATCTTTAATCAGCCGCCGTCATGTTAAAGTGAAATAACAAGTAACAACGAATTTATATTTTTTGTTACAAAAACAAACAAAAAATAGCGCTAATTACACTAATACCGGTATCAAACAATAGTTTATTATTGACTGAATCCGCAGTGTTAAACCTGCTCACGTCTACTGAAACAACCTGTACATGTACAAACAAAAGGTTATAGCTTGACCACACCCGTGACCCGCTGTGCCGCTGCTGAGGCATGCGAGCGGCGAGACGGGCAGGGCAGCGCAGCCCCCTCTGCCCGTCTCGCCGCTCGCATGCCTCAGCAGCGGCACAGCGGGTCACGGGTGTGGTCAAGCTAAACCATATATGTAAAGACAAAAGGCGAATTACTTTGTCCGAGGAAATGTCAGTATGACAGTAGCCCTCTCTATTTTGACGCGTGAGTTTGTGTTATCGTAGCGAGGAAACTGATCAACCGATTTTGATCTATTTTTTTGTTCAAAAAGTTTTGAAAGTTGTTATTAGAAACGTAAACTAGTATGGTTAGGATAGGGGCGGGGGCGTGGCGTGGGCGTGGTGTGGGCGGGGCGGGGGCGTGGCGGGGGCGGGTCAGTCGTCGCTGAGGCGGCGCTTCTTCTTCGCCGCCTTCTTCTTCTCCATGGCCTCCAGCCGCATGTCCTCCAGGTCCTCCATGATGCCTGCAACACACATATTATGTCAACTACGTAAGGAGGCTACATTTTATATGTTCCTACTTTTCTCTCACGCCGTTATTGTTTGTTTATACATAAAGGTATCCTTGTTACACTGTGTTTTATAACATTTTACAACATCCTCAACACTTTACCCTATATCTATGGTTCAAAGACAGACGCTGTGTGTGTGTGTGTGTGTGTGTGTGTGTGTGTGTGTGTGTGTGTGTGTGTGTGTGTGTGTGTGTGTGCGTGTGTGTGTGTGTGCGTGTAGAGGGCACTCACCGATCTTCTTGCTGATGTACTCCTCGCGCTGCTGGCGCGCGAAGCTGGACTCCATGTCGGGGTCGTCGTCGTCATCCATGTACCGGTACCTGCATTAGGATAAAAACCAGAGATTATAAATGGTGCTTTTTTTAAAGGACTATTTTCTATTTTCTTTTGCTGCGTGGCCCCGGCTTTAGAATAGTGCCACCCCGTCTCTTCCCGCGGGTGTCGTAAGGGGCGACTAAGGGATAAGGGATAAGGAAACCTCTGATCCCAACTGCTCGTGAGAGCGCTGTGGTGATTTATTTAATTAATAGTCATCCGCATGGCGGCGATGAGGTTCGCCACCGATCACGTCTCGTTCTTCACGGGGGCGAGAAGTAGCTCACGGAGAGCCATTTAGCTGAATTGATCGTAGCAAATGGAAATCCGTGATCTCTGCCTACCCGTTTTGGGATCTAGGCGTGATTGTATGTATGTATGTATTTTCTAAGATTTTGGACAAGCACACAGTTGAGGACTGCCAAAAAACTAACTAAAGTGATGAGGGTGGAAATGTTATCGCGTGGGATGGCGGAAAGAGGCGGCAGGGATTAATCCGAACAATCCCTCGGAGCACATACTGAATAGGCATGATGACATATATTGAATTTAGTAATGACATGTAGTTTCATCATCATCTCAGCCATAAGACGTCCACTGCTGAACATAGATAGATAGATAGATAGATAGATCATTTATTGGTAAAAAATAATATTTTACATGTCAAAAGTCTTAAAATATGTTACAATATTCAGAGATTATCTAATTTACACTTATTTATAATTAGTACAATTTTGTATTATTAATGTTGCTATTTACTCACACACAATTTATTGCATTTCTGTGTAAAACTCATCAATTTTGTAGTCTCATAGGCCTCCCCTTTGGAATTAAGGGGGAGTTTGCCATACACGCCACGCTTGTATATGTAGTTTAAAGGATGCAAAATGGGCATATATCTTATTTTAGTAAAAAAATTAAAAATCTATTGGAATTGTTGAATGAAATATATCGCGCTTCAATATGTCAAAATTTTACGATTTTTTAAAGTATGAAATTATAAACATCAGTGAAACCATTCGATTACTCGGAAAACAAATTGTAAGGCATCCCTATATATGAATAAGGAAAAAATTAGTGCGTAGCAACGACATCTAGTAACGAGTAGCGTACCGTAGTAACGCATCGGCAGATGGCGCTTCAGACTTGAACTTTAAAAAGTTCTTAGACTGTGGCTGTCTATATTATTTATAGTCACTGCTATTGGTACAGTCGACGAAGAAAGTGGTCTACCAGTTTTGACAAAAGTTTCTGCGAGATCTAACGTTGACTTTCTAACGGAATTTAAAACATACACGACCTTATTGTCTCCTGATGTTCAAACGAACGTCAACCGTAGGGTGGTAGAGCACATTTTTGACCGAGTGTACGGGTAAGATAAGAACTAACTTGGACTTGTCGTAGCCGAAGATCTCCTTGATGTGCGTGGAGTAGTCGAGGTTCTCGTCGCCGTCGTCGATGAAATCGTCCATCTCCGAGTCGTACTCCGACTCCGAGTCGATGGCGCGCCCTGCATACGCACACGCACACGTTTACTACAATACAACCGTGCCAGAAGCCGGACAACGCTATGCTATGCCTCGTTGTTTAACGCCAACCATCGGACGAAAAAATCGTGCCCTCAGCGCCAGCGCGCGTGAGTGTGCAAGGCAAACCGGTTATATTTTGGACGTGATATCACGTCCTGGCGCTGAGGGCACAACTTTCCGTGCTTTGGCGGTTAAAGGGTTAAGGATTACAATTATAAGTATTATAACACACGATTACACCCGCGTATTGAAAATTTCATGACACATGAGAAGTTCGCGGGTGTCTTAAATGCGAACTTGGATCCAACAGAATCGCGTCTATAAAGTCTGGATCAAATAAAATATGAAGGGGCAATAGTGTAGTGTGTGTACTACGCCTCACACACACAAGCATAGCCTTCACGTATATAAGCGCATGTAAGTGTTATTTTAGACAGAATAAACCTTTACTCCAATCTTCGTCAATACAGAGCTACGTACTGTTAAAAAGTGAGGCCTGCTGACGTCGCTCACCGGCGTTTATTAATGTGTGCTTGTTTAATAATTATAACAAGAAGATTGGTTTGGCCTTATAGGCCTCTACTCTATTAACATAAAAACAGTTTCATTGACATTATCCATTATATTATAAACTCCAAATGTCCCTAAACAAGATGAGATCGGTCAGATCGGTGATCAGGCCCAGTACACGTACAAACTTGTTAATAGCGTATCCTTATCCCCTTTGATGATCGCCGTATTGATCGGGGAAAATCCGACTCAGATATCGCGGCGTATCACGTGTCAGATCATATCCGCGTATCATGATACAGTGTCAAAACACGTCCATACTTACCGATCATGATACGCGTATCCGATCACGATTGTGCGGGGTATTGAATCGCCGAGTAGCAACATGGATTGCGTGCGATCAGATACGGCGCGTGGCATGATCGCGATCTTTTGGCGTCCATGATACGCGTCGGAGATACGCGACAGAGATACGATACGGCAAAATGATACAAGCGTGGACCCAGCTTAAGATACTCACGTTTGAGTTTCTTCCTGGCGTCGTCGGGGCGGCTTGGGGCGCGGCGCGCGAGCTTGTCCTTGCCGAGCGCGCTGACGTGTTTGTCGAAGTCGAACGAGTTGGACACGGAGGGCTTGCTGGCCGCGGCCGGCGCTTTGCTGGCCGCTTTCTCCTCCGGCCTCTTAGGCTTCTCAACCGGACGCTTGCCGTTCTCTTGCAACGCTTTCTGTTTGGCTATAGCTCTGTCCCTGTCGCTCGCCCGGTCGTCCTTGACTTTAGGCGGCAACTTGCCCTGCGAGCTGTGCCCGTTGGTGTACTTACTCTCGCCGTTTCTGCTAGGCATTGTAAATTTCTTGTCATTACAATTTTTGTCTATCCTGTAGGTGTTCTGGCTTTTTAAGTCTATACTCTTTTTCACTTCCTGCCTTGGCGTGTGGTCCTTTGAGCTTAATTTACTTCTATCTACGTCTTTGTTGGATTTCTCGTAAGATTTACTAGATTCTAATTTCATTTTTGTTTTTTCTAATCTGTCTCTGTCTCTGTTTAGTCTTTCCATTTCTCTGTCTATCCTCTCTCTTTCCGCTTTCAACTTATCCAGTCTTTCCCTGTCTAGTCGCTCCTTTTCTCTCTCTTGTCTGTCCGCCTTGTCCCTCTCTTGCCTGGCTCTGTCCTTCTCTCTCTGCAGCTTGTCGGCTCGGTCGCGGTCGCTGGGTGGTTTGTCTTTGCTTCGCTCATATGATTTAGGACTGTCAGTTTTGTAAGAGTTTGTGCCGGACTGGGACGTTTTCTCGCCAATCTTAGGAATTCTTCCAAAGCCACTAGGCTCTGGTCTCTTGTCTCTGTCGGCAGGCCTGTCCCTTTCTTCTTTATGAGCTAGAAATAAAACAAGAATGGAACATTTTTTAAATATATAAATGAGTCATATATACATATAATAAATAAGTGTTACGACGATACAATATTATCTATCTACTTTCATCATAGTTCTATAAATTACCAAATAAAAAATAAAAAAAACTAATTACCAAATTGTACTCATGACAATAAGTTTGGAAGAAACATAACAACTTATCGTAATTAATTTATTATATTTCCATACTTGTACATGTCTCTGTTTGGCCCCATGGTCGAGGGATAGAGAGTGCCATTTTGGGCAATAAAGTTTTATAAATATCTTATATCAATAATAATCTTATAATTATAAAATGTAAAATGTTCCTTTTGGTTGTCATTATACAATACAAAATGTGTAGGGAAACCTAGCTATAATAGGCATGATGGTTTTTTTTCATGGATGGTATCAATCAATTCGTTTTGTTGTGAGGATCAAATGTCTATATGGGGTCAATTGCGTTAAAGCAACACAAAAATCGAAAATGAGAATCAAGATTGTATGTTTGCAAGTGGTGCACAAAACGCTGCCAACAAAATGATATGTGGTAGTGACGTCACAGCTTCATGTTCGCCCTGTTGTAGTATTGTAAGATTATTAAATTGCTATTTTGAGACTGAAATATTGCGTTTATGTACCTATAGGGATGCCATACAATTTATTTTCCAGTAATATGTGAGAAGTCAAATGGTATCACTGATTTTTATAATTTGATGCTTTAAAAAAATCGTAAAATTTTGAAATTATGAAGCGCGATAGATTTCAACAGTTCCAATAAATTTTTTAAATTTTCACTAAAATAGGATATATTGATCATTTTGCATGCTTTTATCTACATTTGATACTAAATTAGACATTTGTCATCATCCCTATTGGCCATACTACTTGCATAAAATCAACTAATTGAAAATTTTACGCATGAATTTAGTTACGCGTGAAGTTGGATTACGCATATTAAAAACACTCAAATAATTGCAATTTAAACGCTAGAAAAGTAAAAAGCACCAGTACGAAGTCTACAATAGAATCCCGAGCGTAGCGAGGGATTCTACAGTAGACTCCAGAGCGTAGTGAGGGATTCAACTGCTAACGCCCAAGCTGAAAATAGTGTTTCTCCTGTGACACATACTGCTTTTCACACCACCTTAGAGGAAATTAAAAAATGTTATGGTTGTATCATATATATTGTAACTTTATATGTGCTTAGCGTGCTTCCGGATTATAATCGATTAATTTAATTTAAAAAATGTTTTTAGTGATGAACTGACTGAAAAATAAACTTATGTCCTTGAACAGAAAAGTGTCACTTTGTTCCCTCCTAGCACGGAAGAAAAAGCCCGTATACGAGTAGGTGGTGTGAACACTTGAACAGCTACTTTTTGTGTAACTATTAAAAAGTTATATTGAAAGATAAAATGAGTAGTGTGTGGCACTCACGTTTCCTCGGGTTCTTCTCGCTGTCTCGGCGCTCCTGCTGGCGGCGGCGGCGCGCGAGCTCCTCCTCGTGCTCGCGGCGCTGCTTCTTCGTCATCAGCCGCTCCGGCTCCCCCCCGCCCTCCGGCTTGGCCGCCGCCGGCCTGCCGAATAGACATGGGTCGTTCATGAAATGATTAAGTGATTTAAATGAGCTATGTCTTTCGATTCAACTAGCTCACTCTTCAAGTCACTAAAGATTTAATTCGTTCAGTAACTCATCTATCTCAGTGTTATCTACAGTGTTACTTGCTCGCTCTTTCCCACTCGTGGTTCGAATGAGCCGGCTGGGTCAAACGAGTAAGACGATGGAAATATGCTAGCAGATCCACTGAGCGAAAAAAGCGAATGATTAGAATCAATCCTTTAAGTTCAGAGAAGCGTTTTGCGCATCTTTAATGCCGAACGTCACGCACAACTCATCAACGACAACATAATATGCTGTCCTGGGCGTGCACTTCTGCCAAACCTAAAAAAACTCTACTGCAAATTATTACGTACCACGGCACTTTAATCCATGCACGCAAACATTGGTAGCTTTAATGAATGCCATTTGACATGATATGGCGTAAATAAATAAATCATAATTATGAGACAATCTAACACAAACCAACCTAGTCTCAGTCGTAAGCTCAAATAAGGCTTGTGGTGCGGATACTAACGACGTTATAAATACATTATATAAAAGATAGATATAAATAAATACTTCAATATGTACGTACAACGTACGTACGTGTCTGGCAGAATAAGTGGTGAATTAAACACATGAAAATGTTGTTCTTGTTTGAAGTAGCATTCGCCTCAGTATTTGGAACATATTCTATGGCTGTAACAAATTACTAGTAGTATGTTCATACCGGGGCAGCTCGAGGGGGGCGCTCTTCTTCTCCTCGGCCAGCTTGAGCAGCTGGTTGAAGTCCATGGGCGGCGGCGCGGGCTTACGGAACTTCGGCTTCTCAGGCTTCTCGTCTTTCCGTTTCTCTGGCTCGTAGTTTTGGGGAGGACTCGATTCTCGCTCTGAGAAAACCAAATTATTTTCAAAAATGACAACAATTAAATTAATTTTTTTTTAGGTTTCCATCCTCTAACGAAAACACAGAAGCTATAACACTATATTTATATAAGCTATAATCACTTGTTAGGGTTCCGTAGTCAACTAGGAACCTAGGAATAGTTTCGCCATGTTCGTCTGTCCGCGGTCTAGCTCAGTGACCGTTAGTACAAAGCTGAAATTTGGTATGAGTATGTGCATTAATTACGCCAACAAAGTGGTAGAAAAAAAACAGAAAATCTATTTTTTATTAGGGTACCTCCCCTACAGTGGGGGTGATTTTTTTTCGCTCCAACCCTGTCGTGTGGAGTATCGTTTTTGGTGTGAAAGTACTGGACCAATTAAGTTAAAATATGAGACATATTTCTTTTTCTAAGTGGTACCCAAAGAGAGATCGTGTAAATAATTGAAGTTTGAATATTGGGTCATTATTTCTTTTTAAGAGATTCATTTGAAAAACCAAGTTTTGCTTTGTTTTCATCATATATTTATTTAGTATATAAGTAGAAAGGGCTTCTTGATAACCCTAATATGTATATTTTTGGAAGTTATTCAAGAAAACGGTTCTTTAATAACTAGTTTGAGTTAGTGCTTGACCTTACACTTCCTTTCCTTGTAGGAAAACCCACAAAAAGTCAAGCATTAGTTTCACTATAGAAAAAAAACAAGTAGTGTGATGTATAAAACCATTATTGGGATGAGCTAGAATGCGACTTGTACTTGGTTAGTTATTTTATTAACTTGACAGGTCGTGACAGCAGGGTAAAAGACGAGACTGAAACATTGACATTGGCAAACTCACCTTGCTTCAAACCAGCAAGGACTGAAAGTCAGATAAAAAATCTGTTATGTATAGGTAAGAGATTACCTACCTATTTTTTAACATAAAGTTTATCTCATTATTATAAGAAAGTCTATTCATGGGCATAAACTTATATAGGTGTAAGTGACTTATAGGCCTCTGGTGCTTTTTCCTTTGTATGCATATGACATTTATACAAGTTTATAATTTATATAGTAATGTGTCTACTTTAGCAGAGCTCGAATTTGTAAAAATTGTGCGCATCGAGAAAAAGTTGTGAATTTTTGACCATGGATAGAATGGCCCACGATAAATATTTTTTAGTATTGGAGGTCCGTAAAATTTTTGGACCTTCACGTCAAAATCAAGGGTCCTGTGAAATACGTTATTACTCTATGGTTAAGGCTGCTAGGGGTTGTGTGGTATCATTTCCGTGTAAAACAGACATGCGGAATTCATTTGTGATATTAAAAATGTAAAATTTCTTATTTAAAAAAAAGTTGTGTGGCGAGGAAAAACACAATTTTTTTTTTTTTTTTTAGAACGTCATATAACTAATATATATCATTTCTTTTTCTAATAATAAAAAATATTATAAAGGAGCATATTTAATGTAGTTTCTAAATATATACAATTTTTAGGCTTATAGTATACAAAAACTACGCGAAAAAAAATGTTTGCTTCGTGGTGTATATGTTTTCTCCATAGTAAAGTTGAGTACCCCAAAAATGGGGCACACAAAAGGACAAATAAAAAAAATTACAAGGTCAACTGTAGCGAATTACCTATTGAATATAGTTGCAAATTTACTCTTTATTTATAATAATACTCGAATTTCAGTTCAACTTCAGAATGGAACGAATCATACAAACTTTTGGTAACCAGGACACGTGACACTTTGCACGACATTATTATCGTATATTTTAGTGGCACAATACCCTGTTATTCGATGATTAGCTGCTAATATACCTCTAACAGGATATTTTTTGTGGAATAACTTTTAGTATAGACAAATCATTTCGATTTGCCTTAGTTTAGGCTGATCCGCGAATAGTACCCTACAGGCACTGTCAGCGACACAATTATGATCCTACCCCTCAGATACTGCTATAGAGAAGTGACTACTTACTAATGCCACCAAAACAGTAACAATGAGCTGTGGCTTCAGATCATAAAGTTCTAATCGTTCTCAACGATCTATTTATATTACATTTCTTTGATCATTCTTCCTCTCGTATGTAAATTATCGCCTACTCATGCCATGATTATCAATACCTAGTTAGACCTATAAATAATGAGGACACTAAGCATTATTTTTAGCTCATAATCTTTAAGAATATATTATTAAGTCATTACACGCAAAGTTTTTTTATTTGGTATTAGTTTAAATTTGTTTTTGTGCAGGTTCAATCATCATTCATTGAACGCACTCAAACTTTGGTCAAAATTATTGCACATCATTTCTGCGCCACGTTTTGAACAAAATAAATTTGGTTTAGCATCTCCCTTGGCAGCAAATACAGCATTGTAAGCTCCTAATTTAAGTTGACTTCACTTTTTTGTGTAAGTTTGCGATTTTTGTATCTTTTTGCAAAATAAACCGAGAAAGGTCTCGATTTTACATAAGAAAGCTGTACTGCCACATGCTTCGCTTTTTGCCGTTACTTAATATCTCTTTATTTATTTTTTCGGCTATCATCCTGTTAAATAGCCCCCCTCTGCAATATTTTAATACCTAATAGGCAACTTATTTTAGGCTATAGACGTTTTTTTGCACATCTTTATAACCAACACGATTTTTCTAAGGGTTTTCGTGCAAATTGACTTCAGTCCTTTAATGTTTAGAGCTAATTTTCATGAAAACCAATTATAGATTTAATAACTATGGTCATACTTTTTATTGGTAATGTTGTAGCGATTATAATTTTAGTACACAAAAAAATCTATACTGCCCAAGTTAAGAAACATAACAATAAATGTGTGCCCCGATTTTGGGGTACTCAACCTTTAAGTATCGATAATCAATGTGAACGTGAACATCCGTAGCGTATTGACCTTAAAATGCATGTATTGCTTGTTATTAGTAAATTTTATTCATAATAACTTCACAAAATGCAGAAATAAAAAATACAATAAATAAAAACATATTTTTCCTCCTTAACTTTAACATAAACCGTCACAATTCAAACGACGCGACGTCTGTTTTCCGTTACTCAACTTAAGTAAAAAAAAAACCAGAAGTTTTTTGTATTAAAGGTGTATAAAATGTATATGTTTCTATAATCTTTATTAAATATGCTTCTTTACAATATTTTTTATTATTTGAAATAAAGGATATATATTAGTTATATGACGTTCTAAAAAAATAAAAATAAAATTGTGTTTTTCCTCGCGGCACAACTTTTTTTTTAATGCGAAATTTTACATTTTTAATATCAGAAATGAATTCTGCATGTCTGTTTTACACGGAAACGATACCAAACAACCCCTAGCAGTCTTAACCAGAGAGTAATAACATATTGCACGGGACCCCTGATTTTGACGTGAAGGTCCAAAAATTTTACAGACCGCCAATACTAAAAAATATTTATCTTAGCTCACTCTATCCATGGTCAAAAATTCACAACTTTTTCTCGATGCGCACAATTTTTTTCGCATTTGTACTGAGACAAAACCCTACTACTTAAAACAAATCAAATTATTTGGTAAATATTTTGATTTGTTCCCTAGTTGTGTTCATGGGCATGGTTGTGAGCCTTGTTGATTAACTGATAACAAGGCGTCTTTCACACTGCTGCGGTTTCCGCATGCGGCGCCTGTGCGCGAGCGAGATAGCTCTGCGTGTGTATAGCGCTGTCGCGCTTGCACACCGCCGCGGCATGCGGTTGCGGTGCCAGTGTGATAATCGCGTTATGCAGTACAGACCTCCATTTTCGGTCCTCCGCCTCCTCTTGTGGGGCACGGGGTCATCTTCATGAGCCAAAGCATTTTTCACTCGTTCCATAGTGCCCTTCAAGTCTGTCTTTACACTCTTCTCTGCAAAAAGTAATAATATTATTTTAATCTGTACATCATAACATTATCAACCCAAAAGGAACTGATATAGTATTTTGTAACATAATGTACATGTGTGTGTGTGTGTGTGTGTGTGTGTGTATGTGTAGATGAGTACTATATTTAGGCAGATTGAAAAGCACAATTATGTGTATCACTATTGTACACACACACTGATTTCTTATCTCAATGTTACAATACTTTTAATTAAGAATTGAGTCTGATGAATAACTTATAACCTGCTGCCTCTATACAATTTAGTATTGTTAGTAACCTCAATCTCCCGGGGGATTGTGCCAGTACTCAAGGAGGTTATCCTCTAAACACACTATTTATTTATTTATAGTTAAAGCCTACTTATACAAAAACATTTTTTGATTTCCATTTATTTGTGAAAACCAAACACCAGATGGGAAAATGGCTATAAATTCATTATAGTGTATGAAAATCCAAAAGACCATTGTTATCAATGGTCTTATGGAACATTATAGATATTTATTTTTATAAAGTATTTTTTTTTTAATATACCTATCAGACATTTCATTGAAGATTATAATGCTGGAGTAGAAAAAACTTGCTTTCAAAACTCTATTCTATTCCTGTTTGTTTAGTTATAGATACTATCATGCCTTTTTATTACTACTTTGACCATGTAACCCAAAAAATTACTGTACTGTACTTTGTTCTGCTTTGAGTTTTCAACATAATATATAACACAAAACTCAACTTACTGCCCACAGGGAACTTTGGTTCATCAGGTATCTTGCTATATTTCTGCATCAATTTTCCATAGAAAGCAGCTGCCTCCTGAGATTCATAACCATAGTCATCCTGGTCCGGCTGGTCTGGGCCCGCCCGGGTCACAGCTGTGTTGTCACGGTCCACTGCATCCTCTATCACAGACTTGTTGGCGGACTTGATAGTCTTCAGCGTCTTTTGAATCTTCCGCAAGGCCTTAGGGTCGCGCATAGCAAGCAACTCATCTTTCTTCTTTTGAGCTTCCAGTTGTTTCTGTTTTTCTTCTTCATCTTTCTTAGCTAAAAACTTCAAAATATTCTCCGATAACTTGTCCTTTTGGCGCTGCTCTTTCTTAGGCGGATCAAATCCAGCTTTGTAGTACATGTTGCGCTAAAAACAAAGTGCTTGAGCTTATATTTATCTGCCATTCACGGTAATTAAAATACAAAAAGTAAAGGTGGTTTGAGAGTGCAAATTCTTTATAAATAATAATTATACCATAGTAAAGCTTCAATAGAACAGCTAAAATATTCCAAATTAGAGCTGTATTTAAATAGGACGCAGTAATATGTATTCACGAAACTGAGAAGTGAACTCACAGATGACTTTTGTTGTTGATTTCGTTGAGCAGCCAGCAAAGTTTCCCGGAACTCCATTTTAGTTGATTTATTAGAATATTATTTGCAATAACGTAACTAGAACCAAATCATAATAAGTTTTTATCAAATCATCTACGAATTTTAGGAAAATACGTGTCAGACTTCACTTCGACACACAACCCGAGCCATTTTCTGGAAACGTACTGAATCGAGTTACCAGCTGCGACAACTCAGATTTTAACAATCTCTTTTTGAGTCTGGTAAGATTATTATGTTTACATTTGGAGAATCAGATTATTCTATGTTTATTTTGTTTAATTATAATAAGGGTCGCCACACACCTAGCGGTTTTCCTCGCGGAATTACCGGAAGTAGCGGAAATTCATAGACAAAATGCTTAATTTGTCTATGAATTTCCGCTACTTCCGGTAATTTGTCTATGGCTTCCATACAAAAAATCTGCTACCATAGACAAATTTCCGCTACCATAGACAAATTTCCGCTACTTCCGGTAATTCCGCGAGGAAAACCGCTAGGTGTGTGGCGACCCTAAGTGCCAATTAATCGGGAAGGAAAATCTTCTGGCTGAATTTAGTTTATCTAGATCTAGACGTGATCTAGACAAGATCGACACAACATTTTTGCTACTGGCAACTCTAAAATTTGACATATGTCAAACGAAATCTCGTCCATTCTTTTTCTTTGGTGAATTTGACGTTGAAGCCGAAAATATGGTTGGTGTTAATTCACGATGTATTACCTAAATTTATCAAAGAAATCGTGTTAAATATAACGAATCAGTATAGTGCATTTCATGTTTAAAATGGATACGGTGGTGCTGCAAGGATTATTTTATTTGTAAAGTTATTAGTGATGTTTATCATAACCTTCCATTTCTTCTGCAGGCCACCTCCAAAAAGAAGACTAGGAAGTTGAGAGGACACGTGAGCCATGGTCATGGTCGTATTGGTAAGTGTTTCATTTCATTTTATTTATAATTCACACAGCATTTTTGTACAAACCTATGATCGACATAACCTATAAAATACCGCTGTGTTTTTCGGATATTAGGTACCCTGAAGTATAATTAGTATAAATTGGTAACGTTTGCGCATTGTAGGCAAGCACCGTAAGCACCCTGGCGGTCGCGGTAACGCTGGCGGTGAGCACCACCACAGAATCAACATGGACAAGTACCACCCTGGGTACTTCGGCAAGGTAAATTAATTTATATTTTCATATCGTGCGCTTGTTGTAAAAACTGATAAAAAATCTATTTCATATGAGTTACTGTTTGCCAAGTGCATTTTTGTATGCAATTTAGTATGGTCTAATAAAAAAAAAGTATGGAAGTAAGTCGTGTAGTCGTGGTTCTTTTTGGATTCGTTAGAGGGCGCAACTAGATTGTTTCCCCCGAGTTGCACCGTTTCTGTTATATACGGAAGACTGTTAAATTTTAGGTGTAAACTATAAAGTGCTGTAATTTTGGAGTAAGTTAAAAGCTATTGGGTTCAAGCTTAGTAGTGTATAGAGAACAGCTTGGTGCATAGTGTATCTTAATTAAAAAGATGTGCGATGTATGACACCATTTAAAAAAAAATTTTTTCGATTGCGGCTCGAGGATAAGTCAGTCGGTTGGTGCGACTTCAAGTTAAGCTTTTTAAAGCATTATAAACATTCAGTTAAATTTGCACGCCTGGGCAAATTATGGAACATGTATTTTTGATTATTTTGTTATTTTAAATTGGAAAGGGAAATTAAGAGACACGTGAAAATTTTAAGAACAGTACTTATCTAAAGACACTACATTTGCACTAAATAAAAAATAGGATTTTTTTACCGGAAGTTTGTCAAAAAGTAAATATAATTTATTGCAACGAACTGCAAGCAACGGTAGGTGGTAGCACGCGGCGCGGGGCGCGCGGGGCGCGCGGGGCGGGGAGATAGCGCAGCGCGCAGCAATTGTTTTACTCCCGCCGTACGTTGAGACCGTTCGTTCGACACTTTTAACGGGCAACCAGCATAGATCTCATATAAGTTAGAGATACCCAATCAGCACGCCAAATGTGGCACAGTAAAACGAGCCGAAGAGAGCCGAGCAAAGCCCGATCGTTCCGGGGACGCTATTCACACAGGACTAACAAACGTTTCGTTAAAATATTAACAGTGTAAGTGAGACTAGGGCACAATTGGCGTTAGGAAGTAAAAGTTTCATAAATATAAACCGAACTGACAGCATTGAGGCATAAGCCTAGTGGAGTAATTGTTGTTTTATTTAATTACGAAAGTCAGAAAATAATTAAAACTTACTAAAAAATATACACAAATGACTAAAAAATATGGTAATAAAATTAAAGAGAAAGATAACTGTATTCTTCGTTTCAAAATCAAATTTACATAACCCCTCCAAGGGTCCACCACTTTCTTATTCATGATAATTTTATTATTAGATTTTAGCTAGTACGGCTCGTATGCTTCTGCCGGACAAAAAGCTGGCAACCCATCTGCACAATCCCTCAAGCAGTCCGTAAGCTGGGAACTTCGACAGAAGACCCTGATGCCAGACCCGATCTAAAGCCTTAGCTATATCAAGGCTGACTGGGTAATTTGCAGAAAAAATGTACCTTTACTTAGTCCCAACTGTCCCAAAATTTACATACAAAATAATTCGTTACGTTCATAAAAAAAGTGTAACGAAACTGACAAATTATCAGTTTCGTTACATTTTTTTATGAACGTAACGAATTTTTTGGATGTTAATTTTGGGACAGTTGGGCCATTTTTTTTATTCTACCAGACTCGATAGAGCTCATGATTCTGCATGCGACAGACTCAAAATATATATGAAATAAAATAAAAAAGTAAAGGTACATTTTTTCTGCAAATTACCCGACTGCCAATGCCTCAATGGGTATTAGTCACCACTCGTACTCGCGGCTAGGGGGCTTAACCAGCTTTGTATGAAAATGAAAACTTTTATGTTTAACGTGCTGTTTTTTTATGCCAATCGATTTCATTCCTATCCAGTATTAATAGTTTCGTAGGGGCCAACTAGCGGTAATGTACTAAAAAGCCACAAATTGAAGATGTTTTTTTTTTCATACATTTACTATGGAGAATTTATTTTCATTTTTCTATCACGCCAATCAGCCATTACAGTAAAAGCATTCAAAATATCAAAAAATAGGGTTTCAAAGCAGTAAATATATGTAAAATTGTTCTTCAATTTTTGGCTTAAGTAGTAAGTTGGCCCCATAGAAACTATTAATACTGAACAGGAATGGGATCGATTGGCATAAAAAAATAGCATGTGAAAAATAAAAAGTTTTCTTTTTCATGCAAAATGTATAGGGAAAGCTTTTCTCGATTTGTGACTTTTCTAGCTGGAATTTATTTTTGGTCTTATACAAGCTTTTGATCCTGGATAGGAATGGGATCAAATGGCATCAAAAAAAGAGTGTGTCAAAAATTACCTTTTTCTCGCACCCTGTATGTTTTTTCTAAAATCTGAGAAGAGAGAGGGAAGGTCTTTAAAGACCATTTTCGCGTAGCAGCACGGGATCTGGTAGCTGCCCTCACTGACCCAAAAAGAAAATCCATCCTGTATAGTTAATAATTTCATAATATTTTTTAACTACCTACCATATGAAGGCAATTTAATAAAATACACACTATAAAAATCGATTTAAAACCAACTAATAAACGAAATAGATATAATTATGAAGTTATCAATATTTATTACAAAATCAATCAAAAAATTACAAATAATATTATTTAAAGTAATTGATCCAAGAGCGACTCCATTGCTCTTATTTGCCATGTGATTTTGTAATGTCAGTTGAACGTAAGGTAAAATTTTATCATATCTTTCTTTTAATCTGTAATACAACCTTAACGATGTTAAATAATTCGCACTGGCCGGTCACAATGTTTTACTTTTAGGAAAATCTTGTTCGAGTCTAGGCCTCTTTAATATATTATCTCGATGTTCTCGAAAATTGCACGAATTAACGTCCTCACTAAATAAGCTCTGTAAGAATTGACTTTTCGTTTATGAAATATTAATAAATGTATATAGACCTAAAGTACTTTTATTGCAATAACAAGACTTCAAACTATCTTACCAAATGCGATCCATGTGCATTGTCATTATTAGCAATTTTTGATTTCAAATCGTTACCGGACTCTTACCCGCTTATTCATAAACGTGTTCCAATCCTTATTTAGTTAAATTATGTTTTGTTAGTTTCTAACAAACACAAACACAGCTATAACACTATAAATAAAAACAAGCTTGCTGTCAGAAGATGTCGTATCCGCAAAGCATATAAGTCATTTTTTGGTCAGGGTATTCATATTTATAACAAGTTACCCGTCGATGTTTTGAATCTATCATTTCCCGCTCTTAAGAAATACTTCAAAAAAAACTTTAATGTCAAAGGGTTATTACAGGGTCGAGGACTATATGACAGACATATATGCATGACCCAAACCAGAAACTATAAAATCATCTAGCATTTAGAGGACACAGTTCAGGTAAGAAGGCATATCAAACGTTTTGCGAAGCAGTCAGATTTGGATTTTATTTAATTTTTCATTTTAATTACATAATAGGCAGGCACATGTCTGTCTTTCAAGCTGTTTTGATATGCCTTTTTGAAGAACTACGCATTATTGTATATAGTATCTTTAATGTATTTGTATTACTGTTTTGAAAAAATAAGTCACGCCGAGTTTCTTGCCGGTAATAAGTAATACTTCTCGGGTCAGAGGTGTAGAGTTAGAACCGGTGGTAGTTTCTTTTTCTGTCTGACGTTCATAAGTGCATTGTAATGTGCCTAAATTGAAGAATAAATATTTTTTATCTTTTACTGTCAAATTGACAGATAAGGTCAAAAGATGATTTAGTTAAATGAGGTTTGAAGTAAGTTTATGAATATGTGGGTTAAGGTTTAGCGCTTAAGTTGGTTTAATAATTATTTATTTTAAAATTTAAAATTACGTCAAATTTTGCTAAATACCTATTTGAAATACTGGAGAGATATTATTGTTTTGTTTCAATCATAATTCTTATTGAGAAAAAATATAATTTTAAACAAAAAAAGAACCGACTTCACTTAGGATCCGCTATTTCAAGAGGAAGTGGCCGAGTTGCTGTAAAAAATAGTGAAATCACTATAGGCGTGCCTATAATAGTTGAAGAGTTCCCTCGATTTCTCCAGGATCCCATCATAAGATCCCGACTTGGTGACAATGGGACCATCTAGGGGTTATACCCGTTCGATTAAAAAAATGATTTTGAAAATCGGTTCACGATTCACGGAGATATCATACAAAAAAATATAAAAAAAAATTCAGTCCAATTGAGAACCTCCTCCTTATTTGAAGTCGGTTAAAAATAGGTGTTGTTTTAATATTAAGATAAATTATTGTTTTTTTTTTATTTATATAACTTATTGATAAAAAATAGGTGTCGTTTTAATATTTAAAGTCTCTCATAATAAAAACCTCATCAACATCAGCAGCATATATACGCCCCACTGCTAGTCAGAGGCCTTCTCTCAAAATGATAGAGCGTGCAGATTAGGACTTCACACACCTCATTGAACTGCTTCGTAAGTCTGGTGAAAAACGTTTTTACGAATTTAACAAACTTTGGGCGTACCTGTATTTAATTTGTTGAATGTCTTTCTGCATACTCAGAAACCCTACTATTTTTGCAGTACATGTCACTACTCTTGCCTCAAGAGCCGTGCTTCGTCAGTACGTCTACGCGCTTTCCTTCTCTTGCCATTAATCACGCCGTTGTCGCTTCTGTGTATTTATTGTTATTGCTCTACGTTTTTGGTACTTGATTACAGAACTGCATGTTCCGTTTAAAAATGTCAATTTTTTATTGCGTGCGAATGTAAACGAAATCAAATGAATATGATTGCGTCAAATTCCAAAAGTATTAAAATTTCCCTTTTAGTACAACGACAGTAAAAACATGAAAAACTACTTTCCGGGTGTCGCACCCTGGTGCGAATTTGATATTGGATTTAGTATTTTTTTCTAATTATTTACCCAATTTGCACCGAGTACAATACTTTCTCCAGACCCGCAATGGCCAAAATAATATTTTTTGTTATGTTGTTTTTTTTTACCTGTTCCGTAGCTTAAATTAATATAAGTAACACGTGCAAATTTAGATATACGTGTTTTAAAACGTACGCCAAATTACGCCGAGTACACCACTTTTCTCTTCGTAGTTATAACCATTACATTGTTTTCAACCGATTTCACCCCTTTCCGGGGGGGTGAATTTAGTAGGGGTTGTATAAAGTTCGATTTTTAGCCCATACAAAACAATCCGAAGTGATTTTATTAGTCTTTAGAATTACTTCCTGACTTTAGTGAAATTTGATCTAGTTTGACTAGACTAATTTACTGTAAAGAGTATTTAAATATTAATTTAATTTTGTATATGTGTTTACAAAAAGTCCAATATAGTATTTTGTGCCTGAACTGTTGAAACACTATTTTGCCTACATTTCTGCAGTTTTAATGTAATGATGAAGGATTCAAATGATTGGTAGAATATTTATTTTAAGCAGCAACCCTCTTACATTAGAGCTCTGATGATTAATAAAGATGTATTATTTGCGATTTTCAACAAATTTTCTCATTACTTACAAGCATCTAATAGGCCAAAAGTTTATTTAGCTTTATTTTACTTTGTAATTTGTCTCTTAGTTGGTTATTGTTAGCGTTTGTTATTAGGCGTGTTTACATCTAGTGCACCGTGCGCCAGGTGTGGTGGTGTGCCTATTGATGTTTGCCCATAAATTCATCTTGCATCTCTTTCCTTAACATGGCAGATAAAAATGATGCAAACAAATACACAAAATGAATTAGAATTAGAAAAGACAGCAGTTTTAACAGGATGATTTTAGGTTTTATAACCTCCTGCTGCCCAGCCATACAAATGAAAAATCGAAAATTTTCCACTGAAATTTAAACAAACAAATACACAAAATGAATTAGAATTAGAAAAGACAGCAGTTTTAACAGGATGATTTTAGGTTTTATAAATAAAGGGATGATTGAAAATATTGTAGGGTGTCTAAAAGAAACATAAAAGAAGTGATTATTTCAAATAACTTGACAATGTTTTTCTATTCATTTATATTTCATCCAGAAAAAGTGAGATTGTAGGAATGCAGAGCAAATTTGCACAAAAAAGTTAACAATCTTACCTTTTTTTTTATACACACATTTAACAAATACTTTATGTATATTACACAATCTGCTTGCCAAGTGTTAAGCATGTAGAGTTAGGTACCTTAATCACATGTTGTGGCCATTTCCAGTTGGGCATGAGGAATTACCATCTGAGACGGAACAAGATCTTCTGCCCCGTCCTGAACCTGGACAAGCTGTGGACCCTGGTGTCGGAGCAGGCGCGCCTCAAGTACGCCAACGCCACTGACGGCAAGGTGCCCGTCATCAACATTGTTAAGGCTGTAAGTACATCAGGACCTTATACTAATTTAATGTTATCCAATGTATCAAACAGGTATTGTCTAAGGTCAAAATGGACTGATATTGTTACGTAAATAATTAGCCGTTACCTCATTCCGAGTTCAAATTCATTAGTGATTTGTAATGGCCAATAATCAAGTCCTAAACTTAGTAGCTAATCTTTCGTTAGAATCTGCAACATACCACTAGCTTGAGCTCCATAATCCAAGTTGTCTCCATAGAACGTTTTCGTCATAGCTGTACGTGAGGCTATTGACATTAGGTAGCAAAAAATATTAGAGAGATACAAGGGATTTCGTCTTTTTGCAATCCAGTGATACAATACAATACAAATACTCTTTATTGAACACCTCAAAAAGAAAACAGTACAGAAAATACAGCAAATTTAGAGGTAAACAACAGGCGGTCTTATCGCTAGAGAGCAACCTCTTCCAGACAAACACCACCAACCAAACCAGTGATCCTGATCAGCAAACTTAAGGATGTTGTGAGTGTTATGTGTAGGCAAAGTGACAACCCTATAATATATGGCTAGATACTTTGTTGGAGAGGATGGAAAAACTGATGAAAGGATCCCCATTAAATTTTAATATAAATAATAACAAAGGAATATATTTTGTGCCGTGGGGTGCCCGGCCTTAGAATTGTCCCCCACCATATTGTCCCGTGGTTGCAGTAGGAGTCTGCTAAGGGAATATACCGGGAGATGGGCAGCAGCATCTTCCGAAAGCCTAAACAACAATAAACAAAAAAACAAACTGCGCACGCCAACCCGCCTGCCAAGCGTGGCGCGTATGGCAAACCCCCCCCTTTAAAGGGGAGGCCTATGTTCAGCAGTGGACTCCTTATGGCTGAGATGATGATGATGATGATATTTAACACATTTGGCACCGAGAACCCGACTGTCGGGTTCTCTGTTCGTAGCTACTACGCGCTGCATACGAGGAATACCTGGCTACGCGCTACGAGTGCTACGCGCTACGGAAAGTGTTAATGAGGATTTATTCTACCTCATATTTTTTAATTAAAATATAATCATATTTGAAAATCCAGTTGCTTCTGGTAGCTTCATTGGAGATAAGATAATAAACCAGCCAAAAGCATATCGGGCCATGCTCAATGTAGTCAGACTGTTGCCAGACTGACACTTTTATTCTGACCGCCATTATTTCCGAAAGTATTACATATCAAAAAATAGTTTTTCAAGACCTTGAGATATGGGGACTAATGGAAACAACTGTCTGTTATGAAGAAAATAGATATAATAATAATTGTTATCTATTTTTTTTTCACATAAGTAAATAGGCATGTCCAGACCAGGCGCACAGCCTCGCGAGGAAATTGCCGCGCGAGGCAAACGACCAATCGACCATTCCTCGCGCGGCAGCGTGTTTGTGTACATTTTTAGTAGGGACGTTTGCCTCGCGAGGAAAGCCCGAGCCAAATTGCTCGGCAAGATGGCGTCCCTCTATCAGCTGTTCAAAATGGCGTCACATGTGTTAACAGCCGTGGCTTGTGTTACGTTTATTTGTGACATTCCACGAGAAAAGGTACCTTATGGCGGCTGGGGCTTACGCTATTTCTAACGACGCTGCAATACTAATGCGATGCTTCGTAACGTAAGCGCCAACCGCCATAAGGTACTTTCACCCGTGGGACGTCACATTTTGGTTTTTAAAGCTATACCACAGAATAATATAATAGTATTTCATACAGAAGTTCATCTTCCCTACAAAATCAATGACACATGACGTCTCCATACAATTTTATCTTTCGACGTACGACGTACCGTCAAGTCTGGCAGCTTTGCCAAGGGTTACTGACTTTGCCACCAGCAGAGTGCATAAGGTAATCCTTTCATACCACCGACAACGTATATTTTTTAGTGTTGTGCCTACTTTTAGTAGAAAATATGGTTATCAATTGGCAAAATTATTATGAATGAGACAACACCACGGCAACCATTTTCTTACCATTTCAGTTCCAAATTCGTCACTCACATAATCATAAAAGTTAGTGCTCAAGAACTTTAAAAAGTTTAGAGTATAAACAACGCATCCAGGTACGTAAATTTTAGATATTATGTTATTTAAATGGTAAGGAATGAATTGATTACCTTATAAATGCCGTAGTGTTTGAATTGAGTCCGATAATTGTTTTGGCAAAGTCACCAGACCACGCCGACTAATATGGGGGGGCAGCTTTGCCATGTTTTGTAGCGGCCTAGGGTTGGTACACAAGCAAAAAATTTAAATTACATTTTTCATAAGATAGATACTTTTTAGGGTTCCGTAGCCAAATGGCAAAAAACGGAACCCTTATAGATTCGTCATGTCCGTCTGTCTGTCTGTCCGTCCGTATGTCACAGCTATTTTACTCATTATTATCGAAGGTTTATTACTCTGCCGAATAGGTGATGGGCATTATTTATAATGCCCGGGCAATTTAATTATTTGAATAGTTATTGTCAAATTGCCTACTCATATTGCATCGGGCATTATGTATAATGACCTATTTATCACTTGGTCCATAACATATACAGAGTGTATGTTTTGTTTAAGTAAAAAAGAAAACTCAAAGTTAACTGTGACATACTTATTTTATTGGTAATAATTACTACATATACCTAAGTGTTTTGTTTCGATAATACTTTTGTTAAGAGGCGACGAGGCAGTTCGTGACGAAGCCCTTTTATAAATGTCTATCGTCAAGTTTAAATAGGTACCTAGGTAATCACAATTATTTACGAGTGGACCTGTGATAGGCCTCTTAAAGAGTTTTCTATGTTTCGTTTTTGATAATATTTTAATTAAGGTGTCTTTTATGTTTTTCCTGAGTACTTATGTAACCTGATTACTCGTATGTAACAAAATAAATAAGTACTTAAATAATTAATATTTTTTCATTTGTGAATTTTGTGTCAACCCTGACCACTTCACCTGACATTCACTGACTTTCTATGAAATTTTCTTAAATGGGTGATCGACTTTGCCACTTTTGCTGTATTTCTTTATGGAATAATATATCATTAAGGATCAAATTCCAAAATATTGTATCCTAAATACTGAATATTCTTTACTAATATTGTAAATACAACTAAAATACTATACAACGTAAAAATGCAGTTGGCAAAGTTGCCACACGGTATAGGTAACTTTGCCAGTTTTCTTTTTACTCGTAAAACCTTATTATCCGTCATTTAATTTATAAACCATCTTATGTATGCACTCGTTGATAAATATATTATGTGTCGCGTCATTCATACTTCAGTGGTTTCATATGAATTCTGGTTAAAAATGTACTATGACTTTTCAACACCTGTGAAAAGTGGCAAAGTTGCCAGACTTGACGGTACTAGTAAAGTACGCAATTAGTATTATTGCTTGACCTGCCCCAATCTTCCTAATCGATCAGTAATTTTAATACAAAACTAGATAAATGTCAAATTTATCACCTTATTTGCCCAATCTAATTATTATTTTAATACAAAACTATAACTTTAGACAATTGCAAAATAACCAAACGGAACAAATAAAAAACCACGCGCACCAAATAAACACGTCCAGACCTGCGCGAGGCAAACGACTGAGGTGCCGAATACCGAGACCGAGCCGATAGGCCGCGGCCGCGCCAGACATGCGCGCCGCCTCGGCCGAGGCACGTCCACACTAGGCGAGCTGCCGCGCGCGGCAATTTCCTCGCGAGGCTGTGCGCCTGGCGTAGACGCGGCTAATAGCCGTGGGACGTGCCTCGCCCGAGGTATTGCGTCCGCGCGTGTTTGCCTACTTACCAGTCTTATTTTGACAGAATGGTATTTATTATTTTGTAATACATTACAGGGTTACTACAAGCTGCTCGGCAAAGGCAAGCTGCCCAAGCAGCCCGTGATCGTCAAGGCCAAGTTCTTCTCCAAAACAGCCGAGAAGAAGATCAAGGAGGCGGGAGGCGTTTGCGTCCTGTCTGCGTAATTTAAGTGTACAATAAAATTCCATAAAAACCGCATCCTTTTTTTGTTTTCTTTAGCTTTAGCACAAATAACAACAAGACCCCTGCGTTAAGCCCGTCACAGACGGAGCTATAATATATATTATAGCTAGGTATCTTACGATATATTTTACGTACTATTTGACAGAGTCCACACACGGAGCTATAATACATATTATAGCTCGATATATTTCGGTATATTTTAGGTATATTGCCTTCCTTCTCTGGCGTGACATACATCCCGGCGGGGGGGTTGACGCTGGTGAGACGCCGACGCTCGGGCGACGTCGACGCTCGAAGCGAAAGACGCGTAGAGTTTGACCCTTAGGGTCACCACACACCTAGCGGTTTTCCTCGCGGAAGTAGCGGAAATTTGTCTATGGTAGCAGATTTTTTGTATGGAAGCCATAGACAAATTTCCGCTACTTCCGCTAATTCCGCTAGGTGTATGGTGACCCTTAAAGCGGTATTACACATTGCAACCTGCAGGGCCCAATCTGTTGTGTACCCTGCCTCTTCCTTCCCCTCCTTCAGCTCCCTACGGGCCCTACCTTCAATTACACCTTCCAACCTGACAGATTGGGCCCTGCAGGTTGCAATGTGTAATACCGCTTTTAGGCCGTGGTCTTCGGTTGACACTGCACGCACGCAGTGCACAACGTCACAATACAAGGGAAGGCCGCAGTACTTCTGTGGAACGTAACGTTGCGCCCTTCCTCAACCTTACGGACTTTCTGATTGACGATTGTGAAGATTTGGAAGGTCATAGAACCGCAGTTTCCTGTTTTTATAATATTTGATTTAAAAGTGTTGAACTCGAACAGCCTCAATTGACCCTCCTTGAGCTGCGGTTAGCCAGCCCCTGGGCTAAGGCAATACTTTATTGAAGTTTAAAAAAGTTACGCAGGGATCTTTATACCTTAATAATGAACTACCTATGTGATGGTGATATCATAAAAATTGCCCTTTGACCGCCAAGCATCGGACGGAAAAATTGTGCCCTCAGCGCAAGCGCGCAATAAGGCAAACCGGTTATATTTTGGACGTGATCACGGGCTGACGCTGAGGGCACGACTTTCCGTGCGCGTGATTTGACGTCTTTGGCATAGGTACCTACTAACCTCACATTCGAATTTTATTTTCTCAAACCGGTATTAGACTTTACAATTTCTAGGGTCCAATATATCGTATACCCCGCAGCTCGAGGCCTCAGCTCCCTAAGGGCCTTATCACACTTGAGCGATTTCTATACAAAACTCATACGCGGCGTGTTCGCTCCCATATAGGGTGACCAGATACAAATTTCAAAAGGCCTGACAAAATTCCTGATTTTGGGTCAAAATTCCTGACACGAGCTTGAGCTCGCGGGATTCGCGTTTTATTGCAGCGGGGGGGGGGTGTTTGAAACCTATTCTCTCTCAATTGCTCAAAGGTTAGCTGGAAGAAGAAAGGGATATGTTCGCCTTTGCTGTGTTATATATCTCTCAATTCGGCATCGTAGCTTAACTGATGTAGATATCAAGATAAAGTTGAGAGCCTCCCCCCCTAAAAATTTACATCAAAAATCTTGGTGGCTCCACTTCTCAAATCCATCCTTGGGTCCTAAGGAACAATCATGACGAGAGAAACCAGCAACTAAACAGTTCTATGTTCGTATAACTAAATTATTACATAATATTTTTTTTATTCAAATAAAAGTTTACAGTATATACAATTTTCTCTATTTGTCGAAAATTCCTGACATTTTCCTGTTCCGGCCGCATTCCTGACATATGTCCAAAATTCCTGACATGTCAGGAAAATTCCTGACGTCTGGTCACCCTACTCCCATACAAAACTCGCAAGTGTGATAACGCTCTAAAGGCCATTGCACACCGAGAGCGCGGGGCGGTAGCGGCGCGCCGCGGAGCGTGCTCGGCGCGCTGTATAGCATTGGATTAAATACGGTGATTCACAGCGCCGGCGGGCCCGCGCGCGCCCCGCGCCGCGCCCGCCCCGCTTTCCTCCCGCCCGATCACAACAGCGCGGTGGCGGGGCGCGCGCGGGAGCGGGGCGTGCGCGGAGCGCCGCGTAAGGCGGAGTGGCGCAAGGCCCTAGTAATTTTTTTGTGTGAATTGAAATCAATTGTAATTAATGTGTTAGTGCTTTGCGAGTAAATAATTAGAGAATTATTATTTGGCTTTTTCTCAAAAAAAAAATGCATTAATATAATTTTTAGTGCAGATTGAATAGTTAAGTTATGGTTAAGTTTACTAACACATATTATGGATTGCAAAAATCGGAATTAAATGTTTTTTTTTAAATAGATAATTGACATTAATAATTTACCTAACTATTAACTAAACGCGGAACTAGATAAAGCTACGTGGTTTTTGTTTTGATTTTGACTCGACGTTCACGGTAGGTATTTAATGTTAAAACCGAAATATTTTTTTGTATTTGTTGTTATAGCGGCAACAGAAATCATCATCTGTGAAAATTTCAACTGTCTATCACGGTTCATTAGTTACAGCCTGGTAACAGACGGACAGACAGACAATTAAAGACTTTAAATGCGTATTAGGTAGGTATGTGTGATAAACTTCACTTGCTTACACTTTGCTGATCACGACAGAAACGGCAAAAAAATCAAAATAGGTATAAACAAACGCAACACGGAGGCATCGTCCTAACAGAATGCGAGTGGGCGATCATCGTAAGTTTGCGGGAATCGCGCGATTGTCAGTTAGGACACCTGATTCGAGTTCAATATGTTTGACCGTGCGTTCGTACGAGTAAAATTCGCGCGAACTTACGATGATCGCCCATTCGCGTTCTATTAGGACGATGCCGGACACGGGATAAAACGACGTAACACACACACACACACACCACACGCGCGCGCCCTTTGCCATACAAAATCAGACCTTATTACGATGTGATAAGATATTTTCGATCGCAAGTGGCGGCAGCAAGGCGGCATATATCAAAGGTAGGCAAAGCGCCTGCCGCCCTTTGATATATGCCGCCTTGCCGCCGCGAGTAGTTTCATATTTTTCGGGAGTCACTGGTTTTTATCTCTTTCTTCTGAGGTCAAATCAGCTTCCGATATTGTGGCTGACTGTACTTTTCTTTAGAAAATCAAGGAGTACTCATCGGGACGATTCTAATAAACCCAAACTCAATCTGGTTGAGGTACTTTATGGCAGAGTTCTTATGGCCACCTCCTGTCTCCATCATCAGACCAGCTCGATGGTACCAAAATATTGTATTGTCAACCAAGTTACGCATGTGTGCTAAATTTCAGCTCAATCGGACATCAAGAACTGGTTCAAATCTGTCTCGCAAGATTCTACCTTAACATCTAACAAATACACTAAAATACCTATCTACAAACTGACAAACACTGTGAGTTGAATAAAAGCTTGTAATAATAATAATAAATATAATAAAAGCTTGTAATAATAAAAAATATAAAAATAGCGCTTAAAGGTGCGCCGCGGGCCCGCGGCGTGCGCGCCGCGGTGGTATGCAGGCGGTGTCGGTGTGTATCAGACCGCGCGTGTCACGCGCGCCGGGCGCGCGCACTCCGCGCTGCTGGCGTCCCGCTACCGCCCCGCGCTTTGGTTTGCAATGGCCTTAAGCAAAGAATATAATACTCACTAGAAAAAGAACGGTAACTCCATTTGAGCCCGTCCGTGACGCGGCCGGTTTATTATGGATTCATACAATTGAAGGGATGTTTACAAAAACAACATAACTGACTACACTGGTTGACACGTGAAACGATTAACAATGTTCTTAAAAAAGTGTCAACCGCTCTAAGCAGTTAGGTATGTTCTTTTTGTAAACATCCCTTCAATTAAGAAAGAAATGAAACAAACTGTTTATAAATAATATCATATATTTAGTTGCACAAGATAAGTTGCACAGATGCAGGTGATTAATGTTAATGTTATTGAGATTATTTCCTATTATAATGTAGATCAATACTTAAGCCTAGGGCAGTATAATGATTAATTAGTAAATTCCTGGGGCACAACTCTCGGTGTCGTCACAATATAAGAGTATGCCATGATTTTATGAAAACAAAAATGTAGACCATACAATGTATCTAAATGACACCGAGAATCACGTTCCTGGTTTGATTATGCAGCAAAGGGTGTCTAGTAATAATAAAAAAGCTTACAAGCAAATATCTGTTATATAGCTGCAATTTAACATCAAACTTAAATGATTATTCCCAGTAGTTACTAGAATTATATCATCGTCAGTTAACTTTATGACAATGGCTTAAGGTATGTCAGCTAGAAGTTGGCCACTACTCAGAATAATCAACTAAAACTTTGCCTCATAGGATTTTATATATCAAGGCAAACAATTATTATCCAAATACTCATAAACTATTGTTACAACTTCAAGTTATTACTATAATGTCTTAATTGCTATTATAATCAGGCTAATCCTGTTTACTTAATATATATGTGACAACCTGTCATGATTATTATAGGTATAACATAGATCCGTTTTTCAAGTGTTTATAATACATATGTATATAACCTGCAATAATCATATACATATTATCTCCCATAGCAGTAAATCCAGCCACTTTAAGTGTAAATAGTAACAGTGTGAGTAGGTCTTATTTGTTCAACTGGTGTCTGGGCAGACTGGGGACCATCAGAGGGACGGCCCTGCTTGGCCTTTTTCCTTGCGGCATCACTCTCAGCATAGTACATGCCCAGTCTTGTCTTAATTGCAGCTAGGGCTGCTCCATTGATCTCATAGTGGAAGATATTAGTGTATCTCCACTGCTTCACCAAAGGACCTCTCCTCCTCTCCTTCTTCACTTTTTTCTCTTTTGCAGGATCCTCCCTCTCTTGACCTGGGTTTTGATTGTACGCAATGGCTGGATTCTGAGATGACGATGATGGTTCTGGCTTGGTCTGCAGCACAATGTAAGCTGTAGTTGGTGGGGCAGGGCGTGCTGCAGCTGAGGAGTGCAGAAGGATTCCCATGCTCTGAGCCCCATTTTGGGTCTGGTAGAAGTTAGTTTGAGTGCCAGTAGAAGCAAGAGCAGCTGACTGGTACTGATTCTGAAAGTAGTTTTCTGCCAAGTTGACCAGATGGCCACTGCCTGGATATGTAAGTGGGGCAAATGGCTCTTGTGGAATAGGCGGCTGTTGGGGCTGTGTGGGAACTTCACTTGGCATTTGAATTTCTGAACCTCTTTTAGACTTGGGCATGGTCGCCGTTATGTTCTCTGGATCATATGTCTTGATGTAGTCTTTCCACATCTTAGAAATGTTAATCTCCAAACCAGCTATTTTGTCCAGCCTTATGAAATCCTTAAGACGGTGTGTGTGCACAATAGAGTAAATGTGATTTTTTATTTGCTCGATCACTGTATTAGGTAGTCTTACTTCTCCAGAGCGGCGATGGCTGTTTTTTCCACGATTGTCACTGGGAAACATGACTCCATCATCCATTTTTTTGCACAATACTCGGACCTTTCTTTCAGTAATGGCATGGATGTTTTTAAAAGCGGTCTGGCAGACCTGAGTCTCACGTCCCTTAACGCGGATGAAATATTCGAAAGTGCAGGTGCGCCTGCTGCTTGCCTTGACCCTTTTGCGTTTAACATCTACTTGCCGCATGAGACCGAATAAATAAGCATTTTGCTCATCATGAGTTTTCATGGAGTAAAAGCCATGGAAAGTTCTCAGTCTGATGTCTTCTGGCACTTTCTGGAAACATTTACGGCGGCAGTTGCAGTCGGGGCCAGGCTGCTTTGGAGGAACTATCTTGCCATTTGCATTTATATACTCGAGCCCCGCTATACGGAGACGTTTCTGTTTTTGTTTGTGCCATTCTGAAATAATTTTTTTGCGTTGAAATCAATCATATAAAAACAACAGGTATGAATACAGAGACAAACCCTATTCATAAATAAATATATTATGTATATCTTGTAGGAGTTGTAGCGTACAATCGTTCATGGAAGGCGTCATTGTAATAATTTATACATGCTATCAAAATCGTTCAGTCAACATGAAGTACTTATTAATAATTATATCTCACACAATAAGATGCAAAAACTTTACGAGAAACTATTGTAAGTCTTGGTCTTACGTGTCAAGAAAGTAATAAGAGGCAAAAATGGACCATTTCATGAAGCATAGATCAAAGAAAGACATTTGTAAGTTAATAATGATATTCTTAATCAAATAGTTTATTTATTGAACATATTATCTTTGTAGTTACCTTCTGGGTTCCGAGATCGTCGTTTTACAACTTTTCCGTTTTTAGTAAGCTTTATTTTGCGGTCATTACTTGAGACATCCGCCATTTTAATATCGAAGCAAGCTACATACGCATAACCAAATCATCCTAACAGCCACAGGACTGTGAAACAAAACCTACAACAAATCCTATGACAAATAACTTATTGATTTTAAAGCATTTTAATAAGAAAATGTCAAAATATAAAGTATTAAATAACCGTAGACTAGAAAAACAATATATAGCGCGTAGAAAATTAATTATAAAGTTGTTTTTCGGAAACACATTCATAAGTTGACGTGAAATAACAAAACGCAAAGGAAGCGCCGATAGCGGAACTCCGTTCACCGACGGTATCTGTGGATTGGCAACACTATACGTAAAAGTGTCGCCATTATCGCATTTAAATTTGTCTAGCGTCCATACAAAAAAATCAGCTACGGGTCACCACATACCTAGCGGTTTTCCTCGCGGAATTACCGGAAGTAGCGGAAATTCATAGACTAAATGTTTAACTTGTCTATGGTAGCGGAAATTTGTCTATGGCTTCCATACAAAAAATCTGCTACCATAGACAAATTTCCGCTACCATAGACAAATTTCCGCTACTTCCGGTAATTCCGCGAGGAAAACCGCTAGGTGTGTGGTGACCCATAGGGTCACCACAGACCTAGCGGTTTTCCTCGCGGAATTAGCGGAAGTAGCGGAAATTTGTCTATGGTAGCGGAAATTTGTCTATGGTAGCAGATTTTTTGTATGGAAGCCATAGACAAATTTCCGCTACCATAGACAAATTAAGCATTTTGTCTATGAATTTCCGCTACTTCCGCTAATTCCGCGAGGAAAACCGCTAGGTGTGTGGTGACCCATAATAGATGGCAATGTCCCGAAATCGCGCGCGAGTTTTGTGTCTAAATTGCGGCGATTGCAGAGCCCATTACGAAGAATACGACGTCACCTTGACACTGACAGTTGATTGACACTTAAAACTCCACAGTTGATTGAAAGAAAAGACTGAAAGTGTTCCATTCGCACTACATTTGATTTGACACATTTTATATTATTTCACTTTCAGTACTACAGTCGTCCTTTAGAAACCAAGATCTAGGATCAAGAGACACGGGTGTTGTTAATCGCTTTCTGTCTTCCTAAAATGTAAGTACGTATGTGGTAAAAAAACATTGAGTAAGGCTTTTTGTGTTACTCATATACGGTCGACGTCAAAAATATGTTTACACTTTTGCACCTTAATCGTCTGTAATAAGGTCCAAGAGTTTTAACATATTTTTGACGTCGACTGTACCTACATCAAGGATTTTCCGCTTTGAGTGCTGTCATCGTATTTTCAAGACTAACAACAATAAACTAGTCGGCTAATAAGATCATTTCGATTACGAACCATGACTAGTTACTAAATAAATATATGTGTAATCAAGAGGAAATGGCTTCTTTTCCGTTTCAGGTCATTCCAATCACCAATGCCTAGCCGGGAGTTCCTTTGGGATATCTTTAGAAGGTAAGATCTTATACCTGAAGGCCATTGAAAGTTGTAATTTTTTTATATTTGTTGTGGTTTTCTGGAATTTTGCAAAAGTACATTTTTATTTGTCTACAGAGTGGATAAAGACCGAAGTGGGTACATATCAGCAGATGAGCTGCAACAGGCTTTGTCCAACGGCACCTGGAACCCGTTCAATCCGGAGACTGTACGGCTTATGATTGGTAAGTTTAGTGAAATTGTTGGTAAGTTTAGTGAAATTATTGGTAAGTTTAGTGAAATTATTGGTAATAATTGTGTGTTGCGCGCCTTACAGGAGACCAGCGCCGGTTTTTAAGCTGGCATTATGCTGAGTTGAGTGCATTTTGCGTATTTTGCGTCTCTCAATGTATTAGTAGTGTAGTGAGCGTCACAAATAAATGTATTATTTTCTTTATTTCTCTTTCGTCTTAAATTAGGTTTTTATAATATTTTTACAAAAGTAAAATAGTAAAATACATCAAAAACATATAAAAGCAATAAAAACATTTTAAAAAAACCTAATCTAGGGTGCCGCCGGCAACGGAGCAAGGCCCAGGCTGCCGGTGGTTAGGGCTGCAGAGTGAGGCACCTTTCGGTACTATGCGCGCCGTGTCCAGAATTACCGCCTTCTGTATCTGACCCTTGATCCAACCACAACCCTGTAGCGAAAGTCTTAAATTATTATTATTAAATCTTATACTGGATCCTTGCATTTTGTTGGTTTGTTGCACCATGTGTACTTGAAAATTCTTTGTGAATATTTTTTTTGTAAAAAAACATAATCCTGTCTTTTGGTACTTGGGCAATAATTATTTATGCTACAAGTGCAGAAAACAAGTCATTTCTGAAAGAGTGGCGGTGTGAAGTAAAACACGGCCAAAATGTAGTATCCATATGTGCTGAAAAGAAGCACTTTTTATGCATGTGTGGACCCATATAAAAGAAAGTTAAGCATATGCATTGTAAAATATTTTTTTTCTTAGTTACTAAGAACTTTGCAATTTCATATGCTGTAAACAACTCATTATTGTGTCACTACACACTGATACCAACAGAGCAATAATAAATACTCAACTGCTAAAATTATCAGTACAAACAAGATTACTAATCTAATGCGATTATTTTCAGGCATGTTTGACAAGCAGAACAGAGGTGTCATATCATTTGAAGACTTCGGAGCATTGTGGAAGTATGTCACGGACTGGCAAAACTGCTTCCGTTCATTTGATAGGGATAATTCTGGAAATATAGACCGACAGGAACTGAAGAATGCCCTCACAGCATTTGGGTACAGGTTGTCAGATGAAGTTGTGGGCACTATGGTTCAAAAGTTTGATCGATTTGGACGAGGAACAATATTGTTTGATGATTTCATTCAATGTTGTGTAACTTTGTATGTAAGTACCATTATAACATCACAATCATAACTAAATATATAAAATAGCTCCATTAAAAATACAATCCAGAGATGGACAACACTCGAATAGGGTTTTACAGCAGGGCTTGTAACCGGTTAAAGCAAAAAACCCCGAAATTATTCAATATATTTAATTATTTTATGGTTTTTATGTAAAACCCAATATTGTATTTATGTTTTCACTTCATATTATAGGATTTTTCGATTGAGTATAAAACAGTAACGAAAAGAACGAAAAAAAAACGGTTTTTACTATGGAGAAAAATTCCGGTTACAAGCCCTGCTTTACAGTCATGAACGCAAGTCTCGTTAAGGATCAGGAAAGGCAACTGTCTGTTAAATTTTTTTTAAGTCAAATCTGGTTGATTCAAGTCAAATTGTTTAACATGATTCCCTTGATCACACCATGTGTAAATATGTAGAATGTGTTTTATTACTGTTATATAACTACTTTTTATAATTTACATCAATAACATACATGAAATAGGGTTAAAAGGTGAAATTTCTTTATATGCAGACGATACTTGTTTGTTTTACTTCCATAATAGTATTGATATAATTATTGAACAAGCCCAAAATGATCTAAATAGTTTAAATACTTGGTTTCAATATAATTTATTAACGATTAATGTAGCTAAAACCAATTTTATTATTTTTCACGCCAAAAACAAATTAATAGGATCCCATCAACCATTAGTAATAAATAACCAACCGCTAACAAAAGTAGACACTGAAAAATACCTAGGCCTTACTCTCGATAGCCAATTAACGTGGAAACCACATCTAGAAAAACTGCGATCAAAACTTTCATCCCTCATAGGTTCACTCCACGGCACCGTCCGTTGTTTTCCAAAACCAGTAAGTTACATTATATATAACTCCATGGTGAAACCTCATTTAGAGTATTTATTAGAAATATGGGGCTCAGCAGGTAAAACTATACTTAAGAAAATTCAAATAGCTCAAAATAAACTTGTAAAACTATTATTTCACTACAACTTTTTAACTCCTACCACTAAAGTGTATAAAGAAACTAACCTAATGACACTCACTCAGTTATATCACTACAAAACATGCATGCTTGTTAGAAAAATCCTAAATAAACAAATACATACCCAAATATCGTTCACAAAAAAATCACAAATACAAAATCGATTAACAAGACGTTCAAATAATATTTGTATTCGATCACATAGAACTAACTACGGAAAACAAAATGTACTTTGCGAGGGAGCTAAAATATACAATAAACTGCCAAATGATATTAAAGAAATAAAATCTCCATTACTATTTAAAAAAGTTGTAAGAAACTACATCCTTAAACGCTTTTATGGTATTGATAGCTAATTGCTATAAAAGATTGATATCGCTATTTCTATCACACGGACACGTAATGAGTCCCGCTAAAGTGATAAAACCGAGCGATCGATGCACGCGTCATCTGCGACATCTACCCTCTAACTTAAACATGCACTTACCCTCTTTGTTTACTATTCTACGAATATTGCTTTGGTTAATAATTTATGTTCTGCCAATAGTTAAGTGTTTTTAATTAATTGTAAAATATAGTTCTTAGTTCTCTGCATGTTACTGTGTAATATATATTTAAAAAATGTATCTATATTTCTCATAACAAGTGAATTGTATTCTGCTTTGGGAAATAAATATCTTAAACCGTATATGATTATTTATGGATTAGGTACCTACTTCAGAACTTGAAAATTATCAGCATGTACCTAATCCATTTTACCTACATTTTTCCAAGTGTTGCTGTTTCTTAAGTTCTTTCGCTAATTAAAATTAAACCGTCATTCCAGACGTTGACGTCGGCATTCCGTCAGTTCGACACGGATCAAGACGGCGTGATCACGATCCACTACGAACAGTTCTTGAAGATGGTATTCGGCCTAAAGGTATAAACGGATCTCCAATAGCCACAGACACCTCGGTTTCTGTTCAATACATTTTGTTTGGCAAGCAAGTAACACTCGTAATTTTTGGACACATTTACCGCAAATGTTATTTGCTAGATATAAGTTCTGATGTTATATGCTATGCTAGTAAATGTGATGTATATTTTATTATATATCCAAGGAAATTAAGAGATTCACAATTTTATTTTATTAATTAATTACTTATATTATAAGAGTTATAAGAGTAAGCAAAAGTCAAGGACTAGTTAGACATATATTTTTTGTTATGGTGGAATTGAAAAAAAAACTTGCATGAAGCAGTATCTTTTTTATTCTATTGACGTTAGTAATGGTATTTATGTTTTTTGACAAGACAAAAATTACCATGCGCAAAAATAGTAATTAGGTATGGATAACGATCCTTTAATATTATTGTTACTGTAAGTGTAAATGTACCTATTTGATGATATATACATATTTACAACACACGACATGTAGCTTCACAATTCAAATGGATCTCCTATTCCCACTCTTACCCTATGAATTAGTATACGATACGACGAGAGCCCCTAAGGCATGTGTGTGACCGGCGGCAATCAGCGAGAAAAGGATGTTAGTAAGAACTCTCCGACAGTGACAAGCTAGCGATCGCTATTAATATTTAATGCATATGCATGGTCTAGCACAGTCCTCATTATTCGATCGGTACGAGTCGTGCGACTTCGCTCTATATCTGCCCTTCTCATACTATTTATCGTCAGACAGCTGCCTAAGTCTAATCTAACACTCCATTTGATTCATTCATACATCGGTTTCGGTACATTGTTTATTGTTTATGCTATTCTCTGTAAAACCTGCAAGAATATACTGCTCATCGAAACAAAAAAAAAATATACGTTTTTATGCATTTACAAATAAAACAAATATTGCAAGTGACTGTACGATAGTTACTAAAGAACGAAAACGTAAAATATTTGTATATAGGTCTACCGTTTGATTGATACGGTTGGTTCAAAAAAAAGCTGTGGTACAAGGTAGCTTTTTGGGACGAAATCTAGTTTAAAGATTACATCTATAATTACCTACCTACTTAACAGTAATTTAACAGCACTTAACATACATTTGCAAACTACTTTGTATGCCAGAAGCTGTCAGATTACTTCACTCGTTTAAAAATTCTACTTTAGTCCGTACTAGGGTCTGCATCTCGGGGTTTTCGGTTTTGATATTCTATATGAAAAATCCCGGTTCTCGCCATACAAAATTTACAAAATCAGAACCGGGTGCGAACCGTAGTCCGTACACCATAATTTTATTTACTCCTTGCGAACCTCCTCAGTTAAAAGGTAGACCTATATAGTTCGTAGGAGATAGTACGTTTGATTCTCTACCTTAGAGCACAAAGTATAAGTACACATAGTAAAGTTGATATTTTCATGATACTCCATTAAACAAGTCTTGCATTAAACAGTTTATGACTATTTAGATAAGGTAAAAAATCAAATGTATTAAAATCATTGATTCAAACAAATAAGAGGTTAAGTACCTCTGTTCTGTAGATAGACGTGTTCGTAGGTATGCTTAGGTATTTGTGTGTACTCTAACCATGGACTTTTCTCCGTCCAGTGCTGGCCGTGAACTTTGGGCTTCGATATCGCGCCGCCAAGGTTTGTCAACACCCCGACTAAACATGGCTTACCCTTACTCTTACACATTTTTCAAATTGATGCTAAACTTACTTATATCGGATACAAATAAATAATATAGTGTAGTAGCCTGTATACAAAATTATTTCAGGATACACATGTTATCAAAGCGGCGATAAAGCGCCATACAAATTGGGTCTGACAATTTGCTGTCATTGAGGGATAAGAAACTTGTATTCTAATAGCCTTATAAATAGTCTATACCTTTAATAATATAAGAATAAAATTATAGAGACGCACCAACGAAACATTTATAAAAGTTTATCTGAGCATATTCTTGTCTTGTGAGTAGTTTTTGTACAATAATCTTTGTGATACTTATATATTTTACATACGATAAAACCGTTTGCATTTATGGATTATTGTTTATATATTATTTTTACTTCTATTCTTTGCCACTTATCTTAAGTAATAAAATGTATGACATGGTTGTACCTATACTTAAGTGTTATTTCTATCACAGCTCACTTTGCCAAATTTTTGTATAGATGCATTTTTATAACTACTGCTCAATCTACGAGCTTAGTAGGTGCACGGCTGTGCACAGCCAAGTTAAAACTTCCCTTGAAGGAAACGATACAGTGCATTTTAGAATCTCTGTCACGGAAATATTGTATTGTATGTATGTTACATGTATGTTGTTAACTCGTTAGCTTTAAACCTTAATTGTATACCTACATTTCTTAACTGAGACATTTTTAAAGTTATATAAATATGTAGATTTTTCATTTAGTGAGTTTCGATGTTAAAGTTTATGTACTTGTTAATTACCCAGCTGCCGAAGGAATTTCTAGGCAATATTTTACCGGTATTAATTTCTTAAAACTAAGAAAACTGCACAAATACGGACCTCAATGCACAAAATAAATAACAACACATATTGTTGTGTAGCTAAATAGTACGATGGTGGCCAATACTACTTAATGCATTACTGGTTCGATGTCGCAAATACTTTGCAATGCAATTGGTATCTTTTTTGTCAAACTAAATTGAACCTTATTACCGAACAAAGCAGGTGTTTGTAGGACACTAGAAAAAAAATATCAGTGGCCTATTTAATAAAGCTACAATTGACAATTTACTAGCGGTGGTCTCTTTCTAATACATAGGGTTAGAAAGAGACTTCCGCTTGTAAATTGTCACTTGTAGCTTTATTAAATAGGCCCCTGATGGTGTCTCTCTCGCCTCCGTTACAATTTTGACTTTACCTATTGTCCAATGGCATCATCACTCCCTTGATCAAAACGAGATACAATTCCCTACTTTGACTTCTCTTTAGGCCTCACATTTTGTGTGAAGAAGGATTTCCAGATTATATGAACCATCATGTAATCATACCTACCTCTACCTATTGTTTGACGTATTTCTTCGCAGTGTGCATTGTAAACTAGGTACATGTTGTGTGATATACGTGTGGTTTGGCTATTCCCGACTCGTCTCATTCAGACTAAGTGCGGTTTCACATTTTCCGATCCGATATCGAATGTACTAATAGGATAGGACCACGAAGAAGATAACTTGATACTTTGCGCATGTCTGTCTATTTCTTGCTCAAAATATTTTTTTTTCCTTGGGCCATCCGACATCCGATATCGGATCGGACAATGTGAAAATGCTCCAAGGGTTAGTTGCACAAATTGGCACAAACCATCTGTTAATGTTATCGCATCACTCATCAGTTCGTTAATGATGCGTGGTGCAACCAGTTCTAAAGCCTCGTATATTATAGCTCGGTATCTTACGATATATTTTACGTACATTTTGACAGAGTCCACACACGGAGCTATAATATATTATAGCTCGATATATTACGAAATATTTTGGGTATACTGCCTTCCTTCTCTGGTGTGACGTACAACCGATATATCGTTCTCTCTTATATCTTTGCCGTGTGGGGTGCCGAGCTATACTATAATATATCTCGGTATCTTACGGTATATTAATACATATTATAGCCCCGTCTGTGACGGGCTTAAGTGTGCACATTCGCTAGTCTCGTGTTTTAGAACATTGCCACTCGGTTGGAATTGTTAACTTTCCACACGATAATATCGCATAATAGGTACTGATATTTTCTACTGACGATATGATTGTGTAAAGTGAATGTCAAAGTTTCTTAAATAAATGGTGGACAATCTTACGAGTATTTAACCAACCGGAGCGGCCACTGACAGGCGTTCCCCTCTGCCGAAAATATATGACCAGTGGTCATACTCATTGTATGGACTGACGTTTATTTGATGTGGCTAATTTGACGTTCCCCTCCCTCGCAAATATCGGCAGACTTTTTTTTTTTTAAATGACAGACATGGCCGGTCCGGTTGGTTGAATTGTCTAAGTGGACAATGGGTTTAGGTATATACATGTTTTTCCAATCTGTTCTTGATACTTTATCCAATAAAACATGATTATCTACAAACAAATAGTTTTATTTTGCAAGAAGGACTAAGCTACCTGTCTGTGCCCTCCTTATTTGTAACAATATCAGATCTACTTGTACCTAACATGTACTGATAATATATAAATTATATTATACTTATATTAGTCTATATGATTGTTACTCTTTTTGCCGAACCAAATCCAACCTTATTACGGAGCAAGATGGGTGTTCATAGGAGATAGAAAAAGGCGAGAACCGGCCAGAAAAAGAACAACGTGGGGAGTAGGTATTCTTGTCGTATACTCTTGTCTCACCCCCCACCAACTTTTTTATAACGAGACGTAGTAAACCTTAACTGGTTGCGTGAAGGTTTATTTTAAACTAACCATTCACTTCCACAGTGGAGAGGGCGTGCAAGATCGCCGTTTTTTAGGGTTCCGTACCTCGAAAGGAAAATGGCTGTGTGCATGAGTGTGGCGCCATCTCTTGAGCAGGGGGTGAAAGGGTTTTTTTCTCTTTTATTTATATGAAATGTCACTGGCTGATTCACTATTTTGACAGTTGATCCTACGGGGGATGGCAAATATTTTGAAATGTGATATTGACAAGAGCCCAATTTCTTGTTACCTTGTGCGCTGCGATCGTTCACGTTACCCCCACCATGTACTTCGCACATAGCCAGTCCGTCAAGTCCCTTTTTCTCAGGAACGCGTGGAGGTATCAAGCTGGAATTTATATCAAATACTCAGGTCTACTGTCCCTTGGAGCTGTGAAAAAATCAAACTTCTAAGCCAATGCAATCAAAAGATACAACCGTTTACACCGCAAATTTTCGACTTCCCGTGAACTCAGAATCTTGAAAGGTACGAAGCAACGTCTTATAGCACAGATAAAGTAGTGCTCTCCCTTATGGGAATATAGTTCAGAGCTGGATACGGTTACCTTCTTTTAGTATGTTGTTGGGTACGACACCAGGACCCTAAAACTGCCGAGAGACGGGGACGTCGATGAATGTCTCTCGAGTAATGACGTCATAAAAATGGCTGCCGCTTCGTTACGAAAAGTGTAAATTTCATCCAAACTGTGCATTGAACCTATACGTGTGTAGTATCAAACGAAAGAAGATTATATGTGCTATATTGTTGTAATACATTATATACGACTGTATATTACAGTTTGACAGCTATAAACGAAAACCCAAAATCAGGCTAAAAAATAATTCGGATATTTGCATTTTACAACAAAATTATTAGTCCAACTTTAAAGCCGAGTACTACAATAACAAAACAGGCTATTTAAGCTATATATTGCTATAAAAAATATTAAAATCTGGTAATAATTGTGGCAGCTATGTTAAAAAACATGTCGGCAGTGCCGAGCTATTTCCTTAGAGTGAAAAAATAACAATTTTCACAATTTACAGAATATCCGCAGAAGCTTCGAGTATATTGTTGGCTCGATATGGCTATCGAAAGCTTATTGAATTTACTATAATACATACGTACATTATTTGTGAAAATAATGTATAGTTTAGGAGTTGTTGACAAAATAAAATATTCTTTTAGGAAAATAAAATGTATATGTTAATTATGTGGCCAAAGAAAATACAATACACGAATGTTTTGTTTAGCATTAAAAACACCAACTATTCAGCTTTAAAACACAGTTTGAATTTATAAAATTTGATAAGAACTATAAAAGTTGTGCTTACAACTCTAAAGCACACTAACTATTTTAGCTACAATGCACTCATACTATGAGAAGCTTGGGCCTAATTATTGACTAGTTTTTTCTAAATTTTGTAAGGATTTACGCTCAACTCGCTACGTATACCTAGACACGCGCTTATCAGTGAGTACATAACGTTGGAAATGCACGGGTTCTCGGATAGTTCATTAACGGCATTCGGGTGCGCTATTTATATACGCACTATAAATACTCACGGGGTAATTTTAACGCGATTACTGTGCTCAAAGACAAGGGTGGCGCGTAAAGAAACTATACCTAGACTTGAACTCAGGGCTATGTTGCTACTCGCACAGCTGTACAAAAAGGTAAACAATGTTTTTAAGTGTAACTTTACGAAAACATATCTATGGTGTGATTCAAACGTAAGTTTAGCCTGGGCAAAATCACAACAACCAAATAATCTTAATTGTTTTGTTAAAAATCGAGTAATTGAAATTCAAAGTTTAACTAATACCAATGATTGGCACTGGGTTTCGTCGAATGACAATCCTGCGGATCTCTTAACCAGAGGCGTACAGGCAGATAAGTTGATTGACTGCGCCCTCTGGTGGGAAGGACCTTCGTGGTTAAGTAAACATAGTGACGAGTGGCCTTCCACGCGTACCCCTACCCCTATGACGTCATTACCAAGTCAGCTGACCGAAACCCATTGCAACGTTACTACGAACGTGCAACCAAACTTATTCATGGTTAATTTATTTCAAAGATGGTCAGACGTAAACAAACTTATTGATTGTGTGGCGTTTATCTTTAGGTTTGCGAATAATTGTTTAAATCGAAACAATAAACTTACCGGGCCGCTCTCAGTGAACGAATTAGAATTTGCATTAAATAAATTGATCGAAATTTCACAAGTCGAAATGTTCCCAACCGAGTACAATTTACTTCAAAATAAAAAGCCATTGCTAAAGTCATCAAATTTATTACCTTTAAACCCTTTTATGGAAGGTAGCCAAAGTAGGTTTAACCAAAATGTAGACTCGTGGCTGGAGGTCGATGTGGTTGAGCGGGGTCCAGGTTGCAGTGTTCAGTATTTTTTATCTGAACCATATGTCCTGCATTTTCAAATTCCCTCATGAATTGAACATAATTTTGCTTATATTCGGGGTTTCGAGCAAACTTTGATTCTAAAGTTTTAAATCTTTTGTAAACTACAGATCGCGACTGACCTAAACCGCTTGGCGGCTCCTTGAAAGGAATAGTTACTACAAAGTTCCCATCGGACGTTCTGGAGTGCTCATTAAATACCTTCTCGCATTGTATGTACTCCTGATCAGGTATCGCTGGGATGGAATGACAGCCGTCATTCCAGAAGGTCTGAAGCGCCTGAGTTTGAGCTATTTGAACAAAGTTACATATTACCTGTTGTGGCATGTTGGCTGAGTTCCACGAGTACGGCCCGGATACTACGTAGCCTAGTCGGGTCCTCTGAAGGATTGGTAGTCCGTTCCCCAAGGAATGTTGCCCGATGCAGAGTAGCTGGTAAAAATGCTCAGCTCCAATTAGTAGGTCGATATCCCCACCTTGGTAAAATAATTCGTCTGCTAAACGAAATCGCGTAGGTATGTTGAGCTGACGAGCGGTTATAGCGTGGTTAGACAACCTGCATATTTTAGATACAATGAGACAGGATAAATTTGTTGAGAATGAGTCATCGGTTGAGTGAATGGTTAAGTTACATGCCTGATTTATTCTTGTTAAATTTTGGTTAAATCCAAGAATCTCTAGGTCCAATTGCTGTGTAGGTAGTTTTAATTTATTGCATGCACTTTCGGTTAAAAAGTTCGATTGTGATCCACTGTCGAGCAATGCACGTAAAATAATTGGGTTGTTATTTTGATCAAGTACCTTTACTCGGGCTGTGGAGAGAATTACACCCCTGTTTTGCGTTATTGGAGGTGTACCGTCGTTACTCGTACCCTCACCAGAGTTCAGTTGTCGTTGGTTGGTAATTAGATTGATCGACTGTGGTTCTATAGACGCCGGTGTCGATGTCGTCGGCTCTGAAGAACCATGGAGCGTGGACTGTCGTGGGCTCGACTCGTTTGTATCGGTATGTGTAATGTGTAAAAGCGTATGGTGCTTACCTTTACATGTTCTGCAGTTACTCGCGCGGCAGTTAGGTACAATATGATTCGATGCTAAGCAATTTAGGCAGAGACCCAGTCTCTTTACTACACGAATGCGTGTCGCTGCATTCAGAGCCAAAAACTTCGGACATTGATTTATGAAATGAGCCTCCTTACAGTTCGGACATTGGTTACGGTAGGTATTTTTAGGTGTTACCTTACTGTTGGTATGGGACGGAGGGCACGTAGTTACCATAGCCTTCCGCGGCGGGAGCTCGCGCGCCGCGGGTTTCACGGGTTCGGTTTGACCCACGGCCTCCCTGAGATCTGCTTGAGTTCGCAGGAACGACTTGAAGTCCTGTAACGTAGGCAATTCACGAGAATTAATTTTTTCCTCCCATTTGTTTTGCAATTTTTTATCGAGTTTGGAACTGAGGAAAAATACTATAAGCAAATCCCAATCGTTGGTAGGTACTTTTACGGATCTGAGAATACGCAAATGTTTTGAAATGTTATCATTTAATGATCTAAGGGCTGTGGCTGTATTAGGAACGGCATCAATATTAAACAGACCTCTCAAATGGCTGTAAACGAGTGTCTTGGGACTATTATATCTCTCACAGAGTAGTTGCCAAGCTATGACATGGCTTTCCTCGGCAAATTCCAATGAGCTGATAACTTCTAGTGCACTGTCTGTTAAACAACCTTTTAGGTATTTAAATTTTTGAATTGGTTTTAGACTGGTTTGATTGACGAGTGCGTCAAATGTGTCTCGAAATTCAATCCAGTCCGTAACCTGTCCATCATAGGACGGTAATTTTATATCTGGATATTTAATGGATTCGTGCTCACGTGGCTCGCTGACCTCACGAACATTGCCTTCAGGGGACGCGGAGGCTCCTGGACTAGACACCTGCGCTAAATAACCTTTGCTTAAAGACACACATTCGAAATAAGTGTTCTCAAAGTTCTCTCTTTCCTTTAAATGCTCCTCGAGCTCCTCACTTAGAGTCTCGATACTATCTTGAACAATTTCGAATTCTTTGAAAACACTTGTTATTCTAGTTGTACGTAACTCTAAATCGATTAATTGGTCAGCAGTTAACGAGGCAGATGCGAGTTTCGACAAATATTTTTTGAATAATGTTAATTTTCCCTTTACTACACCTCGTTTTTTGATTAAAGTTTTTAATTTTATATCACATACAACTGTAGAATCACTCTCAGAACTTGATGAAGGCATATTGAAGTTGAATTAAATACTAATTATGGATACTAGAAAGAGTATGTAAACCACGTGTACAGTTAGGTTATAAATTTGAAATTGGAAAATTGAAGGATTTTCGAAATTTAAGCCCGTATATACTAATTGCCAGCCACTTACTTGATAATAGAAACCTTCTTGCAGCCTCTCTTCTTCTCTTCTCGACTCTTCTTTGGACTTTGACCGCTGCAAGTGACCTCGTGGCGTCGTCGACCGCCTTTGTATGATGAAATCTTGACTTTCCAATTTAAATTAGTTGAAATCTTCTCTTAGGTAGTGATTTTATCGGTTGTAGCACCTCGATTCCCTTCTCCGCTGGAAAAATCGCTTCGTTCCACCACGTGGCGATTGTGGGAGCACAATAGGTTGATGGCGCTCACCGCTCTTTTTCCTCCGCCGCTGTCGTTATGCTCGATTTGCGCAGCTTCTACTCCGTGCGTATTCGAGTGAGAGTATCTTCTCTTCGGGGTCACGAGGATCAATATAGTTGAGGATAAAAATGGTCAATTATGCCCGAGGTATACATTCTGCTTTTCACTTCGATTGTGAGGAAAATTTAAGTTGAGAGCAAATAAATAATTACTTACACATATGAAATGAAAGAATATTGATTTCGGCGGCCATATTAATTGTTCTCCTACTTTTTGCTTACCTACTCTGTTCGATTAACGTATTATGCGACAGTGCAATTTCAACGTCACTCGACGTCATTATTTATGTTCAATCGTTCAATAATTCTGGGAAATAATATTTTCACTTCAAGTTAAACAATGAAATCGCTGTAAAGTGAAAGAACATGAAAAATAACCAACTCCCGCCAATTAATTTTTTAATGTTTTTTTTTTAAATTTTCATCATGTGAATTTATACTTAGATACTTGTTTTCTGCCAAGTCGGCATTTCGTAACAATAATCAACTCCTATTTTATCTAATTTCATTCATTTAATTATAGAAAACACGGAATTCAAATAATAATAGCAAGAATAAAATAAAACAACAAGTCTCAGTGGTCTGTTCGTTTACTGCTTAATTAAATTGTGCAATATATTTTGACTGTGCTTGGCTGTTGAGCCTCATTGTCTTAGTTTTAGAAGAAAATTTTACTTTATGCACTAGAGCACAAAGAGCGATATTATGTCGTCTACGCACGATTTAAAGTCGAACTTTACGAGCATGAGAAGTGAAAATCTATATTTCGCGTCTTAGCGTAACTGCAGTGGTGGCACTGTGGAATGGCATGAGACTTACGATCGAATGGGCGAGGGTTCAAACCCCGTGGGACGAATTATTTTTTTCTAAATTTTAGAAACATATTTCGATTATGTTTAATGAATTACATTTGGCAAGTCATTCCAGCACTGTACCAATTGGGCACCAATTTCTAATAGTGCTGGAGCCCCGCATACAAGAAATTTATCAAAAAAATTACCGTTTTTCTTCCATATAGCGTTGTAGAGCCCGTCTCGGAGATCACGAAAACATAAGTCTTAAAGGTCTTAAATGGCCACAAGTATGTATGGCGTCAAGTTGAAAATACAATTTTTTGGCCTAAATTTATCAACGAGCCGGACGCTTCAAATTTTGACACATGATTTAGCCCGCATCAAGTAGCCTACATACCAATTTTAAGACCATTCTGGTGGGCGCATAAGATTTTAAGACCAGTTAAAGTTACAATTTTTTGGCCTAAATTTATCAACGAGCCGGACGCTCCAAATTTTGACAGTAGTTAAAGGACCCAGTCAACAAACCAAATCCCAATTTTAAGACCATTCTGGTGGGCGCATAAGATTTTAAGACCATTTTAAGAAATAGTCGATTTCATAGAAAAAATAGCAAATTGTTGTAAATTCGCTTTAAAAATTAATTAACTGGCACAAACACAACTACATATTCATATTTAAGTGTCTCGTAATTAAAAATGCCGTAAAAGTATACCGCAATAACTCGAAAAACTGAGAAATTCGTCTTGGCAGTACTTTAGTCACGGGGGTCTTAAAACACGAAAAATATTATTCATTTTAAACTTTATGATACAAAATATGATTTGAAAAGCCAGACATAATGCCTATAGGCATTTTCTACCAGTCGCTCATAACTCTAAACTGATAAGCGTCAAGTTAGATGCACTGACATTATAATACTGACAGTATAAAATACATACATTTATTTTAAATCCCACCGTTCCAAATGTTGATTAACGGTTTAGCCCACTTCAAATAACCTACATACCCATTTTAAGACCAACCCGCTAGGCGCATAAGATTTTAAGACCAGTTGAAATTGCAATTTTTTGACCGAAATTTATCAACGAGCTGGACGCTCCAAATTTTTATACTTGTTAAAGGACCCATTCAACAAACCGAATCCCAATTTTAAGACCATTCTGGTGGGCGCATAAGATTTTACGACCATTTTAAGAAATAAACGATTTCATAGAAAAAGTACCAAATTATTGTAAATTCGGTTTAAAAAATATTCAACTATCACAAACACAGCTGCATATTAATATTTAAGTGTCTCGTAACTAATGTAACTATAGATGCCGTAAAAGTATACCGCCGCAATAAGTCGAAAACTGGATAAATTCGTCATAGCAAAACTTTAGTCACTAAAGTACTGCCAAGACGAATTTCTCAGTTTTTCGAGATATTGCGGTATACTTTTACGGCATTTTTAATTACGAGACACTTAAATATGAATATGTAGTTGTGTTTGTGCCAGTTAATTAATTTTTAAAGTGAATTTACAACAATTTGCTATTTTTTCTATGAAATCGACTATTTCTTAAAATGGTCTTAAAATCTTTTGCGCCCACCAGAATGGTCTTAAAATTGGGATTTGGTTTGTTGACTGGATCCTTTAACTACTGTCAAAATTTGGAGCGTCCGGCTCGTTGATAAATTTAGGCCAAAAAATTGTAACTTTAACTGGTCTTAAAATCTTATGCGCCACCAGGGGGGTACAACTCAAAGTAAATCTGTCAAAAAATTTGAGTTTGACACGACGTATCCGATACGTTTGCATAAGTGCGAAAGAGAACTTGTCATGCGTTAAGAAGGGACAACATGATTCGTGACGTTAGTGACGTTACGTGACATTACAGATGTCTCTCTGTTATACTATTATTTACTCTGTGGCGCCACTAGTGCTGGAGCCGAGCATACAAGAAATTTATCAAAAAAATTACCGTTTTTCTTCCATATAGCGTTGTAGAGCCCGTCTCGGAGATCACGAAAACATAAGTCTTAAAGGTCTTAAATGGCCACAAGTAGGTATGGCGTCAAGTTGAAAATACAATTTTTTGGCCTAAATTTATCAACGAGCCGGACGCTCCAAATTTTGACACATGATTTAGCCCGCATCAAGTAGCCTACATACCAATTTTAAGACCATTCTGGTGGGCGCATAAGATTTTAAGACCAGTTGAAGTTACAATTTTTTGGCCTAAATTTATCAACGAGCCGGACGCTTCAAATTTTGACAGTAGTTAAAGGACCCAGTCAACAAACCAAATCCCAATTTTAAGACCATTCTGGTGGGCGCATAAGATTTTAAGACCATTATAAGAAATAGTCGATTTCATAGAAAAGATATGAAATTATTGTAAATTCGCTTTAAAAATCAATTAACTGGCACAAACACAACTGCATATTCATATTTAAGTGTTTCGTAACTAAAAATGCCGTAAAAGTATACCGCAATAACTCAAAAACTGGAGAAATTCGTCTTAGCAGTACTGTAGTCACGGAGGTCTTATATCACGAAAAATATTGTTCATTTTAAACTTAATGGCACAAAATACTTTAACTTAATGGCATAAAGCCAGACGTAATGCCTATAGGCATTTTCTACCAGTCGCTCATAACTTTAAACTGATAAGCGTCAAGTTAGATGGATTGACAATATATTACTGACAGTAAAAAAATACATAAATTTATTTTAAATTCTACCGTTCCAAATGTTGATTAACGGTTTAGCCCATTTCAAATAACCTACATACCCATTTTAAGACCAATCCGGTAGGCGCATAAGATTTTAAGACCAGTTGAAATTGCAATTTTTCGGCCTAAATTTATCAACGAGCCGGACGCTCCGAAATTTTACAGTTGTTAAAGGACCCATTCAACAAACCGAATCCCAATTTTAAGACTATTCTGGTGGGCGCATAAGATTTAAGGAGCATTTTAAGAAATAGACGATTTCATAGAAAAAGTATCAAATATTGTAAATTCGCTTTAAACATTATTCAACTGGCACAAACACAACTGCATATTAATATTTAAGTGTCTCGTAACTAAAAATGCCGTAAAAGTATACCGCAATAAGTCGAAAACTGGAGAAATTCGTCATAGCAGTACTTTAGTCACGGGGGTCTTAAATCACTAAAATAATTATTAATTTAAACTTAATGGCTCAAAACATTATTACTAGTTTAAACTTAATGGCTCAAAACATTATTACTAGGCGCACTAGATTTTAAGACCATTTTAAGAAGTGATCGAAAACGAATACGAATACAAAAAATAGCAAATAACCTTAAATTCGGTTCAAAAATTCATTCAAATGGTTTAACATAACGGCATATTCATATTCAAGGGTCTCATAGTTAGATATGCCGTAAAAGTATAATGATAATACATAAGTCAAAAAATTTGAAAATTCGTGATAGCAGTACTTAAGTCAGGGTATTTTGTACTTAAGTCAGGGTGTTTTGAATCACAATATTCATTTTTCATTTTTAACTTAATGGTACAAATCTCGATTCAGAAAATCGGACGTAATGCTTATAGACGTTTTCTAACAGTCACTCATAACCCTAATAATGTTTAAAGCAAATTCACAATTTTTGCTACTTTTTCTATGAAATCGTCTATTTCTTAAAATGGTCTTAAAATCTTATGCGCCCACCAGAATGGTCTTAAAATTGGGATTTGGTTTGTTGACTGGGTCCTTTAACTACTGTCAAAATTTGAAGCGTCCGGCTCGTTGATAAATTTAGGCCAAAAAATTGTAACTTCAACTGGTCTTAAAATCTTATGCGCCCACCAGAATGGTCTTAAAATTGGTATGTAGGCTACTTGATGCGGGCTAAATCATGTGTCAAAATTTGGAGCGTCCGGCTCGTTGATAAATTTAGGCCAAAAAATTGTATTTTCAACTTGACGCCATACCTACTTGTGGCCATTTAACACCTTTAAGACTTTTGTTTTCGTGATCTCCGAGACGGGCTCTACAACGCTATATGGAAGAAAAACGGTATTTTTTTTGATAAATTTCTTGTATGCTCGGCTCCAGCACTATAAAGTTTCACTTGCATCGTGGTTTCATAAAACCACACAATGTTTTTTAATCTATAAAGCGGTATTACACATTGCAACCTGCAGGGCCCAATCTGTTGTGTACCCTGCCTCTTCCTGCCCCTCCTTCAGCTCCCTACGGGCCCTACCTTCAATTACACCTTCCAACCTGACAGATTGGGCCCTGCAGGTTGCAATGTGTAAAAGCGGTATTACACATTGCAACCTGCAGGGCCCAATCTGTTGTGTACAAGCGGTATTACACATTGCAACCTGCAGGGCCCAATCTGTTGTGTACCCTGCCTCTTCCTGCCCCTCCTTCAGCTCCCTACGGGCCCTACCTTCAATTACACATTCCAACCTGACAGATTGGGCCCTGCAGGTTGTAATGTGTAATACCGCTTTACCCTAAAACAGAGGACTAAAACATATTTTTTTTAATTGACTTTGGAAACCCCTAAACAGCCACTCACGGTGTTTATGAATGGACGATTACCGCCCTTTTTAGTGATTGTGCATAGACAATTTTGGACCACGCATATAACCTCAAAATGACAACTGTGCGAAAATATTAAACAAACTCGATTAAAAAAAAAAAACCATAACCCGCCTAACAAATTTTATTGATAATTAAAATTTTTGCCATTATAAAATATTGAGATTTTGTGTAGAGTGTTTAACGCGAGACTAAACAACCATAATGACCCTCGAACTATATCCAAACATCTCGTGTCATTATGGCTTGTTTTAGTCCCTTGTTGAACAATCTACTATTAATAATTTATGCAATAAAAATACCATAACTATGACTCGATTGTCGTGATGGATGAACTTTTACTTATATACCTACAGGTTGGTACGGAACCCTCGGTGCGCGAGTTTGACTCGCACTTGGCCGGTTTTTTTGTTTAGGTTAGGTTAAAGCGTTATGAGACATTGCAACCTGCAGGGCCCAATCTATCAGGTTGGCAGGTGTAATTACAGGTAGGGCCCGTAGGGAGCTGAAGGAGGGGAGGGTACACAACAGATTGGGCCCTGCAGGTTGCAATGTCTAATAGCCGTTTTAGACGTCGTTGACTTATTGTCATGTCGCCCATGTCGGCATTATTGTCTCATAAAGTCTTTTTTACCTTTATAAAAAAAAAGTTTTTGGTCCTCTTCGATCACAATCCAGGGTATACGTAATAGATGAAGAGCTAGCCCAACAAAACGTATCACAATAACGAGAGAAAAGAAACCCCTCTAATTACTTTGCTTCTCAATTCACTCGTCGTTCGTTGCTCTCGTTATTGTATAATTTTTTCCGGGGCTAGGCTCTTAATCTATAACTTTTAACGTTTCCAATTTTTAGGTTAGTTGCCTGATTCGATAAGGATTCTTTCACATTTTGTAGATATTAAAACTTGGTTACGAAACACGACTAAGAAAAAAAATTCATGAGCTCACGACCAGGGATGGGTAACATAGCGTGACGGGGCAATCTCGCACTCGTGAGGTCTTTCTTGCTTTTGGTCAGAGTTCTTAGACCACTGACTGAGACATGCAAGACTACGATGGAACAATCCTGACTTTAGGGTCCCTTACTGTACGAAACTCTACAAAAACAAGGTTAATTACGTAAATAAATATATTTTTGCTCATTAACGTAATATTTTGCGCTTATCTTATTATGTAACAGTATATATTAATCGTATTTTTCCTCCTTTCTGATTTTCCAAGCGCCCAGTTGGTACTTGAGCCAGATGAGCCCCAGGTCGCACCCCATCTGGATCCAGGAGACGATCGGAGTCACCTTGGAGCCCTCGATCTCGGTCCATCGGACGGGGATTTCGGCTACAGGAATGTTTAGTTTTTGTGCTATGTAAAGTAGCTCGACGTCAAATGCCCTAAAACAACAATGATATGCTTGATTAAAAATATATATGATTGTATAGTCTGTCACTTAGTAAAAAAATAAAAGATATAATACACTCGAGAGCAAAAGTTTCGGGTCACTAGCATTTTCTTTTATATCTTTAAAATGAATATCTTTAAAATTAATATCTTTTAAGATATTCACTTTTAAGATATACTCGAGTGTAATAACACGACATAACAGTACGTTGTAATGTAATAGTAGCACGGCGTGTCATGACGCGGGCTATATCTACAATTTGTTTTTTATAATTGTCATATGACTCATAAGAAAAAATAGGTACGTGTTCAATATTTGTTGATTATCTAACTGAGGAAAAGAATAAGCGAATAAGGGAAACCCTTATTAGATTTTTTCACAAGATGGTAGCACCGTGGCGAGAGGTCCAGCTGTCATAATCCAACAATCGTTTGATTTGTGGATTTTGACAGCTGCTGTCAAAAAGACTTCTCGTCACAGTGCCGCCACCTGGACTTCAGGAAATCCTCATTGTTATCGTAGAGGGAACTGTAGAAGCAGTAATGTATACCTAGACTGCCTCAGATTATTCTTTGGGCTAAACCAAATAATTATTATTTTTAACCCTTTGAACGCCAAAGACGTCAAATCAAGCGCACTGAATGTCGTGCGCTCAGCGCCAGCACGTGATATCACGTCCAAAATATAACCGGTTTGCCTTCACGCGCGTTGGCGCTGGGGGCACGATTTTTCCGTCCGATGCTTGGCGGTCAAAGGGTAAAAGACACAGCCCAAGAAAAATCTTTCGAATTTAACAGCAGATGTAGATAGCGCTCTCTTCCTCAACCCGCCAGCGGAGCGGCAGCTAATCTTCGCGAGGCTTCATTATACATCGTCCTTTACCACTTTACAAGTTATAGCCCGGGACGCGATGGCCAACGAAAGCCGGCGCCTGCATGGCTCGGGGTATAATAGGAGTGTTCACGCAGGTCCCCCCTTTGACTATAAGACATAATCACTTACGAGTATGTCTATTGTGTATGTATCTAAACTCTGACCTTGTGTGTGTGTGTACTGTGTGTATGTGTAATGATTGGGTACGAGTAGTGTGACTGACCATCTGTTGACGTGCAGGCTGGCGAAGCAGACGGCGGCGGCGCGGCGCGTGAGCAGCTTGAAGCCGCACTGCGTGTCGCGCACGCCGCGCACCGTCAACAGCCACACCAGGAAATGGAAGCCGTACATAAGGATATTTCTGGAAAATACACACATTCCTCATAAACTGACAAGCCATCAAAAATAACGTATACCTATTTTCAACAATGTATTGCATCGAAACTTAAATTGTGTTGTTGTACAAATTGTACAATCTACTATAGAAGACCTGTATTCTTTTTATAAGACCTATCTTATGATACGCCACACGATAGAGTTGGAAGAAAACAAAATTCACCCCCACTTCATGTGTACGGGAAAGCTCCACGACCCGGCGTTGCGGCGCCGCGCCATCGACTGCCGGTGGCCGGCGGGTGGCGCACCGTGCCGCTCGGCGCGCGCGTTCTGATAGAACCAAACATGTCGCGGGTAGTGACTAAACATAAGTGAGTACAGCCGCATAAAGTGATAACAAAGTATAAATAATTGGATTTTCTCAAAGATGCTCGGAAATGGCCGCATTTTATTCCTAAATCGAACACGGAAAGTGCTTCATTTTACTCCTAGGAGTAAAATGAATGTATGAAATTCCATATTTTTCCGCTGCGTTAAACTTTTAAAATTCTCAAATTTGTATATAAATCTAATGGGCCAAGGCAAAAACGGATTCAGCCAAGCAAAATAATTCATTTAAACAGCCGTGTGTAGAGGGCTTCACAAAGTGCGCGCGCGAATACGCATGCGCGTACTGTGTCTATCTTGTCTATGGTTTATTAAAAATAAATTTAAAAAGCGGAAAAGTTAGTTGGTTATGATAATTTACTTCGTTACGTTGTTTATTTACTTTACAGTACAAAATAACTTAAATAATGATTTTCAGAAATGAATGTAGTGCGGAAATTGATAGCGCTCTGCCTAATTTAAAAGAAGAATAGTGGATTACTTGCTTCCTGCTAGGTCAAGAGACAAAGGGTTTATGTTTATGACGTATGTATGGATTCGAAGATGAGCATAAATGCTAATATCTTTTCTGAAAATGTGTTTTAGCTTATTTCAGTTATCAAAAAACAAGAAGCCAACTATGGTGGGGTTTATTTATGCTATGCGTATTACCTATTATTATAAAACACAGTATCAACACAACTTTTCCAATATAACATACTTGTAGTTTTTCCTAAATTTTTTCTTTATTTCCTCACATATTTGAGAAAAGCACTATGTATACCTCAGCGGAAACAGGAATTTTCTGACTCGGAACTAGTGCCAGGCCTCGGCAAGCCTCGCCCTGGCACCCAAGTACCTCGTCAGAAAATTCCTTTCTTTCCGTACCTCGGCAACAATGTACTATTATTTATAGAGGAACTCGCTATCTATTATTAAATTTTGCTCCCAAAACTCCGAAGTTTGAGAATATGCACTTCCTATATAGGTTTCACGCCAGACGGCAACATACCTGAAAACGCTTCTTGTTGCTAGAGATTCTTTTTCCAAATGCGCCCTTGATCCAATTACAATGGCGAGGGAGTCGCCGACCAGTCCCGGGTGGGTGTTGACGTCAGCCTTCACAAGTTGGGTTAAAGCAAGCTCCAACTTGGTCAAGTCCTCGAACTTTGTAGCACCATCCGCATCAGCAAATAGTATAGAGGCACCTCTGGCGCGTTGTATTCCCTGAAAATGTTAAAGAAGTTAGGTATTTTAGACAGATGGATGTATATATTTTTTGTTCTTAACCCTTTGACTGCCAAAGCCGTCATATCACGCGCACGGAAAGTCGTGCCGTCAGCGCCAGGACGTGATATCACGTCCAAAATATAACCGGTTTGCCTTCGCGCGCTGGCGCTGAGGGCACGATTTTTCCGTCCGATGCTTGGCGTTCAAAAGGTTAAAACTCCACAAAACAAAGAGGAGTGGGTAATATTAGTGTTGTCTTTTGAGAATTTTAATATGGTTGTTAGATATAAACTACTCACTATTCACTAGTTGGCGCTACATGTTATTAATTTTGGTAGTTTTTAATCTTCTTGTTGATTACATGGCATGGGTAGGGATTTGGCAAACCAGTGCACATTTGAGAAACTGAATAACTAAATAATATAAAATTAAACTAAAAAAACTATATATTACATAACTGATGGATGGAATATACCTAACATGCTTATTTGATGCGCTACTTCCCAATCATACTAATTAGGGCGAAAATTTTGCTGTCATTAGTACACAGATTTATAGTTCAAAATTTGTAAGAATGAACTTTTGACACATCGCAACACCCGTAGAACGTAAACGCGCTAGACACTTTGAAATTATAAACAAAATCCTATAACGATATTAAAGCTTGTCATGTATGTAAATCTAATATTTCACTTTTCATAAACATAGCTTAATGAATGTTAAATTTTTTCATATCTTAGTTATTGATTTTTTGTAATATCAATTTAGCATGCAAACAGTTACGGTCTACGTCTTTTTGTTTTTAAATTTAGTGTTGTGACCATGTTTGCTGTTCCGATTCATGTAACATTTCCGTAAGTCGATAAAAATCGATTACCTATGTAATCAATATTGCCTAATATATAATAATAAATAAAAACAAAAACTTAATGAAAATAAAGTGAAGTACGATGTGAAAAATGGAACATCATAAAACTTTCTTATCATATTGTATTAATTATGGAAATATTATTATGTCATACATAATTAGTAGATAACAATTATTAATTTGAGAATATATAGGCATATAACAAGAAAAAATCGGTTGTAGTAAAATCGATTCGAACGATTCATTAATAATCGCTAAATTTGACAAACGATACGTCTTAGCCTCATCACTAATTACGTCAAGACTCAAGTGTCAAAAGTTCATTCTTACAGATTTTGTACTATAGTACTGTTGGGAACTAAGTAGTGGATGTGTAGCAGTGGCGGCAGGTCAAAACTTTTCTTAGGCAAGCCGGAGCTTAATTTGGTTTAAAATTTCTTCACGAGTTGTAGAAAAACTGCCCAAGTGCTTGAAAATTAGGCAAGCCGACAGGAATCGTGTTCTATGGACGCGCCGCCACTGATGTGTAGGTACTAATTAACATAAATAAATAAATATTATGGGACAAACTTACACAAATCAACCCAGTCCCACGGTAAGCTCAATAAGGCTTGTGTTATGGGTACTAGTCGACGATATATATAATAGATAGATAAATATTTAAATACATAGGGAACATCCATAACTTGGGAACAAATATCCGTGATAAACACACAAATAAATGCCCTGACCAGGATTCGAACCCGAACATATAATGTTTTATTATATTTATATTTTTTTTGTATGCAAATAAGAGACAACATAATTTGCATAAGCATATCAGCAGTACTTACCAACCTGACAGCCCCACCCTTGCCTCTGTTCTTCACTAGATCCAGGCAACGGACCTTCTCGCTTCCATACTTAGCCGCATAACTCTGTGCCACTTTGACCGTCCCATCTCTACTGCCGTCACTCACCACTATAATCTCATACTTGTAATTAGGATAATTCTTTAGTCTATTCTCTAAGTGTTCCAGTGCTTCATCAAGCATAGGGGGCACTGAAAAAAAATGTTTCATTACTTGAGGGTTGATTTATTGAAACAAATAAAACTAGTAGTCCGCCTCAAACTGAAAACTCGCGATTTGAATTGCCACCAAGTTGACCAGTATAACAAGACCCTTATGTAGAGAAATTTGCGCTTTCTAGCTCCATAACCATACGTCGTTATCGCGGGTGCAACTACGATTTGACAGAACTCAAAGATTATGATAAACAAGAAATAACAGAAGTGTCAGTAGTATCAAATACGTTTGTACCTACGAGATCAAAATTATTCTTTTTTTTTCTAATATCGTACTTGACTTGATAATTAGTACATATTAATAATTTTAAACAAAAAAGAACCGACTTCGCTTAGGATCCGCTATTCCAAGGGGAAGTGGCAGAGTTGCTGTAAAAAATAGTGAAACCACTATAGGTGGGCCTATAATAGTTGAAGAGTTCCCTCGATTGCTTCAGGATCCCATCATCAGACCCCGACTTGGTGCCAACGGGACCATCTAGGGGATATACCGATTCGATTAAAAAGAAATTTTGAAAATCGGTTCACGATTCACGGAGATATCGAGTAACATACATACAAAACTATAATAATGATTTAAAAAAATCTGTCGAATTGAGAACCTCCTCCTTTTTTGAAGTCGGTTAAAAAGATTAGCCACGCAGTCCTAACGGCAACCTCTTCTGTCACCTGTTATTCGAAACATTTTTCATTCTTGATCGATTTATGTAACCTTGTAGATAAAATTATTTTAGACTTAGGAACAATTGGTTCCCCCTAAAGTCACGGTTACTCGTTATTTTCATAAAAAAATGTGAAACGAAATTTCAACTAAAAAAGGCGCACTTTAAGGAACGTAGAAAAGGCGCAGTATTGAGAAGAGTTTAATTGATCATTTCCAGCAAAAACATTGTGCTAGATGTGAAGAACTTCTTAGAGGCTAAGACGCGTAGGTAGAAATACTCTGTTTATATCAAACGGACACTCTGTTATATACATTCTTCAACACATTTGTTTTTGCACCCGCGATAACGACGTATGTCCATAACCCCTTGGTTAATCCTGCTCATATAAGAACTCTCAAATCATATTTACTTCTACCACAACCCCAATAAATTTTAAAAAGATCAGGAAAACATTACTAAAGTTATTGCAGAAGAACGTATCAAAATGAATAGCCATAGAAATGCAGGAACATCCGGCAGCCAGCTGATAATTACACTGTCTGCAAGAACTTTGCTATGCTGCACTGCTTGTCCAATTATGTTGTATGTTCTACAAAACTTTTGACTCACCATACATCTAATTTTAACAAGTTTGTAAAACAAATACAAATCAGGGAATAATTTAAGCGGTTCAGGAAACCAGTGTTCATTTGTTCAGTACCCATGCATAGCAAAAAATTGGTTAATAATTATACCTGAACAAAAATGCATGAACACCATACCTATAAATCTTTAAGATATTTCATATATGCCTAAAGTTAACACACCAGGGATGTCACAAATGTCGTATGATGCGAATACGAATGTTGCGGAGTTGATTCAAAATAGTTAATCTTGCTTATCAATGTTATGCTTCCATAGTTTCTAAATACAGAACATGAAATGTGATGGAGTCATATAATATTGATCAAAAAGAGACAAGTGGTAACGGCGTTTTCACTTCCTGTGTATGAGCAAGCATATGACCATCGGCCTTGTCAGCGCGGTCAAAATAGGATGCATTCTGCCCACATTCGCATTCGGAAAATATTCGCATCACTTCATGCGAATGCGAATGTTGATACGAATGTCAAAAATGATGCGAATATTAGCATTATATGAATGCGAATATTCGTGACATCCCTATTACACACAACACAAATTTTGTGTTTGATTTACCCTCCATGCACAAAATTTTTGTTTGATTAGCTAAGGTAACAAAACAAACATTGGGGCCTGGAGGTATCGTGAGGATATGTCATCTATGAAATAAGCCGAAGGGAAAATTAAGAATTTAGATGTTGGGGAAGATGATTACACAATAAACTGTTAGTGTTGTGTTGTGTGTATAAAACAATTAGAGTAATAGATTTTTTATAAAACTCCAACAGAATGTTATATACTTGAATATGTCGGCGGCCGATCGTAAAATCAGGCAGATCGTAATGTTCCTGTGTAATGTTTTAACAATAGTCACATTAAACCAATATATAGGTAGGTTAGGTTCATTAGGTTTCTTCAGATGCCCGACAGCCAAACTGCCCAGAAATAGGAGCCCCGCGTAGCAGAGCTCTGTCGATTCAGGGAATGAGTCAAAGCTTTCCCCCATTTCACAATATGCCTAGAATTTCACGATATGCCTGATTTTACGATCGGCCGCCAACATATATAATATTTAATTCTCTTACACCTCTCTTCTTCATTGTAAGCTGGCACTATAACACTCAAATTCAGGCTGGATGGATCTTTAATACTTGGAAATTTTGACCATTGCGCGGTCACTGGATCCTTGTAACTTTCCTCTTCTTGGTACTCTTCTACTAATGGATATGGATTTGTCATAACAAGAATTCCAATTGAAAGCTGAAAACATATTTTCCGTTAATTCTTGTAAATATATTCATTTTAGTTATTAAAGCTGTACATTCTATTATTACAAAGACCTACTTAGATAATTACAAAAAAGTAAACATGGTTGAAAACAACGATCTGAACGATCACACCGTAAGGACACGTATTCGATGGCAGTTGGTTACTGAAGTATTTCAGTTACAGTTCGCCAGCAGGGCGCAGAAAACTAAAAACGCAACAAATAGTTTTAACACGTTATAATATAACGAAAAAAAAAACATCAGAATAGAGTAATAAAAACATATACAACTTACCAAAATTAAGAGTGCTATAGCGCTTAAAACACCATATAAAATGAAAAGCCATAATAGAGATACTATGTCCATTGTAACAAGTATTGAAATCTTGGTCGAATTGCTTTTTAAGATAGTCGATCAGTTATTTTTTGCATTTAGTGGAGATAAAATCAACGGTTCAGGTTATCATTTATAATATTAAAGTGAAACATTCCCTGATAAACGAATGCGGCTTAAACATTATAATTAATACGATTCTACAGCTGCATCTACTGAACTGATGTACTGGTACTGACTGACAATGACATTGACACTCGTGACGTGACACTACACTACGGGCATAGATCTCAAAGCAAGTATTAACTAGAGGACTTGCGGCCATCTTGGCGAGCAAGGTGGTTAGGTTTCGTGATTAACTTCTTATTTTTTGTTCATTTTCGTGATTCAGTGTGTAATATATAGCTTATTCTGCAGTGATTTAACGAACTAGTGGGCAACTAATGAAGAATTAATCTCAAAACAAGTGTAACCTAACCCCTGTTTGAGTTAGATATCCGTTAGTCCACGTGCTGTTTGTAGGGAGTAGCTATCTCCTTATAAAAAGCATAACCTCACCGTACAACGTCCAGCTCTTGGAGCGAAATTTTAACTAATTAACCGTACACTTGTCGTCTCTACTGTGACATTGGCAAAATTGTCCCAATATTGTGGACAGAATGCCATTTATTTTAAAAATTGAATTGAATTGATTAACTAGAGCCCGCACGCGTGTACCCCCGTATGGGATAGATATATAGATGCCCATAATCACTTCTACAGCATAAAACAGAACAATTTACCAATCTTTTCCTTAGCCGACACAACTTTCTAGGAAAACTAACAGCTTTTCTCGTAGCAATCACAGAAATTCTTGAAGAAATCGCGCATTATATCTGTTTGTTACCCTCCGCTTATCATTGGCTTAAATCCGCTAGGTCTGTTATAATTGGCTTAAATCCGCTAGGTCTGTTTTGACCCGTAGTCTCAAAGCAAGTATTAACTAGAGCCCGCACACGTGTACTCCCGTATGGGATAGATATATAGATGCCCATAATCACTTCTACAGCATAAAAGCGGTATTACACATTGCAACCTGCAGGGCCCAATCTGTTGTGTACCCTGCCTCTTGTAACAGTGTGCTATTTTCTAAGAGGTATCAAACCTCTGTTGTCACGCGCTCGCGCTATGAGGTTTGTGCTGGCCAACTAATGACAGAACGTTTTATTCTTTTTCTTTACGAAAATAACAATTGACGATCGCGAATTTCTGCAATGAAATGGTTGAAATATTTCCTTATGATTTGTAAATTACTAATTAATATGTAATCCGACATTGTCTACGTCGTATTTTTTGTATCTACAATTCCCCTTACTGGGTGAGTGTTTTGTCCTATTTATTTAACTCTTTTTCTTACTTTTCTACTTATAAATCCGTCTACCAAATATTCTGTTCTGCGTAAGCAATTTATCTTCCTAAAAACTTACCTTGTGACTGCCACATCCGTGAAAACTTATGCTTAAAGTCCTATCCGTTGTTCTAATCATCTAACATCCGGATGTCGCAGTCACATGTGAAAATCATACATTTTATGAAATGGCTAAATATCCGGTTTTCCTAGGGAATCAAGTCTGGGTTTGATTCGCAACCTATTTTCTTCTTGGCGCAAGCTGCGGCGTCCACATCGGTGTTCCGGTCTCCCAGACCCGGAACCCGATAATTCTTCTAGCATCTAAATTTGAAGACCGTCACATCCAACGTGACATTGGCGCCCAACTAGATTTTCTGACCTGAGCACACCTAAAACAAGTCCTTAGCATTTTTATTGGTTTCCACTGATGTAGGTAGATATTGTTGTTATCATCTGTTGTTATCATCTATTGTTGTATCATCTGTTCATCGTTTGCATATATCCCATTTAATTTTAAGTTAGCCTAGTGTTATCAAACTTAGTTTTAGTATAATTTAAGCAGTTGTTTGGTATGTGGTTATCTACTCTATCCATGTTCTACTACCTAAATCTATCTTACGTGTATCTTTAAACTTATTTTCACTTGTTCACTATTCCTATACTAATACCACGTACTTATCAACTAAGCCTCTTTGTGTCAATATTTTGTGTAAACTTTACACTCACACCTGCTCTGAAGGGATTTTAAAATGGCGTACCCAATTGAATATTTTATCCCTGCTAAAAACTCGAATACGAGGTGGTTCTCAGGGGTGAATCAACTAGCACGGTACAAGACGTACGGAACCAAATATTAAAATGTATCTTACCTAGCTGAATATTTTAAGATATTATAATTTTTTTTTCAACATGACTTAATGAAGTTCTAGCGAAAATTCTAACTATGCTCTCCATCAAATTTACAGTTTTCAAAACCTAGTTCTGGTACTTAAAATTTGCTAAATGTCATATTACATAGTATAAATTCGCTATATCTAGCTATCTCTAAGCCTGCTGTCTATTAATTCTAAAAGCCCCATGATACGTGTATTTATTTACAATATGCTGCTGTCATTTTCTCTTTTCTTTTTCATTAACCCCTACCGGTTAGTGAAATCTTTGCCTACTATATTTAGGTTGTCAAGTCTTCTACAAAGGCTTGATGTAATCATGACTCCCTACCGGGTCGTGATTTCTTTGCCTACTTATGCTTAGGTTTTTAGGTCTTCTACAAAGGCCTGAAATTTAGTAGAGGAGACAGCTTTTACAACTACATTTCTGAGGGTATAATAAGACATATTTAACATCCATTAATAGATATATGAGAGTTTTTTACGTTATCTATAGTAAATTACTCAGTCTACTAGAACGCAGTAACACTATTCTAAAGTGTTTACTGCTTGTTTGTCTGTGAGATGTATGTTGTTGTGGGATGTATGATCTAAGCTTGAAAGTTGTAATGTATCTATTAAGCTCTAAGTGAGATAGCGGATTTTCTTAGCAAAAATCCTAACCTAAAAAGGGGGGTATGTAACAGTGTGCTATTTTCTAAGAGGTATCAAACCTCTGTTGTCACGCGCTCGCGCTATGAGGTTTGTGCTGGCCAACTAATGACAGAACGTTTTATTCTTTTTCTTTACGAAAATAACAATTGACGATCGCGAATTTCTGCAATGAAATGGTTGAAATATTTCCTTATGATTTGTAAATTACTAATTAATATGTAATCCGACATTGTCTACGTCGTATTTTTTGTATCTACAATTCCCCTTACTGGGTGAGTGTTTTGTCCTATTTATTTAACTCTTTTTCTTACTTTTCTACTTATAAATCCGTCTACCAAATATTCTGTTCTGCGTAAGCAATTTATCTTCCTAAAAACTTACCTTGTGACTGCCACATCCGTGAAAACTTATGCTTAAAGTCCTATCCGTTGTTCTAATCATCTAACATCCGGATGTCGCAGTCACATGTGAAAATCATACATTTTATGAAATGGCTAAATATCCGGTTTTCCTAGGGAATCAAGTCTGGGTTTGATTCGCAACCTATTTTCTTCTTGGCGCAAGCTGCGGCGTCCACATCGGTGTTCCGGTCTCCCAGACCCGGAACCCGATAATACTTCTAGCATCTAAATTTAAAGACCGTCACGTCCAAGGGTGACATGCCGCGACTTCGGAGGCCCAATTCAACTAGATCATCAGGATAGTGACTTTTTAAAAGGACTTGTTTTGTTTTAATTTTTAATTTCTATCTAGTGTGCTCAGTGGCGGACCTACGGCCTAGCCGGACAATTCTTTTTGTTTTATTTATTTTTTGAGCTTTGTAAATATATTTGTCCAAATTTAATCTTCTTCTTTTCTATTCATATTTTCCTAATCTAAACCTAACTTAATCTACCCTACCCTACATGCTGACGTACTTACCAAAACGTTACACTCTTCCTACCCCTCCTTCAGCTCCCTACGGGCCCTACCTTCAATTACACCTTCAACCTGACAGATTGGGCCCTGCAGGTTGCAATGTGTAATACCGCTTTACGCTAGGCTTCCATATAAGGGTCACAACAGACCTAGCGGAATTCCTCGCGGAATTAGCGGAAATTTGTCTATGGTAGCGGAAATTTATCTATGGCTTCCATACAAAAAATCTGCTACTATAGACAAATTTCCGCTACTTCCGCTAATTCCGCGAGGAATTCCGCCAGGTGTGTTGTGACCCTAAGGTTGTAGAAGCCCGTCTCGGAGATCACGAAAACATAAGTCTAAGGGTCACCACACACCTAGCGGTTTTCCTCGCGGAATTAGCGGAAATTTGTCTATGGTAGCGGAAATTTGTCTATGGTAGCAGATTTTTTGTATGGAAGCCATAGACAAATTAAGCATTTTGTCTATGAATTTCCGCTACTTCCGCGAGGAAAACCGCTAGGTATGTGGTGACCCTTAGGGTCAAAGCGGACCTAGCGGAATTCCTCGCGGAATTAAGGCAATTCATAGACAAAATGCTTAATTTTTCTATGGTAGCGGAAATTTGTCTATGGTAGCTGATTTTTTGTATGGAAGCCATAGACAAATTTCCGCTACCATAGACAAATTTAAGCTACCATAGACAAAATTAAGCATTTTGTCTACGAATTGTAGTACGGGCGGCGGCCGTAGGATCTGCTACGTAACGTGATACAAAGATAAGCCCTATGGCACATGTTCATAAAAGTGATGCTGACTTCCGGAAAAATAGTAAAAAAAATTAGAATTGGCCGAAAGCACAAAAAAGTACCGTATTTGATACTGAGATGATTATTGTGGCAACAAATAGTAATTTCTATTTAGGTACAGAAAAACCCAGTCTGCCAGTTTCTGCATGGCCGGAAGTGCCCGGCTGACTGGTTCAAAAGTGACGTACATTTGGAGTCAAATTCGTTACTTTAAAACTAGTCTGCCGGGCACTTCCGGCCATGCAGGACCTGGCAGACTGGATTTTTCTATACCTAAAAATAAATTACTATTTGTTGCCACAAGTGCCATCTTTGTATCCAATGACGTAGGTAAATACCATCCATTTTTTAAACCGGAAGTGGTACTTTTTTGTGCTTTCGGCCAATTCTAATTTTTTTTACTATTTTTCCGGAAGTCAGCATCACTTTTATGAACATGTGTCATAGGGCTTATCTTTGTATCACGTTACGTAGCAGATCCTACGGCCGCCGCCCGTACTATTGGCTTAATTCCGCGAGGAATTCCGCTAGGTCTGTTTTGACCCTTAAAGGTCTAAAACGGCTATTACACTTTGCAACCTGCAGGGCCCAATCTGTTGTGTACCCTGGCTCTTCCTACCCCTCCTTCAGCTCCCTACGGGCCCTACCTTCAATTACACCTTCCAACCTGACAGATTGGGCGCTAGTATGTATGGCGTCAAGTTGAAAAAAAAAAACGAAAAAATGACGTTAATTTATCAACGAGCTTACCGCTCCAAATTTTGAGACACGGTAGAGCCCACCTCAAATTTTAAGGTCTAATAACAGTTTAAGGTGGCCACAAATATCTAAACAACGCTTCCACTGTCAAGGCGATAAAGTGCATGTTCCAATATAAATATTTGATGGCGACTGTACTTGCTAACATTGGGGTTGGCCGGTCGAACTCGAAAGTCTTTACAGATGGCGTCATCTGGGGGCACGGCAGTGCCCCCGCCAAGTCGAGCGCGAAGCAAACACTGCCGTACCATCCTTTACTGGAACCATTTCGCCGCATTTTCAGGCCCCTATTTGAGAACCTCTGGATAAGACTAGAACGCAGAAATTTTCGTCATCCAGTAAGCTATAATCACATACTTAAAATCCAAAATTTCATGTCTGTTGGTCATTTAGTTCCGAAGTTAAGCGAAAGCAAAGTTTCGCATTTATGAAACTCACTCACTCACTCATGATCATCAAAATAGAACTAGTACTTCCCATATACTCAGAGAGCTGAAATTTGGTACAGAGTTATGGTTTAATGGCCACATAAAGGGAAAACTATAAAAACTAGAATAATCGAAGATCTGGAGTACCTGGTGACCCTGATTAGAAAACACAAGAGCCAAACCTAACTATTAGAGATCGACATATACCGCCTTTACAAAAAATATTCAATTTGGTGGGCCGCTTCATTTGATGTCAAAAATCGAAGGTCTGAAGTATCTGATGAAGAACCGTCAGCTGGTCTCAGCTGTATTAGAGATATGGTAATCAGCGCCGGCCCGAGCCCTCGATCAGGGTAGAGCGAAATCGGGTTTTGGCGCCCTTCGTTGAAGCTTTTTACCCAAAGCGTTAGAGAAATAGGGTAAAGTCATAAATGAACTTTTAAGCTATTACCTCCACTTTAATATTTTTTAAGTATGTTATAATTATAACCAATTTTAAACAAGTTTTTAATATGATTTGGCATATAATCTAGTTTAGAATAAGCTGTTCCGAACCCTCTTAGAACTGTACAGTATTCTTATAAGAATGTTTGTGCCAAAATAAGCCAATTCGCCCAGAAGATGAACAAAATGCCCTGATTATGAACGGTTTGATTCAAAAGATGAACCAGTATAAAAGCAAAATTAAGTACCCAAAAACGAATGATTTGACTTGACGCACAAGCAAAATTAGGAAATCGGGTTGATTTAGCTTTGTGCAATAATTGAAGTAAATAAAGGTATTTCAACTGTTTCATATAAAATGGTTTCAACTTTTTCGAATTTAATAAACACTGAATTTAGTTAGATCAAGGTTTCAGCACGATATTCATGATTTTAAGTTAAAAAAAAACATGCAAAATTCATGTTTTGGAATGCAGCCTAAAAGATGAACTAGTAAATTCTCGTTGTTGTTAGGTGAACAGTCCAGTTTCCATATTAAAGTAAACCCCGTGATAATATCACAGTGGTATAAAAAAGTTTTTTTCATCTTTTAGTCATAAAATCAAGGAACAAAACCGGCCAAGTACGAGTCGGACTCGCGCATGAAGGGTTCCGTACCATAATTTATGAAAACCAGCCGTAGCTACTATGATATTATCGTATAAATTATTATCGCAAGGTCGTATCTGCCTAAGTACGTAGTTTTTAGAGATAACTCGAAAACGCCTAAACCGATAATGTTCAAAATAATTTTAGTTAAAAGAATATTTAAAGGTGTATCTTCTTGATTTTTTTCATAATTTTTGGACTTACGGTTCAAAAGTTACAGGGGGGGGGGGACACAATTTTTTCGGAGCGATTATTTCTGAAAGTATCCATTTCATCCTGAAAAATTCATCAAAAAATGCTCAAAGAAACCTCAATGTGATTTTTAAAGACCTATCGATTGATGTGCTTCATGTTGATATTTGGTAAAAAAAAAACTTTTTTGACAATAGGGATATGATGACACATGTTGAATTAGGCAATGACATTTAGTTGATAGGATAGGATGCAAAATGATCAAAATATACAAATAAAGTAAACATTAAAAAAATCTATTGAAATGGTGCAAAGATCAGGCTTCAAAATTTCAATTTTTTTCGAATGTTGAAAGTACAACATTAAAAAAAACCAATGATACCATTCGATTTCTAACATTTTACTGTGAAATAAATTGTATGGCAACCATATACATAAACGCAATATTTCACTGTAAAAATAGCAATTTCATAATTTTTCCATACTTTAAACAGGGCAACTATGAAGCCATGACGTCACAGCTTTATATCATTTTGTTAGGAGCGTTTTGAGAAACAAAAGCAAATCACAGACTTTAAGTCTCTTTCCTGTTTTTTATGTTGATTTAAGGCAATTGGCCCCATATAGACATTTGATCCTCACAACAAAACGAATCGAATGATACCACGCATGAAAAAAAATCATCTAGCCTATTACTTGCATGTATGGAGTGCCCCCCCTAAAAATATTTTTTTCAGAAAATTCATTACATGACTAAGTAGCGGCACACACAATACACTTTATGTAAAAGTTTAATAATGATACGTCTTATAGTTTCCGAGTAAAATGGCTGTGACATACGGACGGACAGACAGACAGACAGACATGACGAATGTATAAGGGTTCCGTTTTTTGCCATTAAGCTACGGAACCCTAAAAAGCAATTTAAGACATAAATGATGTATCTTTTTATGAGAATTTATAAAAGTATTAGAAAATACTAACCCAGGCCCAAAAGTTCAACGCCACTCATCTATTGCAAAAATCACACAATATTGGAACCATGACTTGAACAATAAATATTTCATAAAATAAGTTAAAATATCCTTTTCAAAATCAAGTAAGTTTCAATTTTATAAATTTATACTAAATTATATCGATTTTGAACCACAATTTTAATAAGTTTTCCATAACAAAGGGCAATTTTGGCGAGAGGTATAGATTTGGCGAGCTCTCACGACCTCAAACTTGGATTTATTATTTTAGAAGTTTAAATACTTAGTACAAGAAAGTGATGCTGGTGATGCAGTTTTATAAAAAAAAAAAACAATATTAAGGCCAAATGTTCACCTTCTAGGGGTCATTCATCTTTATATTTGTTTTGCCTTCTTTACGTTTCGGCGCCTTTATCAGCCTTTATTTCCCGCCTGTCAAGATCAAAAGCAGCGATTTAAAAAATTGGTAATTAATGTAACCCTAATAAACCCAATCGCTTAGAAAATTACAAGGTTTTTCGGCGCCTTTATCAGGTTTTATTTCGCGCCTTTCAAGATCAAGAGCAACGATCTAAAAAAAGAAAGTTAAATAATAGAATGCAATCCTGAGAAACCCAATCGCTTAGAAAAATATAAAGAACGTATTATTCGCGCCCTTCATGATTAAAAGTAGCAAGTCACGCCTGATAAAACAAGTTGAAATAACAAAAATACCAAAAAAATATATACCAGAAGGTAAAGGTACTATCCGCCGTCGCGCCACTCCACTCCAAACGTACATATTTTGCGCCTGCGCCACATTTGCTTTAAAACTTTTTTTTGTCTTTGGCCATTTTGGCGCCCCCCTGCCATCCGGCGCCTAGAGCGCCCGCTCCACTCGCTCTACCCTAGGACCGGCCCTGATGGTAATGCCCCCTTCTACTACTGATACATAAAAAAATCGACTGTCATTGCGTAGACGTAGTGTCAGAGCGTAGCGAGGCAACGAACGTCTCCGTTTTAACTCACAAGGAGAGGCCGCAAGGGCGCGCGGGCCGCGCGGGTGCGTGTTGGGTCTGGGGTCTCTTACTGGTACGACGATTTAGCAGATTGATGTGTGTGTATTGGTTGGTCAGTGTCGGTTTAGAGGTCGCATTTTTCATCCGATTTCGATGAAACTTGGCATGTACGTTCCTTGATTTATTTGGCAAAAATTGTCGAGCCATTTTTTTATTGGGGGAAAAATTAAGGGGAAAAGGGGGAAGTTTGCCGTCGCGTTATTTATGGACGGATTTCAATCATTTTCGGGTAAAAAGTCAAGCTCACACTTCTTTAGAGGTTGTTGTAAAAAAAAGTTTCAAGGGTGGGGGAAAGGAGGGAAAAAGGGGGAAATGCTCCGAAGTCTACGGTTCACAGAACCACTAGTCTAATTTAATCTAGCCTATAGCGTCCCACTGCTGGGCGAATGCCTCCCCTTCTGCTTTTAATACGCATGAAATAGTAGATTGTACACCAAGGCATACAAATAAAGCATTGTTTTATGTCACGGCCGCGCTATTGAATCCTGATCGTAACGAAGGACTCTTGATTTAACTCCCGAGCGTAGCGAGGGAATGAAGACTGAGTCCTGAGTGTAGTGAGTGATTTAAGCGCGCCCGTGACTAACACAGCTTTATCCCCAAGGAATATACTCTACTTTTCTCACCTCTTGCGAGACAATAACAATACCAAGGCTACTAGAAAAGGAATTTTATGAAAGTAAATCAAAACAGAAAATGGATGTTTAGTACGTACTATTAGAATTTTATCTTCTACTTGAATAGTACTAAGAGTGAAGTATTTCTCCGTATACTGCAGCGTCTTATGACACTCGCGGCAATTGTTTTAGGATTTAAAATCTGTTCCATTTTCAAATCAGTTCGGTGTGACGCCGCGGCTCACGGGGATTAGCTGAGGCGCCGTCCGGACTTTACGAAATTAGACTTTAACGACATAACAATAAGAAGTAAAATCACATTACTACCCGGCGGGTTATAATGTAACATTATTCCCCGCTAAAGCCAAGAGCTACAATGATGTGCTTTCGGTGGGGTTTTCATGATACAGGTATAAAAATCCCAACTACAAAAAGAATACCCCGTCTAAAATATCCGCCTGCGGCATGGTCCCCATTACGCTGGCGGCGTTACCTCTCTGCACAGCTAAGGATATCCGCTGGGAGAGGTGCGCGCCAGCTCTATGGTCCCCTGTAGTCTCGACCAATCGGGCCGCCAGGGCCTTCATAAAGTGCTTCATGATACATAATTTGGCATTGTCGAGCAGGTGGTGTGAAAATAAAATTAAAAGAAAACTCTGGATAAGACTAGACTGGCTTTTATACTTAGGTATACTTACAAGTTTACAAGAAGAAATAGTCGAACGATTAGCTTTATTCTACCTATGATATATGTATAATAAGGGTTATGCACGCTCCAAAAGTGAAGCCTTTAAAATGAGTGAATTCAAACAATTGTCACTAGTCGCGCACCTGCAAGCGAGAGATGCGGACGTGCCAATGAGCTGCCGTCACCAGCGTGAGAAAGAGACAAACTATAATTTTCTAACAATGAAAGTGACAAAGACGTAATGATTGTCAAAATAGATAAATATAACGGAATCATTGCTAAAAAGTTATGATATAAGTTGGAAGTATTTTTATGCACATTTTGTATAACCCATCCATAGTAAATATCATTGTATTCTACTCGACTCGAACATTAAAGAAATTAAATACCTAAACAAATTACACTAAAATATTAATTTCGCTCAAAATTTGGTCAAAATATAATGCATTGGACTAAGAGTGGCGGTGATACCCGCACACGTCGCTAGATGGCGCTGACTGTATTATAAAACGCGCTTACGTTTGTTTTTCCGATAACTTTGTATGGCGAAGTGGTAACCGGCCGCGTTACAGTCGTTTACGACATTCTTCTACTGCGCTTGAAAACGTTTGCTAGGGATTAGGAGGGATTATTTGCATTTCGTTGATTTCGCTTATTAATTCGTGAGGTTTGCTAAGGTTAATTAGCAGGTTGTTATTAAAACAACTCGAAGATTTGAATTTTATTACTAGTGACGGATTACTGATTATTACTTAATTATTAGTTTTAAAAGAAGTTTTAATTGAATACTTTATTTAATTGTTAGCTATTTAGTAGGTACTCTTAGTTTTCTAGGTTTAATTTACAGTTAGGCAGTACTTCGAATAGCGTTCGTGTTTATAAGTAAGTACTTTTCTAGAATTCTAGGTTTAGTTTATTTAGTTAGACATTACTTCGTACGTTTCTACAAAAAGAAGTGAAATCCCACCAAAAACATTCTGTAAAAAACTAGCCAAGTCTCGATTGAGCTGCTTGTTTATCTCTAAAAAGTAATGAAATCTAGACAATGTCGTACCAAGTCTAAGGTTCCTTACTGCGATTTCTTTATTATTATAGTTAATGTTGTGTGACTTGGCCGTTGAAGGGTACACAAGCGAGCCTGAAACAAAAAGTTAATAAAATTATTTCCAGCACAGACGTACTTCTAATCATTGATAGAAGTCCGTCTGTACGTCTATTTTATGTTTGATCGATGGTCGATTTGACGCTCCGAAAAGAAGTGTTTGTTTCAGGCTCGCCTATACATAAGTACCTATTATTGAAATACGCAGCTTTATCAAGCCTACAATTGGCTAGTTATGGAATCAACGTTTTCCAAGTGGCAATTTTCCATCATCAATGGGTAGCGGTTCAGGCGACAGACTGGTGCAATGGTGTCATGGAGCACCTGGTTGTGTACCCTTCAACGGCCAAGTCACACAACATTAACTATAATAATAAAGAAATCGCAGTAAGGAACCTTAGACTTGGTACGACATTGTCTAGATTTCATTACTTTTTAGAGATAAACAAGCAGCTCAATCGAGACTTGGCTAGTTTTTTACAGAATGTTTTTGGTGGGTTAGGATTAGGACTATAGTAGAACTCTACTTCAGTACATTTTGTACTGCGTTATTTTGTAATATTGAAAAATAAAAAATAAATACTTAATGAAATTATTTTCAGAATTGCTTTCTTGTGGTTAGATATGACGATATCTATTATCATTTTTGATATAAAGTACCAAAAAAAAACAGCCATATCGTATCTAGGGGAGCCCAAACTTGGTATGTTTTGAAAATTATTTTTGTTTTAATTTAAAAAAAATGGTTGAAATATAATGATGTGGTATATTATTAGAACCGCCTCTATTAGCCCTTTCATATGATACCACACACGATAGGTTATTGAAAAAAAAATGCGTGTGCCAAATGGCTAAACTGTACATCGATTTGCGGTATTACTGTAAAATTAGACTCGTGCAGCGTGGGCTATTGGGGAAATGAGCGAACATGTTTCGTTTACCATCATATTTTATTTTAACAAACTTACAGGTAATTTATAGGTACATAGTACATATAAATGGACAAGTCAACGCAGAGCCAAATTAAAGTAGGTCAATTTGACCAAATAATAATGTCCATTGTGGTCCATTGTCCATGTCTCAATCGTTTATTGCCATTGTATCAATCACAAGTAACAGAAATCCTGCGTTACTGCATATAAAAATAATTTTATCATAGCAAACCCAAAGCTAAAGATAAGTGTCGTAAGCTTGCTGAGTGTCCTAAGTAAAGTACGAGATTGAAAAGTTATGTCACTATTGTATATGTACAATACTTTTTCTACTAGTTCTCAATATAGGCAAGCCGGTAAGAATTGAGTACGACAAAAGACCTGCTGCCTCTATACAATTTAGCAACTTCAATCTCCCGGTGGATTGCGCAGATCCCCCGGAGACCGCGGCGACGCAGGGCGGGCAGCGGAAACAGTCCTACAATATTGTATGAAAATTCTTTCTACCATCGCTAGCGATATAAGAATAAAGAATAGAATAAAAATCATTTATTGCCTCAAACAGAAGAAGCTTATTACAAAGATAAATCCTAAAACTAGACACTGCATAATCTAAAAAAAAATTAATAATAAACAACAAATAGGTCAGTAGGTACTGTCAACGCCTCACTAGGTATACACTTTTGAACCTTATTCCGCTGTAATAACGTTCAAAAGTGTATACCTAGTGAGGCGTTGTGTGTACAATAGTCTGTTGGGCAATGGGTTCCAGTCTCAGCATATGTCAAGCAGGGTGCCTAGCGCTGATTTTCAAACTAGACCCTTACTTAGAGGTCGGTCGGTCGCAGGTTAACAAGGTACCAAGGTAAGGTAAGGTAAGGTAAGGTATTAATATTTATATATGTAGCGTATAGCGCTAGCTAGCTACACATTAGAAGAGTACAAAAATTCCACACATAAATATAAGAGCAGTAACAAAACTAATAGACGCATTAAAGCACGCCAAAACGCAAAAATGGAGATGGGCTTGACACGTTGCCAGGCGTCCGACTCCCGCTGGGCCTTACGAGCTACTACCTGGAAGGGACCCCCAGGAAAACGACGTACGGGCAAACCTAATAGCCGCTGGTCTGATGACATTAAGAAAACAGCCGGAATAAACTGGAAATCTACAGCTTTAAATAGAGCAACTTGGAAGTCCTTGGAGGAGGCCTTCACCCGATGAGGGGTTCTGAGGGCCTACCGCGAAGTTCGAAAATCGACAAAACGATGGTCCCGTCTCTATCGCTCTTGCGTATACGAAAGAGAGTGATGCAAATAGTAGACGATTCAATGAACGAAGTGGTTCGCGGTTATAGGCCTGGTCCGTTACGCAGATAAAAGATTAATTTATGCAATTGTAAATAAAATGTGAGTGATATTCTGGATCTGGACATATTTACCTATAATAATTTTGACATAGAAACGATACAAAAACTTAGTACAAAAATGACAACATAGTATGAAATATAAGGTTATAATTATAAAATTCGATGTAACTACTTGCATTTCTTTTAACGACTGGAAATAAAGGCTTTTTTTATATATTATAGCGCTAGGGTAACGACACAATATGTGACCATAAAAGCTTTCGAAAAGATCGAAAAGTATGCGGTCGTAGCTCCGTCTATACACAATCTCAATTCAAGTATTACAGTCGACGAGTATAAAAAACAAATAAAAGCGTTTGAACCGCTGGATGACACGCACCTGATCCGATAATCGTTGCTTCGAAACGTTGATGTGATGGCAGGCCTATAACCGCGAAGCACTTCGTTCATCGAATCGAATATTTCCATCACTCTCTTTCTTATATGCAGGAGCGATAGAGACAAAAGAGAGTGATGCCAATAGAGATTCGATAAACGAAGTGCTTCGCGGTTATAGGCCAGAGCCTGAAACATTGGCAGCACCTTGGAACGGTAAGCGGATAGTTGTACCTATTCTCCCGTCTGCGTCGCATGACATTACTATAATTTTTTTTTCTACTCCTGCATTCTAATTTGCCAATAAAATGACTGACAGGTATATTCAAAGTATACACTTTATAAACGTTGTCATAAAATGATTCAAAAGGATATTCTTAGGGATATAATGACACTGTTGTCGGGCGGGCCCCGCGCCGCCGCCACCCGCCGCTGTAGAAGACGGGCGCCGGCACAATCCGCCGGGAGATTGAAGATACTCCATTGTATAGAGGCAGCAGGTCATTCCTCGAACTCAATCCTTACCGGCTTGCCTATTTTAAGCACTCGTAGAAAAACTATTGTGTGCAACGGTACATAATTTGGTCTTAAAATTCTCGGGTCCGTTTTTACAAAATTTGGCTTCGCCTCATTTTGTAACTTCGACCCTCGAATCTTAAGAACCCTTATTATGTAACTGTTGCACAAAATACTATTGGCGAACCAATGAGTTTTACTTTTTTAATTGACCTTCCCGCACGCCACGGTGGCTCGATCCGCCCTGCCCTATGATCCGATTTGCCTCTGTCTACCCTAATAATTTTATTGTATATGTAAATGCGCCTTCAAAGATCTTCATCTCCTTCTTATATCACACATCTCTATTTGCAGTAGCAGACCAAGTGTTTTCTAAAAGGATCTAGTCTAGCTCGTCCCGCCATTTTGTCGATGTTTCTGCGACAACGATGGTGCCTGTTGATGATGATATATAATGGCGTCCTGTCAGCTTTCTGAAGAGTTGCTGCGGGATTCAACTTAATAATTTACCCCCATATTCATAAACGTCTACTAAAGTTAAGAGGCCTCTGATAATCGTTTGTCCCTTTTCGTCCAACCTATATGAGGAAAAGGGACAAACGACTATCAGCGATCTCTTAACTTTAGTGGTCGTTTATGAATAAGGGGATTAATATACAACGCTAATATGGTTCACATTATTGGTGGTACGGTTGGTTATATCATTACGGTATAGGTATACCTTAAACTTCTAGGGCAGGACCTATGCAAATATTTAGGTACGTAAAATGCAAAGGCTTTAGGTACAATCTTCATACATAAGCATTATTTCTTATTTGGGTTACATACACCTGCATTTATATTGTGCCTATGAAGTGGGCAAGCCAGCCCGTGCCGCCGTTGTTCATATTCGTAATAAACACAATTTTAATGTAGTTGTCATCGCTGGTATAATCTGCTGGAGTCTCGTCGCAGTACGTAGATATCGTGTCTCCATTCCGTTTAACCAGTTTCACATAGTTATCGTTACAAGCAACGCCCAAGTCGAATATTGAGAAATGTAATCTCAGTTTAGTACCAACAACTGTTTCCAGTTCCCATTCACAAGTGTTCTTCTGGCGGTAGGTTATTGGATAAAGGGGACTCGATATTTTCCCATACTCGTTTTGCATTTTCCCACCGCACCCTTGTCCTTTACTGGTTATCATATAATTTAAATCGTATCCAACGCGGTCACCGGCTACCTGATGGTTATGTAGAAGTAGATATCTGCCAGTTGAAAACACTGCTAATTCCGAGTCATACTGCCCAGCAACTTTGACCAAACTTTTCGCGCTCGTCTTATCACCATCGAACACTTCCAAGTAGACTTCTTCATCCCAATAATCGGGACTGAGAACTATGAAATATGCAGATATAGTGTAGTTCTCAGGAGCGGTAATTAGCGTGTAACAATCTTTATCGTTGTCTTCGCTGTCTCGTCGTACTGCTCTAATGCGGCCTTGTGGTTCAGTGTAGTTTCTACCGCAAAAGTCGACATGTACTACTTCAATTTCAAACCCTCTATGCTGTTTGGAATCAGAATTTGGAGATGTATGGAGACTTAAAATTGTAGTGCTATATAAATAGTAATCCCCAGAACTTTGAATACCGCACAGTTGTAGTTCTTTCGGTAAACTTAATGCTTCCTCGAAATAGTAAGGCGTATCAAATACATCTGAACTTCCGTGTTCGTAAACGTAATCTGAGCCAAGACTTAGATTTCGTGGTGTATTGCGGCCTGATATAGTAAGTTTATCTGTTACGCACTGGTTCCTATCAGGGTCGCTAGGTTGAAGATCCAGATGATTAATCTTTACATGAATTACATTATAATCATTCGAAGCCGACGGATTGAGTTCATAAACACAATTCAATCCTCGGGGAATGGAGCCTCCTTGGTATCCTGGAGAGCGTATAACCAACTTTTGCGTGGATACTGCGAATGCAGACAGACCGCAAACATTAGGAACGGTAGTTAAACGAACCTTGAATCCTGAACTGTTAATTTCACCGTCTGTTGAGAGTCTAATACTTAATAGGTTTCCGGACGAAATGACTGAAGGTGGTGTTGTGTGACCACAATAAATACCGATTTGGGAACTGTCTGGATTTAATCCATCCTTTATTTCAACAAAATCACAATTACAAACGCTATATCCCAAGGCCGTCTGGTTGACGTTCTGACAAGGGGCTACATGAAAACTAATGAATTCTACTTTGATAACTCGATCGTCTGGTGCTTGTACAGTCCAGTGACAATCTAGGAACGGTTCGTAAACACTATTATTTATTAGTGGCGAAGTAATTGTTTGGGACAATGTTTCTGTCATGTTAATATAACCACCGCAACCAACAGATTCGGTATAGCTAAAGAAGATTCCAGCTTTGAACCCCTCGTAGCTCACACTCGAATCTGTTACGAAGTGCAATAACATTTTGTTTCCAGTGCTTCTGAAAACAGGGTTTTCATTTTGTAGGAAACCGCATGTCTTAACTATACGATTGTTATAATCAATTACGTGTCCGTTAAATAGCTCCACGTAATCGTAATAACACGAACGACCTTCAATGTTCATGGCGGTGAATTTCACTGCAACGATTTTGTTAGCAGGGGCCTCAATAAACCAGGTACAGTTCAGATCTCTGTCATAGTTACCATTTTCACCAGATGATATAATTGTGGGTGCAGTTATTTTGCCACCACAAGAATAAATCGAATAAGATAATTTAAACCCTTTTCTTTGGATGTATCTGTCAGTTTTAAAATAAATCGATACCTTGTCACTGTAACGATTTAGTGTTGGCGTCTCGGTACCGCAATATGTATTGTCATCATAATAATACCTACTAATAGAAGACATAGTTAAATTATCATAAGAACATTCAGGATAACTCCCTTCAAGCTCAAACTCTAGGAATTTCAATGCTATCCTCTGTCCCGGTGCTGTAATTTCATAGTGGCAGTCTAATGCCGGCAAGTAGTCATTGGGAAATCCAGGGCTGTATAATATTTGCTCTTTTTCTTTGGCTCTATATTTCCCTCCACAGATTGGGCTCCACCGAGCTCGGAATCCGTCTAAATTAGTGTCGCTGTCCGTCCGTAGTACTACTTTCATTCTGTTGTTGGTAGAATTATAAACGGATGGTAGATTGCGTCCACATACGCGAGCCAGTTCTGTATACAAGTCATCGTCCCAGTCGTAAATAATAACCATATCTTTTGTGCAATTTGGTGTGTCTTCTATGACGAACCTATCTACAAATTGCAAAGATACTCTGTTTCCTACGTCAGCTTCTATTTCCCATGCACATTCTTGATTTTCATTGTAGTTTTTACCGTAATTGGGGGATGTAAATGTTCTATCAAACCTTGTGAGGTATCCTCCGCATTGATGGTTAACTATTTCTGCCATAACTTTAATGGAAGTTTTGTTTTTAACATTAGAATGATACTGAACGTAAATTTCTCTGAACGATAGAACTAAATCGGTTGTTTGTTTTTTGTCTTTGCAATAATCTCCAATAATAGGTTGATAAGCTTCTGAACCTTGACTAATCTTAATAAATTCATCCGAACAACTTAACTGAAATAAACCTTCTAGTTTGATTTTAATCCTGTTTCCTGTAGGCACTGTAAGGATCCAAGCGCAGTCTAACGAATTGGTAAAGTTGTTTGGTACGTTTAGAACATTAACCGATTCTTCTCCCACTGTTACTATTCCACCACAAGGCTGCACTTTCCAATCAAGGTGAAAGTAAAGGGACGTTCCCTTATTTTGAGTTGCTTTTAAGTCCATGCCATCTGAAGGTATACGAAATTGAACTTCGTTATTACCGCAAAGTTCTCTGGTGAATGTGACACTTTTATCAGCCAATACAGCGTCAATATTAAGTTTAGGATCGCTATAGCGGCATCGAGTCCTAGCAATGGATGAGTTGACCTTAGCATTAATAAATATTGTATTGTAATTAATAATGTCGGCATTGTCACTGTCATCGTCTTGATCCTCAATGCCGTATCTATGATAGCTCCATTCACACGAATAAGATCGGTCCAACACTGGCGATGATAGTTGGCCACTGTCTCCAGTCAGGGTGCCGCCACATAAAGTCATTTCACTTGAACTAAATTTTGCTTTGAACCTATTATGTTGAGAAGACAACGGTGACATCCATACATAAACAGCAAGTTTATTTCCAGATGATTCAAACACTGTTGTTGGATTCAAATCCTTGTTTGATATGCTTTGGATTAAAGTTTGGAAACGGTTGTCATTGTAAATACCTATTCGATAAGTATCCGTACCAAGGTCATAATCCTCGATTTCTAAACGTACTCGTCTGGAGGTATCGGGTACGGTGATAAACCAATAACAGTAGTGCATTGTGGTTTTTCTAGGGTATCCAGGAGTCATAATGTAGCCTTCTGGTGTTGTAATTGTGCCTCCACACATGGGTCTGGACGAGTTGAATGTGAACCGAAATCCCTTGGTATCAGAACTCGAATACAGAGATTTTTTACCAACATAGTACCTAATTATCACCTCATTAGAAGATGTCTCAATAGGGGTGTACAGGTCTTCTGTGTCTTCGTTGCAAAATGTTTTTATAGTGTTGTTGTCCGATGTTCTAATATTTCTATTGTATTGGTCCCCAATTCCGTCTGCAACTGTGACTTTGGTGGCACATAAAACTTCGGAATCAGGTAGGTCCATAGCCTGTGGTTTCAATTGGAAAATATGGCCTGGATATCCTGTAAGACGCCATTCACATACTGTGCCTTCAGCAAGTGGTGTTAAGTGAGGATAACCAGGCGACGACACTTCACCAGAATTGGCAATGATTGTCCCACCGCACACATCGATGGAGACGTTAGCTTTCAGGCCACGGTTCGGCACGTCGCTTTGAGTGACATATCTGATATATAAACCATTGCTAGTTGACTTGATTGATCCAGGTTTATCATAACAGTATCGTCCTATAAGTGGAGCCAAACTAGATATACCATTTCTAACCTCAAGGGCCTCCTTATTGCAATTAGAGTCGTATTTTAAATCAAAATCTATAAAATCCAATTTCAATATTTCTCCCACAGGACCACTAAAAACCCAAACACACTCAGAATATGATAAGGGAATGGAGGGATAGTTAGGAGTGTTGAAAACCTCCCAGCTGTGATCAGCGTCTAATTTTGAAGTCACTCCACATTCTATATTTTTTTCTTCATAGTGTAACCGAAAGGTTTGTACTTGTCCTTGGTTTCTCATGCTATCGAAAGTCACAAAAAGAGCGTTACTTGAAGTCTCCATTTCTTCATGCTTTTCATGAGAGTACCCGCAATATTTACCACTTCCTAATAGAGGAGCTTCCTCGGAGTCACCATTACGAATAGTAACGTATTTATAGCAGTCGTTGTCTCTGTTAGTAATATTGAAATGCTCGAACTTGAATTTTATTACCCGTCCGGGGCGAACTTTAATCCTCCATTGGCATTTTATGTTAGGTAAGTATCCTCGTGATAACTCTTGCCAAGTAACTCCAATTTCACCAGATGGTTCAGATAAATGACCCCCGCACTTTGATGATACTCGAGCTTGGAAACCTTTTTCACTCAACGAGTGATCGCTTTTGAAGATTAGCTTCATGAATGTTGTGTCAACGTTAATGTCTTGTGCCGCTTCGTAAGTGCATATAAACTGTTTTATGGGTTTCCATTCCATTCCTGTATCTGATGCTAATACAGAAACGTAGTCTGCAAAACAATTTGGTCTTTCTTCAAGGTGAAGGTCAAAAAACTCCAAACTTATGTGCTGCCCTGGTTGTGATTTATACACCCACTCACATATTAAGTTATCGGCGTATGTCTTCGGGTAACCTGGAGACGTCACGGTTACTGTTTTCCCTGTCTGTATTAGTTCAGTGACATTTGAACCACAATTGACGAGTTTAGCTTCCTCATCTGTCTCGCTAATGCTATCGTCTTTAGCCCATCGGATGTGGAATAAAGACCCAGTGTTTGAGTTATCTAATTTGAGTTTAATAAATGCAATATTTCTAGAGGTTTGGATTTCCTTAGAACCGACTTGTATTCCGCAGAGTTCTTGTAGAACCGGAGAACTGTCGTCATACCCGTCGTAAATTGCTAAATAATTTGAGCAACGTGCTCCAAATGTATGTATTTCTAAACGGTCCACGAGCAGAGATAACGATGCATGTGTCGTCATAATTCTCCACGTGTATTCGCCTGTTCCGTCATACGAAACAGGGTACAGTGGAGAAGAGATCTCACCATTTTGTAGACCAGTAATTACATTTCCATGCAAGAAACCGTAATGAATCAGAAACCCTTTACCAGTGTTCTCATTGTCACTGTGGAATTTCATATATATTTTTGTCGCTGAAGTCACATTTATTGGTAGAGTACTGCCACAATACACTCCTAATAGTCGGCCAGCTCCGTTGTTCTCTCGTAATTCGAAATAGTCTTCATTGCAACCGTCGGAGAATGCCAAATCGAACTTTTCAAACATAACGTACACTCTATTACCCGGCGATGTGCTCAGGGTCCATTCACAGTCTGCATTGCCGGGATATGCTAGGGGATAGTTAGGTGAAGCTATGGTTCCTTGTTCAGAAGTATAGGATCCACCACATGCGCTGTTTAAGGTAGTGTAGTGAGCGGAAAACTGACCAGTAATATTATTAGTATATGTGCCTAATTCAAGGGTAAGTGCGCTTCCTTGGCTTACAATCATTTGGGGGACTTTGCTTCCGCAGTATTCCCCGATCACGGGTCCGTTTACATCATTACCTTCCAAAATTCGCAGGAAGGAGGAAGGGCAGTTCTTATTACTCACGCTTTCGTAATTTTTAGGAATTGCAATGTGAGTTATGGTAAGGGTAATTTTCTGATCCGGTTTTGGTGCTACTAACGTCCATGTACAACTTCGGTTTGCGTGGTTTAGGTATTTATCGCTAGTAATAATACCGTCAGACTGAGCAGTGATAAGCGCCCCGCAAGTCATAGAGAAGTTCGCCTTGAATCCTTTAGAAGTTCCGAAGGTGTCAGACACGAACTGAACTGCAATTCTATTAGAACTGGATATATATTGAAAATCTGTAGATCTAGGGCAAATTAGCTTAGAATAATTTTTATTTAACACATTTATATCTTCAAAAATTTTGATAAAATCATGGCAATCGTCGTCACCATCTTCGGTTGACGAGTACAAGTCTATATCCAGGAAATTTAAATCAATTCGATGATTTTTAGGAACTGATATCTGCCAAGTACAGTCTGTGTTTGTATCGTAATTTTGAGGATAATTTTTGGAGCTAAACGTCCCCGTTTGCGAATTAATTCTGCCTCCGCATCCAGTTCTATAAGCGTCAAAGAGAGACTTGAAGTAAGCTCCCCGCAGGTTCGACTTTTTGACGTACCGAACTAGCATGACATTACTGTTTGACTGGACCACAGTAGGCTGGCGACGGCAAATCTTTGTTATCAGCGGGGTGCTCCTAGTTGATCCACTATAAATTTCAATAGCATCGTTGGTACAATTGTTAGTTTCACTTAAATATATCTCCGTAAATGATATAGAAATACTTCTGCCAAGAGGTGCTTGTAGCAACCATTCGCATTCCGTCTCTTCGTCGGACATAGCATTTATATCCGATGACAGCGGTCCATACGATTTTTGTATAACTCCCCCGCAGCCATGTCTCACCCATTCCAATCTGAAGCCAGAGGCTGGCGAATAACTAGACGTTACTAATTTAATTTGCAAAACGTTACTCTTAGATGTGAAAGCAGCCGGCATCGTGGTTCCACAAAGCTTTTCAGAGAATGCTCTATCAGGTAATTGCCTCATTTGAAAGTAATCTAAAGTGCAGTCAATACTAATTAATCTGGGTTGAGACCAATTCGAATGCCAACTTGTCGCTGTAACTCTCTGGTAGACTGGAAACCTATTGAATAATGATTTGTAGATATCAAAATGCGTAAAAGTAACGTTAATTTTGTGTCCTTTGGGAACAGTTATAGTCCACAAGCAGTTCAAGCCACCCGGGTACTTGCCCGGAAAATCAGGACTTTCCAAAATACCGTAACTACCGGTTATGTTGTTGTTACATACAGTCTCGTAATTTAGATAAAATCCTTTGCTACCAATGTATATATCTGACCTAAATTTAATAAAAGCGTAATTTGAAGAGGTTACGATTCTATCCACAGCAGGTGACATTTCACAGTATCTACCTAAACTGGGATCGTTAGCCGTAAGACCGTCGAATATTTCAATATAATCGTCCATACAGTTCGGTGTCCGTTCCAAGTCTAGATCAGTAAAGGAAATTTGAATGCGTGACCCAGAACTAGTAATAATTTTATAAAAGCATTCTGCGTTATCGTTGTAAGTCTGTGGATAGTTCGGAGAAGATATCGACCCGGACGCGCTTGTAAGCGTGCCACCACAACCTGTGATGGTACCATCCCATTCAATTTTAAATCCTCTGCCCTGCAAATAGCTGTCAGAATAAAAATGAAGAAAAATGGCGTTGCCGAGAGATTTTATAATCTTGGATTGAAAGCTACCGCAAAACTTTCCTACAGACGTGGAGTTAGCTGATGCGCCATTTTTAATTTCTAAAAAGTCACCACTGTCGCAAGATCCTCGGAATGGTTGTTCCAGGTCGAACTGAGATATATTCAGCATAATTTGTTGGCCGGCAGGTACCGTGATTGTCCACGTGCAATCACGATGCCGTTCATACCTATTAGGCCATCCAGGCGAATATATGTACCCATGAGTATTTATATGATGTCCACCACAATGTCGTTTAGCGTCTAAAAAGGAATACCTCACGGAAAACCCAGTTGATTTTACACTAAAATCTGAGTGGAACCTCAGTATCAAACGGTTTGTAGTAGACGTCAGAGCAGGTGGCAGAGTGGTGCCGCAGTACTTCTGCAGGGCATTATTTTCATTATTATAGTTTATCTCAATAATTTCAAGATAATCACTGTCACAGTCATCCATGTCTTCCAAGTCAAATCTATTCCATGTTAGTTTTACAAGAAATCCTTCTGGAGCTATTAAAACCCAAGTACAGTCTTGATAATTTTCGTACTGCTCATTAATCGATTTAGGATGATTTATAAGACCAGTATTATCTCTGTAAATACCTCCACATTCTGTGTTGATTGTTGTGTAGTTTGCGTAAAATCCGCTGCCAGAGAGACTCATGTCAGAACTGAACCTGATGTACATAAAATTATGCGTAGACGTCTTTGTGGGTGGCATGTGCTCTGAACTTCCGCAGAATCTACCCATCAAAGTTGAGTTTACATCGGGTCCGTCACGGATTTCGACGTTGTCGTAACGGCAGTTATAATATCTGTTGTCTTCAAGGTCAAAATCTTGGAAAGTTAATTGTATCGCTTTACCCGGAATAGTACGGATGACATACTCGCATACTCGATTTGCTGGGTAGTTATTGGGGTAACCTGGAGACTTAACGACACCGCTGTCCCCGACTATTATGTGTTCGCAGACAGATTCATACGTTAGTTTAAAACCGCCAGATGCTATGTTATAGTCAGTTTGAAATTTAATAAACACACTATTAGATGAAGATATGAACGAAGTTTTTGGATACACATTGCCACAAAATTTTCCATATAGTCTCGAATCGGGGGAAGGCCCATCATATATTTTGAGATAGTCATACTTACAGCGAAAGGAGCGTTCTAACGCAAATGACACAAATGTTATCCGGATTTTTGTTTCTGGGTCAGTTTGAATTTTGTAGTCGCATAATAAATTATTTAGATATTGACCGTTGAATGACGGAGACACTATTTCTCCTCTGTCCGTAGTGTACAAGCCGCCACATCCCGGAACGCCCTCGGTAGGAGAATAGGAAATTTGAAAGCCGTTCCCTGCCCCGTACGCATCGGAATGGAAGTGAATTAGGATATCTGAGCCAGCCGAGTGAACAGGCGCGGGAAGGGTTGAATTGCAATATTGAGCGATTAGCGGGTCACTGATGTGTTCTCCGTCGTAAATAGAAATATAATCAAAACTACAGTTAGAATGTGCTTCTATATCTAGTTCATAAAAATGCAACTGTATTCTTTTGTTTAGATTGGTTTGCAAGTGCCAGTAACAGTCCCTATTGGGAGGATACTTGCCGGGCGAACCCGGGGAACTAATACGTCCGTGTTTAGTCGCATCTAATTCGCCCCCGCAGACCGGGGGAATACTAGTCCAGTGCAAAGCAAATCCGTCTTTATTAATTGAGCCATCAGATCTAAACCAGAAGTATAAATAATTGTGACTGGATACTATGTTACCTCCTTTAGGAAAAGAAGTTCCACAAAACCTACCAATGAGTTGACTAGCTGAGCTGCGGCCGTCGTGTATTTGCAAAAAATCGTAATTGCAGTCAGGGTTGGGCTCTAAATTAAATTTTACAAAGGTAACATTAATAACTTTTTCAGAAACTGTACGGATTATCCAAGCGCATTTTGAGTCGTGTGTATATGTACCATTTTGCAAAGGATAGTATAAGCTGCCTTCTTCGGTGTCCAATATGCCGCCGCAACTTTGAACTCGATTGTCACACAGATCACCGGTGTATTGCGCCGAACATTCGCATCGGAAGCCCCTGGTCAGACCGGAGTCCTGTCTGCAGACTCCTCCGTTGTAGCACGGGTTGCTGGCGCAGTGGTCGGCGGCCGCGTCGCAGTGGGCGCCGCCGTAACCGTCGAAACAAATGCAAGTGTAGCCTTGGCGTAGCACATGGCATCGTCCATGAACACACGGGTTACTTTCGCAACCCTGCGTAGAATTGCCTCCAACAGAAACGAAACAACCGTGAGGCCCCACGCCGTCGCCTGCCATGCCGGCGGGACACACGCAAGGACTCGTCTGACCAAGGAAGCCGGGGTTATCGATGCACTGTGCTGAGGGGTGACAACCGCCACGGTTGATGCTACAAGTCCCTCTCCAGCTGCAGGTAACTCCATCTCCGATATAGCCAGGCGGACAGTTTCCGCATATTCGAGAGCCAATAGTATTATGACATGTGACTAACGGGTTGCAGCCGCCGTTTGGGATTGTCATGCATTCGTCAATATCTGAGCAGATGAAGCCGTCGCCTTCGTACCCAGGCGGGCAGGGACCGCACCTAAATGAGCCTGGGATATTGATACAGTCTACTTTTGGATTAACAGAACAATGCGGCCCTTGGCTGGGATCACACTCGTTGACATCTATTAAGCACGCAGAGCTTGTGTCGTTTTGCGTCCACCCTTGATTACAGAAACATGTGATGCCGGTTCCGGTTTTTCCCTCAACGCACGTTCCATGACCACACATCTCGTAGTTACCACTAGAGCAATCCTTTTGTTTTCTAGTACAATGAATACCGAACCACCCGAACTTGCATTGACATTCATAAGATCCAGGTTTATTGATGCATGAGGCGCCATTCTGACAGCCCAAGTCTGTCCCCGCAAAGTTACGGCATTCGTTGACGTCCACATCACAATCGGTTCCTTCCCAATTAGATGGGCACAGGCAATGATAGCCCCCCACTAACGTTAAACAGGTACCGCCGTGTTTACAAGGGTTTGATTGGCACGCGTCTCTCGTCATTGAACTGACCTGAGCTTCGAGATGATTGATTCTCGTGGTTATTCTATTTATTCTTCTCCATATCGTTGACATGTTTGTGAGCATATTATTTGGCGACATGCTGACACGGCTTTCTAAGCTGTCCAATCTGTGCAACATATCAGTTATATCAGCTGGGTAGTTGCCAGTTTCGTAACTTGATGCAGGGCCGGAAGGTGCTCCGGGAGAGTTGCTGCGGTTGATTGCTAGCAGGTCTGTGTCGCCGATAAACACTTTTGAGTTGGGGCCATTTGGGAGCAGATATATATTCTTGTCCAAAGCCGGCTGCAGTATTAAATCGCCATCCGAAGTCTTGATTCTGGGTCGGTCTTGATAAACTTCACAATCGAGGTGCACAAACCAAGCGGTTAAGAAGAGACACTGTACAATTAGCGAGGACATGTTGTCCCGAGTGCTCGACGGAGCCACTCTCACTGACTGCCCCTGGTTGTAGCTAACTTGATGCCAATGCGAGGGGCGTTAACCGTAACTGGTATTGAATCGTTATCATGGATCCGCCCCTTGATGATTAATCAGGCCATCTGGTCCCAGAAACCTGATTATGAAACTATACCCAAGAATAATGAATTCGGATCACTTTGTATGACTTTTCTAAACGAAAACACGTTTTCATTGTTCTTGAATGTAATTACACTTTATTGTGTTAAATTTCGTATGATATTTTGTTTTACCGGGTCGGTTTTATGTTACATTTGCGATTAATGTTAACCGGTATCTACAAATTTGAACATTACTTGGAAAATAAGAGTTAATTTTCCTGTTTAAAATTGTATGGAATCAAAGGAATAAAAAATAAAGTAAAGAAAAGTAAAGGAATAAAATGAACTAATTGGAATTAAAAGATTTACACATAAATACATTTAACTTTTTTATGCTATTGCACATTGAGTAGCACCAGGCTAAAGGGAGTACACATATAATTTCGACTTATCTTTGTTTTTGAATTTTGTCTCCTGTGTTAAAATGTACCATTAGATATGGTTAAAATAAGCCAGTCCGTGTAAAATCAATAACCATTGGTCGGCCATCTGTCCTTTAAATATCTAACTGAATTGTGAATAGTGCTTCACGGATTTCTATAACTAAGAAATAATAATGAATAAAACAATAAATGATTTATCTAGTAGCCCTTCGGGTGGCAGCGCCAGCGGTCTAACGGTAAGAGAAATGGCAAGACCATTTTGGAAAATATACCGCTAAGTGGCAGTGTCCGGGAGCCGGATCGCTCCGAAAATGGCATGGGTCCGGGAGCCGGACCTGACATAACAAGCCGTTGAGTGGCAGGGACCGGCTCCCGGACCCTGTGCGATTCCATATTTCGCACCTAATTTAGAGCCGACAAAACTACTGTTAGCCTGGTCACACTTGCATGATGTATTCGTCAATAGACAAGGATGGCATTCAATAACGGTCGAATTGCCGCGCCGAGTGAAGTTAGTTACAAATTGCGTCATAACTTCCCGCGGTTCCCGCCCTACCGAGTGTGTCCAATTTTAGACACGTTTTTCAAAACCTTGTATTGTAAAAATATTGTATTGGGAGGTTTATAAGTGTAAATAATTGTATAGTTTAGTCATAAAATCTGTGTTTTGTACAATTAATTGTTTTATTTCCTAATCATAGTTATTTATATACATGAAGTAGAAAAAAATGATCATCTGAGATTTGATCAAGACTAGCGAAATTCATTTATATAGAATTACATAAATTACTATATAATCAAATAGGATATTTAATACTCAATATAATAATACATGGTCTTTATACAGCATCCATAATTTTTTTTTGAGAAATGGTCATTTTTCTAACACGCGGAAGATTCGCTATGATAACCTGTGAGGGGCCCGCCACTTGACGGTATTTTTTCCAAAATGGCCGCGCCACTTCTGCTGCCGTTCAATCTGTGGCGCTGCCACTCAAAAGCTGGTTATGTCAGGTCCGGCTCCCGGATCCCTGCCACTTTACGACAAGTCCGGCTCCCGGACTTTGCCACCCGAAGGGGTATTGTATAATAATGTGTTCTCGTTTTTGTGTGTTTTATATATTTTTTTTATACAAATAGATAGCCTAAGATTGAAAATTAATAAAGGATTTGAATAATAAAAACATGTTTACAACAGGTACAAAAGTTTTATTTAAAATCTCAATGTTATCAGTCGCTTTTAGTAAGAATATAATAAAGCTGCTCTTTCATAATACTTATTTCCAAAATACAATGCACCTCAACTACAAAAAAAAGCTGCCTAATATCGATGAAACACGTTCAACGTGAATATATCCGTTTAAGGGTTTGTCACACTGAATATGATTGCTCAGTTAATTTGACCAACTTGAGAAGGTACTATTTCTAAATATTTTAAAAACCGTACTTCGGTGGACCGGTCTCAGAAAATGCAAGCAAAATAAGCTTAGGCTTGCTTAGCGGATATGGTTGACGTCTATCCACTGAGGGAGCACCTAATTAAATGGCAGATGTAAATTTTACGTTGGTAAAATTTGATAATTCTTTATAATTCGTTATATGAGTATATACCGGTAAAATAGAGGCTTGCTTTCCCGAACATATCACAGGCGTAACAAATGAATGAAATTCTAATAACTGATTAGCGTTCTAGTCGGTACAGTAAGCATCAAAAATATGTATACGAATTTGAGTAATAGCTACACGCACAGATGTGCCCGCCGGATTTGTCGGACGGATGTGCCCGGCGGACAAATCCGTGCGTGTATGGCGCGAATTCGACACGGATTTGTCTGCAGACACATCTGAATAGCGCCATACACGAACAGATCTGTCCGCCGGGCATATCCGTCGGACAAATCCGGTGGGCACATCTGTGCGTGTATCTCTAGCTATTATCCCAGACATAAGTGCCGAAATGTATACATATTTTTGATGCTGACTGTACCACAAAATTAATCAAATCTAGATATTTGATTCGTTGTCATTGAAGTCGCCGTTTAAGCAATCTTTGAAGACAAAGGGTGGGTTGCATCACACATGACTAACGAACTGATCAACGTTAAATATGGCGACACGGAGCTGTCATATAATATTTTTTAACGATGATGTTGACGTCAACAGATGGGTTGGTTTATAATTAAACAGCCGCAATGTGACAAATCCTTAAATGAAAGCGACCAACCCTGAAAAACAATACGTTTCTCCAATATGCTCGTAATAGTACATTACAGCAGAGCCTGGGAATCCGTTTTCACGCGGTATGTATAGTGCTTTTCTCAAAAAAAAATGCGTGGAAATAAGACCTAAAACCTAATAGTTAAAGCTTAAAAGTCTATCCCACTCCGTATCTCTCGGTATAATGCGGGACCGTGTCGCGGCCGGCGCCCGCCCGACAGTGACCGGCAGAGCGCGTGGCGGGCGCCGGCTACACAGCAGGCCTAGGAATGTTGTTACGTTCGTGAAACCGCCGGGCGCTGTCGGGCGGGCGCCGGCCGCGACACGGTACCTGCATTATACCGAGTGCGATAGACTTTTAGGCTTTAAGTATTAGGTTTTAGGTCTTATTTCCACGCATTTTTTTGAGAAAAGCATTATACATGTCTCGGCGTGAAAACGGATTCCCGGCGTCGTATCCCTATCCGTATATATGTACCTACTTGGCCGGAAATCCCTATTTTCGCAGCCTCTGCTGTAATATACTAGTGCTTAAAAAGCACAGGCAAACAGAGGTTTACCTTAAAAAGGAAGGAAGGTAATTTTAGATAAATTAGATGTGTTATCATTATGTAATGCATTATTTTACTTCATTCGCATCACCCTCGCATATTTAGAGAAAAGTGTTATTTGTACATTTAGTCGTTTATTATTTTTGTCACATACAAAATATTTGAATTATTTATTAAAACATGTAAAAAATCGAGTTGGACTATTTTAAATGTAAAATAACACAATAATAGTCATAAGGAAGAACTAGAACGAAGAACTTGGCAATCTAAAACCACTAGTCAACTGAATTCAATAAATCTACGCGTTTCTTTACAATTCGTTCGAGATGTTTTTATATTTATATTATATTACAAGTTGTCACCAGTTCACAAAACACCACAAAGGATATCTTACAATTTACGAACAAAGAACTAGAAAAAGCTTTTTTTATTTAAACTAAATTTGCATTCGCATCTAGTTCTTAATATTATCGGTATCTATATTACAAGGAAAATTGTATAGGTATATACACATATTTCTAATTTGTTAGTCTTTAATTATCTTACATTGGAAAGGTTGTCATCTTAAATTAAAACTATCGAGGCACACACAGTGAATTAGCACCAGACATAACTCTACAATATTTGTAAACAATAAATTTCTAAGCCACGGGGTTTCTGTTGAGATGGTTCGGTTTTTACCGACAACACTGGCATCAAATGGAATGTGATAACTTTGTCTTGCAAAAATAAACTCACATCCATTAGTGTTGTGTTAAATGCGACCTGACGTGCCCTATTTATTTCTCTTTTTTGTTGTCATCTATACTGTATCTCGGCGGCCGATCGTAAAGTCAGGCATAACGTGAAATTCTTAGGCATATCGTGAAACGTGAAAATCTTTGAGTCGACGGAGCCGCGCCACGCGGGGCTCCTATTTCTGGGCAGTTTGCCCTTCGGGCATCTGAAGCAACCTCACTTAACCTACCTATACCAATGTAACACATTCACCAGTGTCACATTTTAAACCAATGTTTAATGTGACTATCTTTAAAATATTGCACAGGAACATTACGATCTGCCTGATTTTACGATCGGCCGCCGACATATACACGTCTATACCTAAAGTTAGATGTTATAATTAGTAAAACAATACTTTTAACGCAAACTGTTAGGTCCCACTTGCTCTTCTCTGACATGTGCTTTTGCCACGTACACGTTTACTATGTCTTTTACGTTGTTATTTACGAATTAATATTCGTAAATAACAACTAACAATATTGGTTTACAAAGTGGAGATATATTTTCTACCATTGTAAATTAAAGTTCGCTGAATAGTTAACATTGACGCTAGTCGTTTATAGTCATATTTGGCAAACATTTAACTACCGTTATTTACGATCACCGTTATTATATCTTTCATAACGGTATACATACTTGATAGCGATTTTTAATAAAACCATTAAGCACATACCGGCACTTCATCAATGGTATGGTATGGTGTGGCGTTCTCTCCTCCACTCTTCCCCATGCCACTTCCAAACGACGTCTCGCCGCTATGTGGTCCCCTGCCGGCGGCTGTACGGCGTTGGTCAGCAGTCAGTAACTCAGTAGTGCGCCGGCTGCAGGCGGTAGTCAGCAGTCAGTACTGCGCCGGGTCGGGCGAGGGCGGCGGCGCGCACGCGTGCTCGGGCTCGGACTCGGCGGCGTCGGTGGAGGCGGGCGTGGGCGGCGGCGGACGGTTGCAGGCGCGGTAGTGGCGGTAGTCAGCAGTCAGTACTGCGCCGGGTCGGGCGAGGGCGGCGGCGCGCGCGCGTGCTCGGGCTCGGACTCGGCGGCGTCGGTGGAGGCGGGCGTGGGCGGCGGCGGACGGTTGCAGGCGCGGTAGTGGCGGTAGTCAGCAGTCAGTACTGCGCCGGGTCGGGCGAGGGCGGCGGCGCGCGCGCGTGCTCGGGCTCGGACTCGGCGGCGTCGGTGGAGGCGGGCGTGGGCGGCGGCGGACGGTTGCAGGCGCGGTAGTGGCGGTAGTCAGCAGTCAGTACTGCGCCGGGTCGGGCGAGGGCGGCGGCGCGCGCGCGTGCTCGGGCTCGGACTCGGCGGCGTCGGTGGAGGCGGGCGTGGGCGGCGGCGGACGGTTGCAGGCGCGGTAGTGGCGGTAGTCAGCAGTCAGTACTGCGCCGGGTCGGGCGAGGGCGGCGGCGCGCGCGCGTGCTCGGGCTCGGACTCGGCGGCGTCGGTGGAGGCGGGCGTGGGCGGCGGCGGACGGTTGCAGGCGCGGTAGTGGCGGTAGTCAGCAGTCAGTACTGCGCCGGGTCGGGCGAGGGCGGCGGCGCGCGCGCGTGCTCGGGCTCGGACTCGGCGGCGTCGGTGGAGGCGGGCGTGGGCGGCGGCGGACGGTTGCAGGCGCGGTAGTGGCGGTAGTCAGCAGTCAGTACTGCGCCGGGTCGGGCGAGGGCGGCGGCGCGCGCGCGTGCTCGGGCTCGGACTCGGCGGCGTCGGTGGAGGCGGGCGTGGGCGGCGGCGGACGGTTGCAGGCGCGGTAGTGGCGGTAGTCAGCAGTCAGTACTGCGCCGGGTCGGGCGAGGGCGGCGGCGCGCGCGCGTGCTCGGGCTCGGACTCGGCGGCGTCGGTGGAGGCGGGCGTGGGCGGCGGCGGACGGTTGCAGGCGCGGTAGTGGCGGTAGTCAGCAGTCAGTACTGCGCCGGGTCGGGCGAGGGCGGCGGCGCGCGCGCGTGCTCGGGCTCGGACTCGGCGGCGTCGGTGGAGGCGGGCGTGGGCGGCGGCGGACGGTTGCAGGCGCGGTAGTGGCGGTAGTCAGCAGTCAGTACTGCGCCGGGTCGGGCGAGGGCGGCGGCGCGCGCGCGTGCTCGGGCTCGGACTCGGCGGCGTCGGTGGAGGCGGGCGTGGGCGGCGGCGGACGGTTGCAGGCGCGGTAGTGGCGGTAGTCAGCAGTCAGTACTGCGCCGGGTCGGGCGAGGGCGGCGGCGCGCGCGCGTGCTCGGGCTCGGACTCGGCGGCGTCGGTGGAGGCGGGCGTGGGCGGCGGCGGACGGTTGCAGGCGCGGTAGTGGCGGTAGTCAGCAGTCAGTACTGCGCCGGGTCGGGCGAGGGCGGCGGCGCGCGCGCGTGCTCGGGCTCGGACTCGGCGGCGTCGGTGGAGGCGGGCGTGGGCGGCGGCGGACGGTTGCAGGCGCGGTAGTGGCGGTAGTCAGCAGTCAGTACTGCGCCGGGTCGGGCGAGGGCGGCGGCGCGCGCGCGTGCTCGGGCTCGGACTCGGCGGCGTCGGTGGAGGCGGGCGTGGGCGGCGGCGGACGGTTGCAGGCGCGGTAGTGGCGGTAGTCAGCAGTCAGTACTGCGCCGGGTCGGGCGAGGGCGGCGGCGCGCGCGCGTGCTCGGGCTCGGACTCGGCGGCGTCGGTGGAGGCGGGCGTGGGCGGCGGCGGACGGTTGCAGGCGCGGTAGTGGCGGTAGTCAGCAGTCAGTACTGCGCCGGGTCGGGCGAGGGCGGCGGCGCGCGCGCGTGCTCGGGCTCGGACTCGGCGGCGTCGGTGGAGGCGGGCGTGGGCGGCGGCGGACGGTTGCAGGCGCGGTAGTGGCGGTAGTCAGCAGTCAGTACTGCGCCGGGTCGGGCGAGGGCGGCGGCGCGCGCGCGTGCTCGGGCTCGGACTCGGCGGCGTCGGTGGAGGCGGGCGTGGGCGGCGGCGGACGGTTGCAGGCGCGGTAGTGGCGGTAGTCAGCAGTCAGTACTGCGCCGGGTCGGGCGAGGGCGGCGGCGCGCGCGCGTGCTCGGGCTCGGACTCGGCGGCGTCGGTGGAGGCGGGCGTGGGCGGCGGCGGACGGTTGCAGGCGCGGTAGTGGCGGTAGGCGCGGCGGCGCGCGGGCACGGAGGCCCCGCTGGCCGTGGCCGGCGACGGCGGCGGGTTGGCCGTGGGCCGCGGGTAGCGGCACAGGCTGTCCGATGAGCTGTCGACGTTTATTTTTTTTTCAGGTGTTAAATTACCGCCGATTGTAGGCAGTTCTCTAATTTCGTAGCTGAAGAAGTTCGTCTAGTGTCGAAAGTTATACATGTATTTTCTTATTGCCCGAATTTAATGTATGTGATAAACTAATGTTGTTTTAATTCTTTAGTTTTTTCGAAAACAAAGGTTTTAAAACATTAATTATAACAACAAAAACAATGTCGCAAATTACAAAAAGTCTTACTATCGGTTCAGTTATAATATAAGATGTATATAAAGTAGTAATAAACATAGTAGAATAAATAATAGAGTAGACTCACATGGTAGCGCTGGCTCCGACGGGGCGCGCGCGCACGGGGGCGTGCTTGAGCGGCACGAGCGCGGCGGGCGGCGCGGCGAGCAGCGCGGCGCGCCGGGCCCCTCCCCGCCGCCAGCGCCGCAGCGCCGCCCACGCCGCCGCCGCGCCGCCCGCCGCGCCCGCGATGCCGCCGCACACCGCGAACGCGTTCGAAGATCGCGCGCCCGGCTGCGAACATATCACAAGTTATTCTACCCTTTCGTCTAGATTTTAGTGGATATTTTTAATTCACATGAGTAATGATCAAAAACTTTCACTCAATTGAAATAAGTGGTTGCGCTCTCATAGAAAATTAGTACGGGAGCACAGATGCGTGGTGACCCCGAGTTGTACTTATGATCTATCTAGTGGTTGAGGTTATCAGTGTATTTACATATGTTTTCTCAAACATGCGCGGAAATGTTACCGTTACGTTCGTGAAAATAGACTCGGAAGTATCACGTTTTGGGTGCCTTAGTGACACTTGAAATGAAAAGGGATTTCATACTACTTTGCAGGCCTAAACCTGCTGTGTAGCCGGTGCCCGCCACGCGGTCGCCCCGCGTGGGCAGGCCGGGCGCTACCGGTCGCTGTCGGGTGGGCGCCGGCCGCAACATGCTACCCTAATTATACCGAGAGATCCGGAGTGGGATAGACTTTTACCCGCTTATTCATAAACGTATTGCAAACCTCATTTAACTAAATCATCTTTTGTCCTTATCTGTCACATTGACAGTTGTGTTTGTTAGAAACAGACAAAATACATTTTAACTAAATGAGGTTTGCAACACGTTTATGAATAAGCGGGTTAGGCTTTAAGTATTGGGTTTTAGGTCTTATATCCACACATTTTTAGAGAAAAGCACTATACATGCCTCGGCGTGAAAACGGATTCCCGGCCTCGTATCCCTATCCGTATATACCTACTAGGCCGGAACTCCCCATTTTCCCAGCCTCTGCTGTAATGTACTATTTATAATACTGTTTGTTTCTAAATAATACAAAAATGTCTGTCAGGATCGTAGCAAATGGAAATCCGTGGTCTCTGCCTACCCCTCTGGGAAACAGGCGTGATTGTATGTATGTATGTATGTAATAAAAAAAGATGTGTGAAGTAGTAGTGAAGCATGAGGAGCTTCAGAGGGTGAGGGCCAGTATGGAGAGAAGTGAAATGCGAGGTGTCCAGTATAATAATGCTCGGTTTATTAAGTCAACAACCTATTTCCTGGCAAGGTCGCCATGTAATAACAAGATGAGGATAGGTATGCTGACGAACAGGGTGACGATATAAGAAAGGCAGCTGTGGTCAATGCTCCGAATAGAATTCATTTACTTAATATGATTATACTTATTTATAATGTCAGTGTAAGCTAGTGTATCGCAAGCAATACGCATTATGTCGCAGCAAACCATTAAGTTGCTGTTAAACATGTAATATGGCTAGACAGCCATTACAGTAGTTAGTATAATAAAGCGTATCGGGTGCGTACTTGTACCGGCGGACGCGGCTCGCAGTGCGCGGGCGCCTCGTCGGCGCCGTCCCGGCAGTGCGCGCGCCCGTCGCACAGCAGCCGCGCGCCCAGGCACAGCCGCGAGTCGCATCTGCAATACACATTCATTTATTCAATACTACATTATTGCAGAGGACGGGAGAGGTACATTCGCGGACGAGCGTAAGCGTAGCCGAGTCCGAATATATAAGACGAGTCCATGAAACCCGGCGCACGAGCCGACGGCGCAGGAGGTGCCGGTTACCTGAAGGCGTCCGGCAGCGGCGGGTCGGGCGGCGCGCAGTAGGCGCCGGTGGCGCAGTCGCCGAGCGACTCGGCGCACGAGCCGGCGGTGCAGGAGGTGCCGGTTACCTGAAGGCGTCCGGCAGCGGCGGGTCGGGCGGCGCGCAGTAGGCGCCGGTGGCGCAGTCGCCGAGCGACTCGGCGCACGAGCCGGCGGTGCAGGAGGTGCCGGTTACCTGAAGGCGTCCGGCAGCGGCGGGTCGGGCGGCGCGCAGTAGGCGCCGGTGGCGCAGTCGCCGAGCGACTCGGCGCACGAGCCGGCGGTGCAGGAGGTGCCGGTTACCTGAAGGCGTCCGGCAGCGGCGGGTCGGGCGGCGCGCAGTAGGCGCCGGTGGCGCAGTCGCCGAGCGACTCGGCGCACGAGCCGGCGGTGCAGGAGGTGCCGGTTACCTGAAGGCGTCCGGCAGCGGCGGGTCGGGCGGCGCGCAGTAGGCGCCGGTGGCGCAGTCGCCGAGCGACTCGGCGCACGAGCCGGCGGTGCAGGAGGTGCCGGTTACCTGAAGGCGTCCGGCAGCGGCGGGTCGGGCGGCGCGCAGTAGGCGCCGGTGGCGCAGTCGCCGAGCGACTCGGCGCACGAGCCGGCGGTGCAGGAGGTGCCGGTTACCTGAAGGCGTCCGGCAGCGGCGGGTCGGGCGGCGCGCAGTAGGCGCCGGTGGCGCAGTCGCCGAGCGACTCGGCGCACGAGCCGGCGGTGCAGGAGGTGCCGGTTACCTGAAGGCGTCCGGCAGCGGCGGGTCGGGCGGCGCGCAGTAGGCGCCGGTGGCGCAGTCGCCGAGCGACTCGGCGCACGAGCCGGCGGTGCAGGAGGTGCCGGTTACCTGAAGGCGTCCGGCAGCGGCGGGTCGGGCGGCGCGCAGTAGGCGCCGGTGGCGCAGTCGCCGAGCGACTCGGCGCACGAGCCGGCGGTGCAGGAGGTGCCGGTTACCTGAAGGCGTCCGGCAGCGGCGGGTCGGGCGGCGCGCAGTAGGCGCCGGTGGCGCAGTCGCCGAGCGACTCGGCGCACGAGCCGGCGGTGCAGGAGGTGCCGGTTACCTGAAGGCGTCCGGCAGCGGCGGGTCGGGCGGCGCGCAGTAGGCGCCGGTGGCGCAGTCGCCGAGCGACTCGGCGCACGAGCCGGCGGTGCAGGAGGTGCCGGTTACCTGAAGGCGTCCGGCAGCGGCGGGTCGGGCGGCGCGCAGTAGGCGCCGGTGGCGCAGTCGCCGAGCGACTCGGCGCACGAGCCGGCGGTGCAGGAGGTGCCGGTTACCTGAAGGCGTCCGGCAGCGGCGGGTCGGGCGGCGCGCAGTAGGCGCCGGTGGCGCAGTCGCCGAGCGACTCGGCGCACGAGCCGGCGGTGCAGGAGGTGCCGGTTACCTGAAGGCGTCCGGCAGCGGCGGGTCGGGCGGCGCGCAGTAGGCGCCGGTGGCGCAGTCGCCGAGCGACTCGGCGCACGAGCCGTCGGCGCAGCGCAGTCCCGCCGCGCACCCGCAGCCCGCCTCGTCCTCGCCGCCGGGGCAGTCGGCCTGCCCGTCACATCTACACAAAAAACAATACATTCAAATAAAAAACTCTAACTAAAAAAACCTACTATCATTTTTAGACTTTTTCACCTCACCAAATTTTTATTATCTAGATAAATGTAGATGTACAAGGCACTAAAATTCCCGATTAACATTTTCGTCATTTATAAATCCGAAGATTCTTTCACTAAATAAAAAAAAAGTTGATATAATATTCGTGTTAACGCGACAATAATGTTGGCGGCACACGGACCTCCACTCGCTGGGCACGCAGACGGGCGCCTGGGCGTGGGGGGCGTGCGGGGTGTCGGGCGCGCAGGCGAAGTGCCCGGGCGCGCAGTCGCGGCAGGCCAGGCCGCAGCCGCACGCGCCGCCCGCGCCGCACGCGCCCACCGCGCCGCCGCACGCGCGCCCGCCGTAGCACGGGTGCGAGCGCGCCGGCTGTGGGAAACCAACCATTTTTATTATGTTGTCCTACCTCAATATGAGCACGCGTGAGCTTTTATACCGGAAGCGGAACCTTCGGCAAATAACTATTATGGTAAACGGACAGGAAGCTACTTAACACCGAGAATATTTAACACTATTGATTTTGAAACCGAATGTAGCAGTAAAAATATCTTTAAAAACTCAAAAAGTTGCTATTAAACACTTCAACTCAAGATTAAATAAATATTTTATATTAAATGTATAAGTTAAGTAAAAAAATAAAAATAAAAAAACGCATTTTGGGTCAGTTGCGCGTACATTAGTAATTTAGAATAAGGATTAGTTACTTAGGTCATACAATAAGAAAAATGGGTACAAAAACTGTAAGTGAGTGCTACTATCGTCGATAAACTTAATGTTTGGCGAAAAGAATAGTTTTGTAAATTGTACCATTCTTTTATTGGAAAAAAAAATCTTACTTATCCTTACAATGTTATTTATGTTTATCGAACGAGAGGAGCGTAGTGAAGTTCTCACAGACAACTTGGGACAGTTGGGACCCAACGGAACTGTCAGCATTTCGATGGCTATTTGATTTAGAATATTTGTTCCGCGATAACTTTAGTGACGTTTTTCAGATCTTTACGGCATTTGTTGGGAATGTAGCAGAGATAATAGTATTTTGTGCAGCAGTTACATAATGAGGGTTCTTAAGATTCGAGGGCCGAAGTTACAAAATGAGGCGAAGCCGAATTTTGTAAAAACAGACCCGAGAATTTTAAGAACCCTTATTATGTACCGTTGCACACAATAGTTTTTATACGAGTGCTTAAGCAAGCCGGTAAGAATTGAGTTCGACGAAAGTCGTGCACATCCTACTGCTTCTATGTAATCTCGTAACGTTCGATCTCCCGGTGGATTGTGCCGGCGGCGACACGCAATGCGGGGCCCGACAACAGTTTCACACACAGACTACACAGACACCTCATCATTAAACTTTTACAGGGAGCACGAGGTCACCACACATCAGTGCAATTTTATTCGTAAATTTCTACGATCCGAACAGCAAATGTCAATAGTATTATACACCAATTTGTAGTATAACAATCCAGGTTCACCCCTGTAACTTGATTTTTGTGGATATTTTTAATCCACTCGAGTAATGATCAAAAACGTTACCTCAATTGAAATACGCGGTCGCGTTCTCATACAAAATTAGTACGGGAGCACTGATACGTGGTGACCCCGAGTTGTACTTATGATCTATCTAGTGTTGAGGTTATCTGTGGTTTCACAATATTGTATGGAAATCCTTTCTGTGATTGTTATGGATGCTACAATATGCGACCATACAAGCTCTATCAAAAAGTATGCGCTAGTAGTTCCGCCACCACAATCTCAATTCGAGTATTACAGTCGCCTAGTATAAAAATATAAGTAATTTGAAAGTTCTGTTATATTGGTCGACTTGTTCGATTGCAAATAAATCACAGCATACCTTGGTGACGGCGAGCGTGCAGGGCAGGCGCGCCAGGTGCGGCACGGGCGAGGCGGGCAGGTCGCGGCGGTGTAGCGGCACGCGGGCACAGCACAGCATACCTTGGTGACGGCGAGCGTGCAGGGCAGGCGCGCCAGGTGCGGCACGGGCGAGGCGGGCAGGTCGCGGCGGTGTAGCGGCACGCGGGCACAGCACAGCATACCTTGGTGACGGCGAGCGTGCAGGGCAGGCGCGCCAGGTGCGGCACGGGCGAGGCGGGCAGGTCGCGGCGGTGTAGCGGCACGCGGGCACAGCACAGCATACCTTGGTGACGGCGAGCGTGCAGGGCAGGCGCGCCAGGTGCGGCACGGGCGAGGCGGGCAGGTCGCGGCGGTGTAGCGGCACGCGGGCACAGCACAGCATACCTTGGTGACGGCGAGCGTGCAGGGCAGGCGCGCCAGGTGCGGCACGGGCGAGGCGGGCAGGTCGCTATGGTGTAGCGGCACGCGGGCACAGCACAGCATACCTTGGTGACGGCGAGCGTGCAGGGCAGGCGCGCCAGGTGCGGCACGGGCGAGGCGGGCAGGTCGCGGCGGTGTAGCGGCACGCGGGCACAGCACAGCATACCTTGGTGACGGCGAGCGTGCAGGGCAGGCGCGCCAGGTGCGGCACGGGCGAGGCGGGCAGGTCGCGGCGGTGTAGCGGCACGCGGGCACAGCACAGCATACCTTGGTGACGGCGAGCGTGCAGGGCAGGCGCGCCAGGTGCGGCACGGGCGAGGCGGGCAGGTCGCGGCCGTGTAGCGGCACGCGGGCACAGCACAGCATACCTTGGTGACGGCGAGCGTGCAGGGCAGGCGCGCCAGGTGCGGCACGGGCGAGGCGGGCAGGTCGCGGCGGTGTAGCGGCACGCGGGCACAGCACAGCATACCTTGGTGACGGCGAGCGTGCAGGGCAGGCGCGCCAGGTGCGGCACGGGCGAGGCGGGCAGGTCGCGGCGGTGTAGCGGCACGCGGGCACAGCACAGCATACCTTGGTGACGGCGAGCGTGCAGGGCAGGCGCGCCAGGTGCGGCACGGGCGAGGCGGGCAGGTCGCTATGGTGTAGCGGCACGCGGGCACAGCACAGCATACCTTGGTGACGGCGAGCGTGCAGGGCAGGCGCGCCAGGTGCGGCACGGGCGAGGCGGGCAGGTCGCGGCGGTGTAGCGGCACGCGGGCACAGCACAGCATACCTTGGTGACGGCGAGCGTGCAGGGCAGGCGCGCCAGGTGCGGCACGGGCGAGGCGGGCAGGTCGCGGCGGTGTAGCGGCACGCGGGCACAGCACAGCATACCTTGGTGACGGCGAGCGTGCAGGGCAGGCGCGCCAGGTGCGGCACGGGCGAGGCGGGCAGGTCGCTATGGTGTAGCGGCACGCGGGCACAGCACAGCATACCTTGGTGACGGCGAGCGTGCAGGGCAGGCGCGCCAGGTGCGGCACGGGCGAGGCGGGCAGGTCGCTATGGTGTAGCGGCACGCGGGCACAGCACAGCATACCTTGGTGACGGCGAGCGTGCAGGGCAGGCGCGCCAGGTGCGGCACGGGCGAGGCGGGCAGGTCGCGGCGGTGTAGCGGCACGCGGGCACAGCACAGCATACCTTGGTGACGGCGAGCGTGCAGGGCAGGCGCGCCAGGTGCGGCACGGGCGAGGCGGGCAGGTCGCGGCGGTGTAGCGGCACGCGGGCACAGCACAGCATACCTTGGTGACGGCGAGCGTGCAGGGCAGGCGCGCCAGGTGCGGCACGGGCGAGGCGGGCAGGTCGCGGCGGTGTAGCGGCACGCGGGCACAGCACAGCATACCTTGGTGACGGCGAGCGTGCAGGGCAGGCGCGCCAGGTGCGGCACGGGCGAGGCGGGCAGGTCGCGGCGGTGTAGCGGCACGCGGGCACAGCACAGCATACCTTGGTGACGGCGAGCGTGCAGGGCAGGCGCGCCAGGTGCGGCACGGGCGAGGCGGGCAGGTCGCGGCGGTGTAGCGGCACGCGGGCACAGCACAGCATACCTTGGTGACGGCGAGCGTGCAGGGCAGGCGCGCCAGGTGCGGCACGGGCGAGGCGGGCAGGTCGCGGCGGTGTAGCGGCACGCGGGCACAGCACAGCATACCTTGGTGACGGCGAGCGTGCAGGGCAGGCGCGCCAGGTGCGGCACGGGCGAGGCGGGCAGGTCGCGGCGGTGTAGCGGCACGCGCATGAGCGCGCGGTCACCGCCCGACAGGTACAGAGCGCCCGCGTACACGGACAGCGACCCCACCGATCCGCCTTGCCATATTATGCGTCTGCCAATAACCAACACCTATTACTCTATATTCTATTGAATACTAGCTGATTTTATAGGAATAATAATCCGTTGTATCTACGGAAATCTATCCGTCCTTGTGAGAACGAATCGCCATCTTGAATTTCATTATTTTTGATCATGACCGATCATGAGCCAGTGGTCACGATGGCCTAGAGGAGAAACTATGCCTTATTGCACGTGTATGGCCAAGAATCGCTTTCTATACACGACATTACCCTTAAAAAGAGCGTTTTCCGAGCTCATGCACTGTAAAGAACTTATGTATATTTGCACATCTGTTGTAATTTTAAGTGTAAATATTTGTAAATATTCTTGTTTTCCGTGTGTTGTATATAAACTGTACATAATAATTTACGTGTTTTTATTCACCGTCGGCGGCCCTATCGCGTACAGCACGGTTCAGACGGATAAGTAATTCATGATGTGCAGTGGCCATCAATTATATCAGAGCGGCCAAGGTACTCAAAAATATCTGAACATTCACCTTATCGCCTTGACAATAGAGGCGTTTTTCAGATATTAGTGAGCACCTCGGCCTCGGCCGCTCCGACATATCAGATGGCGACTACACTAGTACTGACTCGTTGTCGGAGTCCAAGTCGACGGCGTGGATCTGCTTGTTGACGGCCCAGTACACGACGGCGGCGGCCTGGTCCACGGCCAGCGCCGTGGCGTTGGCGGCGCGCGCCAGCTCGGCGCGCCCGGAGCCGTCCGCGCGCGCGCGCATGATGGCGCCCACTCCCACGTCCACCCAGATCAATATCCTGTCCAACAAACGCTCGAACATGTAACTCGCCCAACATGGTTCCCAATGTTGGATAGCTGGAAAACGTTCCCCGAGACGCCCTCTCTATTTATCATAGCGCCCGACCGCTCCACATTTATTATACAAAATGGGATAATTTACAATTACATATAACAATTACAACGCTTTATCAAACACGATTATGTCCAATTGTAGTTACAATTAATAGTACTTTTCTCCAATGTGCTCGGAAATTTTCAGCTTACTGTAGCAAAATGAGTACGTGAAGTTCTTCATTTTTTAACAAAACGAATTAAAAAAAATAAAAATCATTAACTACCTGTTTTAGCGGCCGTGAAGTAATTTGTGAACGCCATAAATATGTATACACTTTTGCACCTTACTCCATTGTAATAAGGTTCAAAGTGTATACATATTTTAGGCGTTGACTAGTAAAATCCATTACTGTATTGTTTTTTACCTTTTAAACTTTTCATCCGACTAAGAAATATCATTTCAAACAGCCAATACTTAAGCGACATCTATACACCGTCTGAACGGCAATCCCTTCAAACTGTAGGATAGAGCGAGATAGTTAGATCAAAAACCTTGGTTGTCTCGTTCTTTGTCATAGCACCGCGTCTGATCGTGCGAATGAGGCTTAATACAATCATAGACAAAACAACTATTTTTAGGGTCGCCACACACCTAGCGGTTTTCCTCGCGGAATTACCGATAGTAGCGGAAATTTGTCTATGGTAGCGGAAATTTGTCTATGGTAGCAGATTTTTTGTATGGAAGCCATAGACAAATTTCCGCTACCATAGATAAATTAAGCATTTTGTCTATGAATTTCCGCTACTTCCGGTAATTCCGCGAGGAAAACCGCTAGGTATGTGGTGACCCTTAATGTTTAATCTTGTATCTGTTGCATAAAAGGAGCATATTTAATACTGTCTTAAATAGCTTTTGACGAAAATTTCTTTTTAAATATTATTTGAATGAAAATTGGTAGTATACATAGTTCTTAATACTATAAAAAAAAAATATAGAGGGAAGCTAATTCATGACATTGAACGCTAATAACGTAACCAAAATCTGTAATTTATTTCATTTACTTTACTTTATTTCCTCGCACATTTAGAGAAAAGCACTATATATGCCTCGGCGGGAATAGAAATTCGTGGACTCGTCTTATTTTTTCGGACTCAGCTGCGCTTCGTCCGAAAAAATCGCTCATTCACGAATTTCCCTTTCCCGTCCTCTGCAATAATGTACTATTACTACAGAGGCCGGGAAGTAGGGGGTTGCCAGCTGAGTTATACAGTGTGTTTTTTTTAAGTGGGCCACTATGGGGAAATCCTAAAGTATAGGAGATACAGGGAAACTGTCTTAGGAAACATTAGGTATTTTTTTGAGAATTTTTTTTGATATAGTCAAATTTTTGGTCAAGTGTGAGTTGTCCCTATAAATTAATAATTTTGATGATTTTTTTTTTGACGCAGATCTAGTCAGTTTCATGAGAGGATCATTTTATTGTATGGAAAGAAAAAAATCGGAACAGTAGAAGTTAGTCAAATAAAAAAAAATGTTTTTATTATTACAACATGTGTAAATTGCCTAGGTACACACAACGCCTCACTAGGTATACACTTTTGAACCTTATTCCGCTGTAATAACGTTCAAAAGTGTATACCTAGTGAGGCGTTGTGTGTACACTTGCAAGGTTCATAAAAAGTATTTCAAATTCCAATATGACATTTGTTTTTGGAACACTTTATTTGATTTAAAAACCAAGTAAGAATACTGTTTGGTCTAAAATTTTTTTTTGTTTTTTTTTAAATTGAATTTAAGGTGCTCGCGTAAGAATGGAGGTCCTAATTAAATGATTTTGGACCTCCATTCTTACGCGAGCACCTTCAGCTCAATTAAAAAAAATAACATTTTTTTTATTTGGTCCGAACAGTATTCTTACTTCCTTTTTAAACCAAATAAAGTGTTCCAAAAACAAATGTCATATTGGAATTTGAAATACTTTTTATGAACCTTGCAAGTGTACCTAGGCAATTTACACATGTTGTAATAATAAAAACATTTTTTTTTATTTGACTAACTTCTACTGTTCCGATTTTTTTCTTTCCATACAATAAAATGATCCTCTCATGAAACTGACTAGATCTGCGTCAAAAAAAATCATCAAAATTATTAATTTTTAGGGACAACTCACACTTGACCAAAAATTTGACTATATCAAAAAAAAATCTCAAAACAATACCTAATGTTTCCTAAGACAGTTTCCCTGTATCTCCTATACTTTAGGATTTCCCCATAGTGGCCCACTTAAAAAAAACACACTGTATAGTTACGAGGCTGGCAACCCCTTTTCACGCCGAGGTATGTAGGGCAGATGCCCCGGTTTTGGCCACTTTAAGGAGAGTTTGTCTATTCAGACGTCCGTCATTTTGTGTCAATAAGGAATTATGACACTTTTTTTGTACTAAGTCAGTGAAAATATATTACTTTATTTATATGAATATCCGCTGTTAAGATTCTGACATTAAATCTATTTTTTTTCTTTAATGAAATGTCAGAAACGGGTCCAGGAGCCAGTTTTGGTCACTTTTTTCCATGACCCCTGACAGCTGAATGACAACTTATACATGACAGATGACAGTGCCATCTGTACTGCCATTCTGTACTCTTATATTAACCATAAACCATAGACTTGTAAATTTGTCTATACCTTGATAAATTTGAAAATGGCCAAAACCGTGGCCACAACCGGGGCAGCCCTATAGTGCTTTTCTCAAACATGCAATGAAATAAATATGAAAATTATCCAATTTTTTTTCCGACATACGTAAGGCAAAAGTCTACTCGTAAACTTGTATTAATAATGTATATGGTGACTGAATAAATTCAGAACGTTACAAAAAAAAATATTATGATGATTATTGTTTTTTTTTTAATGTGCATAAGTAGTGGCAGAATGTCAAATGAACCAAAAAGTAAACATCGCATATAACCTTAAATGGCTGAATGCTATGATCCTGTACCATAAACATATGTGGAATGGAAATTTAAAAAAAAAACTTGCCGGCCTAGGCCTTAAATTTTATATGAAAATCGTTACCTGTTCTCTGGAGTTGATCCGCCCTAAACGTGATACTTTGAAGCCTAGTATGACGCACATAACGAAGACATTTCATTGCATGTTTGAGAAAAACAAATTATTCAAGTGCGACACATTGTAATTTTTAATTAGCATATTTTTGAATTGTATTTGTTATTTGTAATTGTGCATTGTATGAGGCCTATGTTCAGCAGTGGACGTCTTATGGCTGAGATGATGAATTGTGCATTGTAATGTTTATTAAATAGTGCCCTGCTTGTCGGAGAATGTTACGGCACTTATATAAATCTTAGGGAGTCATAATGAAATCGAAGCTCTGAAAACGACGACACTATATAATGAATAGCTAGGCATATTACACACAGATGTGTCCGCCGGATTTGTCGGACGGATATGCCCGGCGGACAGATTCCTCCGAGTATGGCGCTATTCAGATGTGTCCGCAGACAAATCCGTGTCCGATTCGCGCCATACACGGACGGATCTGTCCACCGGGCATATCTGTCGGACAAATCCGGCGGGCACATCTGTGCGTGTATCCCGAACGATTGCGAGGATCACATACCTTTTGGTCTGATGGAAGGCCAGATGGCGCGGCATCATGTTCTTGCCCCTCAGTATGACGCCGGCCGACGAGTTGTTGTCTATGGACGTGGCGTTGATGGAGTCGGCGCCGGCGCACGTCCAGTACAGCGCGCGGCCCAGCACGTCCAGCACCATGTGTGCGGGCCGCGACAGCTCGCCCACCACGGCCGCGGCCTCCGTGAGGGCCGACGTCGGCGCGTACGACAGCGGCACGCGACGTATCGAGTGGGAGTCTTCCTCCATCCAGTATAGCATTCTGCGGTAAAGTGGGTCACATGTTTTCTCGCCGCACTTATCAAGGGTTCATTAGGGTCACAACAGACCTAGCGGAATTTCTCGCAGAATTAGCGGAAGTAGCGTAAATTTGTCTATGGTAGCAGATTTTTTGTATAGAACCCATAGACAAATTTCCGCTACCATAGACAAATTTCCGCTACTTCCGCGAAGAATTCCGCTAGGTGTGTTGTGACCCATAGGCTTATATAACAATCTGTTTGCCTCTAACATAAACAGGTTCCCGTTTGTCATTTTATTAATTGTAATATTGTGTATTAAGTATACTTACTTGTTGTCAGGATCGTACTCGATAGCCTTGATGTTCTTCAGGCCTGTCACTGGGATGAAGGCGTCATTGCATTCGCCGTTTGCTATCATTATGCGCCCGACTGCATTTTTTTGGGCGAATAGGAGGAATTCTTCCGGTTCTGAAATTAATCGGACGAGCGGAGCGTAAGCGAAGCGAAGTTTTTACAAATAATTTCGGACACAACTGTCACTTGGTTACTGTGACGTTTCGGCATTTCCATTGTTTTTTTTTTATTTTGAGCGTTTGTTCCGCGAAGGAAACAAAAAGTCACATCTAAATATATATTAGCTTAAGAAACAATTCAATATAAAAGAATACACCATTTACAGTTAAATCGAAACAGGTCGGGTATTAGGTATCTTAATGTCTTTTCTGATCTGTATGATTTTTTTTGGGGTTGTAGCAGACATAAATCACCGCCCACAACTTCTCTGCTTTGCCTTAAGGTTGACTGGTAGAGAATGCCTTATGGCATTAAGTCCACCTTTTGTACATCAAGTTTTTCTTTTGTGCAATAAAGTTTAAATAAATAAATAAATAAAATTAGGGAGTTGTTATATGAGCCGCATCGACCAGGAGGTTCTGGAATTAGAAGGCCTAAATAGTTATGTTCAAAGGTCTCTTTATACCGGTCACCTCTTTTACAAGAATCGCGTGTTAGTTTAAGGCGGGCTACTAGTTTAAGATACTCGAGTATCTTATCCAACAGATCTCAAAGAAACAACGGGCCAAGTGAGCTGCGGTTTTCCCGACGCGGAGGGGTATATAGAGTAAAGAATGCAGAAGGGACCTGAGCACGTCTGGTTGTCGTGGAGGAGGCGGTAGTGCGCGGGGCAGGCGCAGCGGTAGTGGCGGTCGGGGCGCGGCAGGCACAGGCGCGCGCAGCCGCCGTTGTCCACGCCGCACTGCGTGCTCGTGCTCGTGCCCGGCGTGCCCGCGCCCGGCGTGCTCGTGCCCGGCGTCCCCGTGCCCGGCACGCGCCGCCACGCCTGCAGCCCCGACACGTAGTCCAGCGGCGGCCGCACGTGCACGGCCGAGCGCGACCTCCCGTCGCGAGTAGACGCCGCTTGGATTACGCCTGCGGTGAGGTCGGGTCAGTGTTTGTGGTAATGGTATGAAACTTAGTGCCGGTTACGCACTCGAACTAAATCTACCATATACTTTTACTTATAGCAAATTTTCGCGCGTTTGTAACGATTTAGATACCTAAAACTAGCAAAGCCGAGAAATTTCAGATAAAAAGCCCGATCAGATTTAGCCGTTGACAGCGGGGCAGTGGGCGGAGAATGACCGAGGGCATAGTTAACGCCTTCTTGCCCATGTTCCTGCCGCTACCGTAGGTTGTCGCCAGGAATAGTTTCGGTCAAAACAGCCGTGAGTATTTTATACGGCGCTAACATTCAAACGTGGAATGCAAGTACAGTGTATAAATTTCTAGATTTTTGGCGCTATTGAAGTCTTACAAATGTATACTAATGACTCTGTGAGTCATAGACCACTCAAACACAAACCAACAAAGGAATTTTACGTAGTAATAGAAGCTCCTCACAAAATTTCACGGGAATCGTTTAACAAATACGACCTGTAAAGGAGAACAATTAAAATGTCTGAGTCTTATAGTTTAGCTCAGACGGTAAGTGTGGTAACTTTGCAATTTTAAACTCACCAGTATTCCAATCACCCCAAAACACCCTGTCCGCGTAGAGAGCCAGCGCGTACGGCATGGTGATGTCGTCGGCGACCAGCACGCTGCGGCCGGTGCCGTTGAGGAAGGCGTACTCGATGGCGGGCGGTTCCAGCGCGGCCCAGTAGATGGCGCGCTTGTCGTAGTCGATGGCGAGAGCGTGCACTTTGGACACTTGCTCGATGAGCACGGTGGCCGAGGAGCCGTCCATCGCAGCGCGTTTGATTGTTTTCGATCCCAGTTCGGACCAGTACATGTATCTGTAATAAGTTTTTTTATTATTATATACTTTTATTAAATTTTACCTGCCCCGTTGTCTGTAATCAGATCTTGCAAGTTAAATTTGATGCACTTCCCGATTTACGACTGAGCTGAAATTTAGCATTTTTTTAAATACAACGACGGTGGCAAACAAGCATACAGCCCACCAGCATGCTTGCGTAACTTGGATAACAATCCAATGGATCATATTTTGGTATCATCGAGCTGGTCTGATGATGGAGACCGAGGGTGGTCATAAGAACTCTGTGTTAAGACAATGGAAGTTGTGTGTTCGAGTTTTTTTGAATACTGATACCAATTGATACTAAACATTAATAAGCCCTTGAGTGTTAGATGCAAAAAGAAAACTTACCCTTTCTTAGGATCCAATGTAATGCTCTTAGGCTTTTTAAGGTATTGCCAGATGAGCGTGCGCCGACTGGAGCCGTCTAGGCGCGCCACCTCGATGCGCTGCGTGGCGCTGTCGGTCCAGTAGATGTTCTGTCCTGACCAATCTATCGCTAAACCTAGAATGGAAGCAATATTTTGAAGTCAGATTTAGCTTGTCTTTTTATTTATGTCAGGGCATCTGAGCTTTCATTGCTCTAGTTATTATGTCACATTTGCCGGACGTAGCTCTCCCTCTAATCGTATAGTATTTAGTGTCTTTAAGCACTCAAATAAGAATCATTGTTACTCTCATCATCATCTTCAATGTTACTCTGATCTTATTTAGAGTTTCAGGATTTGAAGAAGTAATAAATAAGCCATACCTTCTACCAAACCCATTCCCCCTTCCACGATTTTCTCCATGTGTGCGCCGTTAATCGAGCAACGATTGATCGTCTTACTCTTGCTATCGGACCAATAGATTTTGGAGCCCGAAATGTCGACTGCTAGAGCACTGAAAATATAAGTTTTAGGGTCATCCTTCACTCCTCTACCGAGCATCTAAGCGACGCATTGAATCTCAACCTAACAATGGAACAGAAAAAGTTGCAAATATTTTATTTTCACCCCTACTATTCGAAAATTAGGGTAATTTGTTGCCCATTTACAGGGAGCAAAAGTGACTTTTGATCCCTCTGCGATTTGTTGCCCATTTTCAGGGAGCAAAAGTGACTTGATCCCTCTGCGTTTTTTTTTAAATTTTCCTTGTCTTTGCAACCGATTAAAATGAGACAATATTATATAACTTCTCTTTCTAGCAGATAGCTAGTTTAGTACCTTTGTTTTCGTTTTTCTCATAGAAGGAGTGAAAAGTAGAGTGTACTACGCGGTAGCAAAATTATTTCGATCTCGGGTCACTTGAATCCCTCACTACGCTCATGATCCACGTCGAGGGATTCTGGAATCCTTCGCTTCGTTCGGGATTCAACACGCTACCCTCGACCGTAATAAGTCATTTTGCTCCCTTGTAATATAATCTACTATTTATTGGCCAAACAGCCTAGTTTTTTGTTTAAATTCTTTAAAAATAATTGGAATGGACTATCAATTACAAAATAAACGCAGTCGGGTAATAAAATAAAACTAACTTGACTTCCTTCATATCCTTCAAAGGCAATATAGCATGGTTGTCGTCGTTGTCATGCTCAATGCTCAGTAGTCCTATAAAGTTCTTGCGGCTGTAAATGAGGAAGGCTTCTGGTTCTGCGCAGGTTTTCTTGTCACCCTTCAGTTCTAAGCCTGCAAGAAACGCGTCACTAGATAGTGTCCATGTTCACGTACAGTCAATAAAGAAAGTTTGCCACTTCTGAAATGCTTCTGAAGTTTAACAATGTTTTAGACGTTAAGTAATAAACGTATAGTATAATATAAAAGCCCATGACACTGGACCTAGTTCACTTGGGCTTGCCTTAGATAATTCAACCAACCGGAGCGGCCATTGACAGGCAGGAGAGTACACTCAGTGCATTCCAGTACTCTACTGAAAACATATGACTATACCTTGTGCAACCTAAGGAGCGGTTTTTGACACCTGTCATCTCAGTACATTTTATAACCTAAAATACGATTTTTATAGTGGTAATATTTATTGTATGGACTGATGTTTATCTGACGTGGCTATTTGTACGTTACGTACCTACGAATAGCCATACATTTGACGTTCCTCTCTCCCGCAAAAATGGTCAGACTATTTTTGTACCTATAGAAAATGACAGTCATGGCCACTCCCGGCTTGAATGCTCTAAGGGGCTTGCAGCACTACATTATCGTGTAGCCCTCTACCCCTCCCCTGCTTTGAGGAACAAAGGAAATTTAGGAGTCCAGTCCAGTTAGAAGTAAATTTTATATTAAAAAAAAAAAATTAAATACGTCGCCAGGTTTTTTGAATTGCAGCATCGGCACTTCGTGTTCCCCCATTAAAGACTTAACTAATCGAATGAGCGGAGCGTAAGCGAAGTAAAGTTCTTACAGACAACTTCGGACACAACGGAACTGTCAGCTGGCTACCTAGATGTTCGTGCATTTCGATGGCTTTTTGATTTTGAATAGTTGTTCCGCGATAACTTTAGTAACGTTTTTCTAATCTTTATGAAGTTTGTTGGGGTTTTAGCAGAGCACAATACAATTTGAGAGTTCGTTTATGAGCAGGATCGATCAAGGGGTTATGGAAAGGCTTGAACAATCATAATTAGGGTCTTGAAATATTGGTGAACTCGTTTGCAGGGAAATCGCGAGTTCTCAGTTCGAGGCGGACTACTAGCTATATAATATACACTAGGAGACTTATCGAACTAGGTTCAGTGTCATGGGCTCATGGTTATGGAGTCTACACATGTGTGAACATAAGAATAGGTTACCTAGCGGACAGCGGCACACGTAGCCCCGCGGCGGCGGGCGGTGGAAGCACAGGTGCGAGCAGCCGCCGTTGTGGTCCGCGCACGAGTTGTGGCCCAGCGGCGAGCGCAGGCGGGAGGGCCGCAGTACCTTACCTAGCGGACAGCGGCACACGTAGCCCCGCGGTGGCGGGCGGTGGAAGCACAGGTGCGAGCAGCCGCCGTTGTGGTCCGCGCACGAGTTGTGGCCCAGCGGCGAGCGCAGGCGGGAGGGCCGCAGTACCTTACCTAGCGGACAGCGGCACACGTAGCCCCGCGGTGGCGGGCGGTGGAAGCACAGGTGCGAGCAGCCGCCGTTGTGGTCCGCGCACGAGTTGTGGCCCAGCGGCGAGCGCAGGCGGGAGGGCCGCAGTACCTTACCTAGCGGACAGCGGCACACGTAGCCCCGCGGTGGCGGGCGGTGGAAGCACAGGTGCGAGCAGCCGCCGTTGTGGTCCGCGCACGAGTTGTGGCCCAGCGGCGAGCGCAGGCGGGAGGGCCGCAGTACCTTACCTAGCGGACAGCGGCACACGTAGCCCCGCGGTGGCGGGCGGTGGAAGCACAGGTGCGAGCAGCCGCCGTTGTGGTCCGCGCACGAGTTGTGGCCCAGCGGCGAGCGCAGGCGGGAGGGCCGCAGTACCTTACCTAGCGGACAGCGGCACACGTAGCCCCGCGGTGGCGGGCGGTGGAAGCACAGGTGCGAGCAGCCGCCGTTGTGGTCCGCGCACGAGTTGTGGCCCAGCGGCGAGCGCAGGCGGGAGGGCCGCAGTACCTTACCTAGCGGACAGCGGCACACGTAGCCCCGCGGTGGCGGGCGGTGGAAGCACAGGTGCGAGCAGCCGCCGTTGTGGTCCGCGCACGAGTTGTGGCCCAGCGGCGAGCGCAGGCGGGAGGGCCGCAGTACCTTACCTAGCGGACAGCGGCACACGTAGCCCCGCGGTGGCGGGCGGTGGAAGCACAGGTGCGAGCAGCCGCCGTTGTGGTCCGCGCACGAGTTGTGGCCCAGCGGCGCGCCCAGTCGGAACGCCTTCACACCCATCATGTTCGCCATCTGGTCCACCACCGCTTGCCTCTTTAGACCTATAAACGAACCAAATAAATAGCTGCTATTTGAGATCGCGACCGCGCACTTAAGAATAAGGATAAGAAATATTTATTAGCACAAAAACTAAACTAATACATAAAACATAAATTCATTTCGATTAACAGAATTGTGCTAAAAGGTCTTCACTCAGCTTGATGTCCCGCAGTGAATCCTACGACACACTACGTGACGCTGATTTTCAGTGAAGCCTGGTAAAACTAAAATTAAAACTAGAACTAAAACTAACTAGATGGCAGAAATAACCACAATGACTTGTATCTGATATAACTAATAATAAACCTTGAACTTGTATGTTTATTTTAATTTTTTTGCCTTAATACCAATAACGGCTCTTCCTACAATATGTAAATCTTAAAACATTTCAACTATATCCATACCTGTGTCTTTATCGATCCTGTCTAAAGTCCTCCGCTGCATGTCAGACCAGTACAGATGCTGGTCGAGCAACGTCAGACCGAATATGTGCAGGATATCACTGTTGTGCAGCTCGCTCCGGTTCGTGCCGTCCATGTTACACACCTTCAAATAAGAACGAATGGTTGGAAAGCTTTTGCTTGATGTAACATTTGGTTTGATTTGAGTTTGGCTCGGTCGTAACCCAAAAACGCCACCCACACGCCAAAATCCCGGACGCAAGCGGGCCAATATAAACTTCACTTGGAAGTATGAAGGTTACTTTCACAGCGTACGCCAATAACGCTTATAATTAAAGAATACCAAGAAATCAGAAATATTAATAATTAAAGAATTCCTGGATAAAATCAGAAATATTGACACTGAGCGCCTCTTAAATTAACAGAACAACCTTATGGTTACCTCTATCTTATGCGTCCTAGCGTCACCCCAGTACAGCTTGTCGTTGACGGTGTCCAAGGCGATACCGTTGGGCCACACGAGCCTCTCGGCCACGAGCAGCACGCGGTCGCTGCCGTCCAGCGCGGCGCGCTCGATCTTGGGCCGCTTGTCGCACCAGTCTGACCAGAACAGCCAGCCCGCCGTCGCGTGCACCGCAATGGCTCGCGGCTCGTACAAGTCTTCGTAAATTATCACCTGACGGAAAAACCTTATTACGATGGAGGAAACCCTTAGTTCTACATTTCTGTATGCCACCGTATTTTTTACTTTGGCCTTATACACCGTACAAGCACATGTTTATTTTGGTTATGGAAGATCATTGCTGTGTTGATATCAATGATTATTTTCCGATATACATTTTTTTACTCTTATTACTTACTAATAAAATAAGTTTATTCGGGACATTCCCATTAGTGCTAGCGGTACACCCGAAATTCGGTAAAATGCTGCAAATGGTGTTAAAAGCATGAAAATCGGAATGATTGATCTTTAGGCCATATGGGTCAATTTTACCCGTAGCCCCAAAAAAAAAACCGAGAGGAATTATTCAAATTCAAATTATGATGTCATCTTTTTTTGTATGCGAAAAACTTTTTTTTTCTTCTGAAACCTATCGTGTGTGGTATCAAATGAAAGGGCTTTTTGAGCTGATTCTAAAAATATATCACATCATTACATTGTAGTTACTTGTTTTAAATTATAATAAAAAATCATCTTCGAAACATACCAAGTTTGGGCTCCTCCAGATACGATACCGTTGAATCATTTTTAGTAAAATATACCTCAATTGATACTTAATATCCTCAAATATCCTTTATCTCTCGGCTACAGGTCAAATTGATTCATATGGCCTAAAGATCAATCGTTCCGATTTTCATGCTTTTAACACAATTTGCAGAGTTTTTAGGCGTACTGCTAGCACTACATGTAATTCTCCATTATTTCCATTAACGTCAGGGTTCGAAAGGATAATTATCAATGATAGTTATCATGATAATTATCGCGATAATTATATTGATTTTGATGTCTGATAATTATCGATTTGATAATAACCCAAAATTCGTAAAGCCAGAACGTACAAAAAAATATTAGGCTCGAATATCGACACCAGTAGTTGAACCATATATAAGAGAAAAAACCCATACCGGGGATAATTATCCGATAATTATCGGATAATTATCGCGATAACTATCAATGATCATAATTATCTGGATAATTTCGAACCCTGATTAACATGAAAAAAATATCTACACAATGGCATATCTGCAAGAAGGCTACAATAGGGATTATTGAGGGTATACCAAAGTAAATATTATTATATTAAAAATCCAATGTCGTGTAGTATGTAATGAGTACGTAAGCAGGGCCTATATAAACATGTATCTCGCCTAACTTGAAGTCAGAATAAATCATATATTCATCAAAGCTGTTGTTTCACTATCGCCGCCCGTACACCAATATTAATAAATTTATATCAATTGTACCTACCTTTCTTACACTTCCATCAAGTCTTGCAACCGTGATGGTGTCTGTGACTGGGTCAGTCCAGTAAATGTTCCTAGCCAGGGGGTCTATAGCAATGCTGTCTGGCACTCCGCTGCTGTGGATCACCACAGACTGGTCACTGCCATCTAAACGTGCCCTCGATATGGTCTTGGCCTAAAAAATATTGCACTGTCATTCTTTCTGTTACCCCGAAACGTAAAACAATTTAAAAAAAAAATGTAATCCGAAATGATTTCTGTAAACAGACAAACTTTACAGGTTTTAGGACTGCTTACCATGCTATCCGTCCAGTAGATGTACTCTGTTTTCGGATCGAAATCGATAGACATGGCCCTCTTGAGGTCTTTAAGGGGCAGCGTGTAGGGCGTGAAGTCGGGGGAATCCAGCGATATTCTGGAGATGGCCGAGCGCTGGGCCACAAGCAGCAAGCTTTGAGGGCTGCTGTAGCAAGTGGTGTTGCTGTCTTCACGCAGCTTCACACCCGTGGGGCATGAGCACGAGTAGCCTGTAGGTAGGTATAACGCACGTCATTTTATAATCAATAGGCTCATGCATGCTCCATCTCACCCGCCTTATTATGTAAGTGAAGTAGAGATTTAACGAAAATTTATTGTTGAACATTCGTGAATGCAAATGCGAATACGAATATTTGCTAATTATATTCATGATTATGAATATGGGGTGAATAGCCCATCGAATTTTGTTTGTTACCAAGTAAAAAAAATCATAAGGTCCACACCACGAGCCGGCTCGTGACGAAATTGCCGCGCGGCTCGCCCGAGGCATTACGGCCGCGCGTGTGTTTGTCTCGGGCGAGACGCGGCTAGTCCGCGTTTGCGGATGCGAACGTGATGATTAATCCGAAGGCCTAATGCGAAGAACTAGTGACAAGTCTTACCAGGCGGCGTGGGTGCCAAGAGACACAAGTGCGAGCACCCGCCGTTGTTGACACTACATGGGTGGTCTGCCGGGGGCGCCACTTGCCTGCGCCCGTCGTACACCCTGATGTCTACCGGCACTGGGTCCGACTTGATCAGTTCCTTCATAGGCCCATTAGTTGACATGTCCCATGTGTAAATTTTCCTGAAATATTAAAAAAATATAATTTTGTGAAAATATCAACAGTTAATATCTACTACATAAATAGTAAAATACAATGCTACAAAGGGTTTACTCAATGTAAGGTCTGTTAATTCATTTTAATCAGATCTCTATTCTTCAAAGCTCATCAGCAATTTTACGATTTAAAAGTTAAAGAAGGAAACTGGATTGTTAGTGCATATTCTATTAACATTTTTATTATTTTGTTAATTTGTTGCTTGTGTGATGTAGGTAGGTAGTGGAGGTACCTGGTTAATTTAGTTACATAATATTTTTTCAACATAAACATAAACATATTCACTTCTTACCATGTTTTCCAGTCTGTCCAATAAAGTTTGTCATCAAAAAATGTCAAAGCATATGGGTATTCAAGTCCCCCTTTTATTATTCTTTTTCTCTTTTCTCCATTGAAATCCATCACATCTACAAACATTAGTTTCGCGTCTACCCAGTAAATTAAATTATTATTATAATCTATGGTAATGCCATTAGGCCAAAAAATATTTTCTTTGACTATGACTTTGCGTGTGGCTGGGTCACCATTCATGCCGGCTCTTTCGATTTTGGGTACTTCACCCCAATCTGTCCAGAATAGTAACCTGAAAATAACCGATTTAATAACTGTAATGAGTGCACTACAAATGTCATAAGTGTCATAACTCATAACAATTTAACCATTATAGCTTACGTTACATAATAACAACTATTAGAATTCATTATTTTCTTTGTAAACTTCTTGTCTAACATTAACGAAATGCATTATACAATTCTATATCACTTGCAGTACCTACTCTTAATTGACCTTTCAAGACAGTTTATCAGCATGTTTAATAATAAACTTGTATACATACCTACCACCTTCTCCCGCCAATTGCTACAACTTTGTCTACTATGCTCAACTTTGCCTGGCTTGAAAAACATGGTTTTCTTCATCAATGAGCTATTTACATCTTATTCCTGAAATGGCCGCCTTTCTCCCATATTATCTTCGGAATAAGATATAAATAGCTGTTTGGTGAAGAAAATCATGTCTTACAAGCCAGGAAAAGCTGAGCATTGTAGGCAAAGTTCCAGTGATCAATTTACCAGTGATCTTAACACATTTACTGCTATGCTACGCGCGTAGCGCTACGCCTTAGTCGATAATACGGGTTTCCCGCTATGTAGTGAAAATGCTTCGTAGAGCCGTGACGACAACGTGTCGTCATTAGCAGTGATTGGAATAAAGAGGAAGGAATACAATGTGGAGCATTCTACAGGCGTCCCATACAAAAAGCTGCTTTTTTGTTGATAATTCATTTTACTCCTTTGCCATAGAAAAAGCAACTCAATGTACCTACCAATCTCTAGAAAAATTGTATGTATTTGTATCCTGGGATATCAGAAGGTAATTCTGTGTGTATAATAGGCAAATTGCTAATAGAAAAATACTCATACCCTTCCTTAGGAACAACAGCTATGGCTCTGGCCAGGTCGACTTCTGACCAAAATAACACCTTTCTGTACTTCTGATCTATGCTGATCACTTCTAAACGATTTGTGTCTCCGTCGGTCCAATAAATTTTATCTGTGTACCAGTCTATAGCAATTCCAGTGGGTGTGATGAGGCCATCTGATACTATTAGCAACTGCAACAAGTAACGCATAATAAATAAATAAAAATAAAAAAAGCCTCTTTATTCCATAACTTAAATAACTACAATTTATATATGATATTGATATTAATTAATAAACATGGTTTTGTTTACCAAACAGCTATCTTACACCTGAGATGAGAGAAATAGCTGTTTGATGAAGAAAAGCATGAAATAAAACAACTTTGAACGGATTATATCGCATATACCGAATTTAATTACATCCGGACGTTTAGAACACTTTACAGCGTTTGTGGTCACAGGTTGACTGAGGAAAACATATTCACCCCCATCTCAAATTGTAAAAACTACCCACATGTAAAGAAAAGCATGTTTTTCAAGCCAGGCAAAGTTGTGCATTGTAGGCAAAGTTGTAGTCAGTTGATGGTACTTAAATTTTTGATGCAATATTTCTGTCTGCTAACAGATTAATGCACAAATATATAAATTTTCAAAACATCACAAATGTAATTACTGCTGGAAGTTATATATTTTATAAATATTTTGGCCTGGTTACTATGTAATGACACAATTTTTGTACTTAGTAAGTTATATTAGAATTATATTGACATCAAAGGGAAATGCAAACAATTCATACTAACCGGACTACATACACAATTTTGTAAATTTTAATTGTCCTATGGTGATTTGTAAAGTCCACTGGCAATGTGTAATGTTATTATTGTCAGTTCGTCAGTAATAATCAAAACAAGAAGTAATCACGCGTCACACATCTACCTACCAACTTCATCTCAGGAGAAGGAGGGAAAGGGGTCACCAAACTAACAAAAATTAAGGAAGGTGTCACTGAAGTAAGTATTCTCCCCCTAATACCAATATCAAGATGAACATTAAGATAGGAATAATTTAAATAGTACCTTATCACTTAAATGCGTCTCATTGTAACTTGTACACTCTATACATTCAGCTGTTTGGTCAGACCAGCATATAAGGTTTCTTCTATACAAAAAGTCAACAGCGGATCCCTGTTGAAGGCCGTTGATAATAGTATTCACTTTGACGGGTTTAGATATGTTTGCCACTCTGATATCTGACCCACCCGTAGAGTATAACACAACTGGGTTACTTGCCACTAAATAAAACCCTGAAAAATAAAAATAGAGATGCCACTAAATAAAAATAGAGATGGACATTTTACATATGAATTACATCGAATATGAACAAGAGTGATATTTCCTACCAATATGTTGGGACTTGGACGTTACATTTCTTTATCATGATCGCAAAAAACTTATTCGGGCTGTTTATAGGATGGTGATTGTCGATATTACTTTTGTTTACATGTATATTATAATTATATGAGACTATGTATAATAGATATGAATACATTACCTTTTAGCTGTAAAAACATTAACAGGCAGAAAATGTTAACAACATTTTGTATAATTTTGTCCGCGTGAAGAATTCTTCGGCGTTTCGTCATAATGAAAACAAATGAACGGTGCTTGAATGTTTCATATGTCTAATTTAACGTAAAATGCATCGTTACATTAAGGCACTAAACGGTAATCAAGTTAAAGTATTCTTATCGCACAATGAACATTACTTAAGTAATCTCGTTTGGCTATAAATTTATATACATCAAATATTTTGAGATCAACATCGAAAGTTAGCTGCAGTCTACACCATTTCCCTCTTGCTTTGCTTGCCTTTGCCTATGCCTTGCATTTTTTTATTTTTACAAACAACGAGTCAACGACGTCTACGTCTATGGATGGATTTAGGACTCTATAGATGTGTAACAATTTGGTTTTGATTAGGTGCAAAACACACTGAAACCGGTATTAGACTTTGCAATTTCTCGGGCCAAACTGTCGTGTATCCTGCGTCTCCCTAAACCTCCCTAAATGCCATGTTACACTTTACGTTTTTTAGTGTCCTAACTAGCATCCTTAAAGCGGTATTACACATTGCAACCTGCAGGGCCCAATCTGTCAGGTTGGAAGGTGTAATTGAAGGTAGGGCCCGTAGGGAGCTGAAGGAGGGGTAGGAAGAGGCAGGGTACACAACAGATTGGGCCCTGCAGGTTGCAATGTGTAATACCGCTTTTATTAGGATCCTAACTTTTTTATTGCTAAGGGTCACCACATACCTAGCGGTTTTCCTCGCGGAATTACCGGAAGTAGCGGAAATTCATAGACAAAATGCTTAATTTGTCTATGGTAGCGGAAATTTGTCTATGGCTTCCATACAAAAAATCTGCTACCATAGACAAATTTCCGCTACCATAGACAAATTTCCGCTACTTCCGGTAATTCCGCGAGGAAAACCGCTAGGTGTGTGGCGACCCTAAATGCGATTGGTTACACTTGACTAAATTTAGAAACTAACTCATTTAGGAAGCTGACTAGGAGAAGTGTAATAGAGCTTTAAGGCCCTAAATCTTGGTATATTACAACTCTCAGTCTGAAAGATTGGACCCGACAAATTGCAATGTCAAAAGCGCTCCTGACCTGGCAACTAATCACTGGTGATTTTTAATACATTGCGGTTTTTGATTCATGATGATTCATCATTCTGATTTCATTGCACCTCTCTAGGCGGCAACGTATCGAAATTGCCGGCGATTTTTGCGTCGAAATTGCGCAGAGTAGACCCCTTTTCCGCTATGACGCGTGATTTGATTTGCGTTTCGTTAATAGCTTTAGGGTCACCACACACCTAGAGGAATTCCTCGCGGAATTAGCGGAAGTAGCGGAAATTTGTCTATGGTAGCAGATTTTTTGTATGGAAGCCATAGACAAATTTCCGCTACCATAGACAGATTTCCGCTACCAAAGACAAATTTCCGCTACTTCCGCTAATTCCGCGAGGAATTCCGCTAGGTGTGTGGTGACCCTTATATTATACAGGGTTTTTTCAATAACTAGCCATATTTAATTTTATAATTATTTGGTCACATTATGGCCTCTAGAATCAGCGCAATTTTAACACAAAACTCGCAACACAACTAGATAGGTGCAATGAAATCAATCGATGAATCAAAAACCGCAATGTATTAAAAATCGCAGGTGACTAGTCGCTACGTCTGTAAAGAACCTTAACTGAAAGCGCGTACATACTGCGCTACCACGTGACAAAAATTCAATTCGATTCTTTATTTATCAACCAACGTGGGTCATTCATTATCAATAGGTACATCAAACAATTAAAATAACATAATTACGTGATGAGTAAAGTACGATCAACTGCGACCCGACATCAAGTTGGCGCCATATCGCGGCGAGTATAGATCCCTTTACAGCTAAAGCGCGGGAAAGGCAATATATAGTTTTTATTAATTGGTTGAGAAATTATACAGTATTTCACTTCTTGAACTCGGGTGTTAGTCTAACTTGTAATGTGTTGTGAGATATTTTTTAAAGATACAATTAATTCTCTCTTCGTCCTTTACGGGTGCTAAACAAGATATATTATAATGGCATTTAATAAACAAAACATTTTGGAGAGTTTCTCCAGGTGTAAAATGGTGCGTAATAGTTAAGATTTATTTTTCAGATTCATATAACATGTCTATTAATATTTTTAATAAAGTTATTTTCTTAGGAATTTGTAAAAGAGAAAGAAGATAATAAAAAACTACGCGAAATTAACGAAAAACTAGAATTAGAACTCAGAGAATCGCGTGATGCGGAAAAATCCCACCGTTGCCATTTAGCTGCTACACGTGAAATGATAGGAAACCTTCAGGACACTGTCTCCCATCTTGTGTATCTCAAAAAGGACGTGCAAAAATTTAATGACGATCTTGTATCTAAGGAAGCCATCATACTGGGACTACAAAAAGTAAGTTTTTTAAGTATCGTGAACTGCTGCAACATGCGTAGGTCATGCATCCGCCTGGCTTGCAAAACAATAATATTGTATATAGGTACCGAATACACAATTTAATAATAATAATAATGGCCGCCTTGTTCTTACTCAGGATTCTCAGGAATAAGATATAAACAGCTGTTTGGTGAAGAACATAATTTTTTTCTAGCCAGGCGTGCATTCTAGTATTTCTAGGTAGCATATATGGTAGTAATAGCTGAACTTCGCTCTAATGTGTGGTGTCCCTAAAAGGTAGAAAGCAGAGGTAACTTTTTCTTGACACGGTATCGGTATCGGAACAGTTTGTACGAGTAGGTATCGCCACGAGAGTTGAAGTCACGCACACAAAAGACGTTTTTTTTGTATCGTTAGCAACTTTTTAAGCCCATCACAGACGGAGCTATAATATATATTAATATACCGTAAGATACCGAGATATATATTATCGCAGACGGAGCTATAATATATATTAATATACCGTAAGATACCGAGATATATATTATCGCATAGCTCGGCACCCCACACGGGAAAGATATCAAAAGAGAGAAAGATATATCGGTTGTACGTCACGCCAGAGAAGGAAGGCAATATACCTAAAATATATCGTAATATATCGAGCTATAATATATATTATAGCTCCGTCTGTGACGGGCTTAATGATTACATTAAAATTTCGAACATTACAATAATTCATTATTTTGACAAACACGGGACTTAATCGCATACACTTACTTTTGTAATTTGATTGACAATAATGTACGAAATTTCATAACAACAACGAGAGGATCGGGGAGAAGGACGGACGGTCCTAGCCGCCTGAACGCAGAGACAAATCAGCCATGGCAGTGTAATATGTCGGTTGTTCTAATGGTCGACCACTTCATTGGGGATTTATAATATGTCTGCTGTCTGCAGATAAATAAAGCATTGTATGTAACTGTACATAATTCAGCATTCAATCACTCGTGTGTTATTAAAACCTCACTCATATTTTAATGCCCTTCATCATGAAACATATGCAGTCACATGTAGTTAATCAACTTACTTGCACAGGACAAAGACGATATGACGAAGAAGCATAATGCCACCGTTGAGGAGTTACGTATGGCATATGAGAAGCACATCGAGGGACTAACAATTGATAACGATAGAAAATGTACGTATCACCCTTTCTTGTTAGCATTACGTTTACAATTTAGAGTCGCCAGGACGCTCGCGTTCCCATACAAACGTAGTTCAGGCTCTCATTTTAAAACGACATGCTTTAGAACCACGAAATTTGGCATGGGCATTCTAGTAGTACAGATCTATGTCGGCAATTCGTTTTCGTTGCAAAAAATTGTAATACAAAGAAAATACAGCCAGATACAGATTTACATACAAAACTTATTTTTGCTATATTTTCTTTGTATAAATAACACGTAGACCAAGAATAGGCCGTAGGTAACCCTACCTCATCGAGGAGCAGAATTCGGCTTATGTAGGGCAAGGCCAGGTTCATATTTTGCTGACTGTACAAAATGCTCCGGCTTTGGCTCAGGCTACCCAGTAATAAAATACATCACTTTTCACTGTGCACTGCCCTACATAAGCCGTATTCTGCTAATCGATGAGGTAGGGTTGCCTAATAAGGCCTACACTTGAGTAAGCGGTTCCTCATACAGTGTTTCATTCGCTATTTCACCTTCATATAATGTGATTTTTGGAATATCTATCTTTTGTTCAGCCTCGGGTTTCAAACTACCTAAACCCCAGCCATCTTCTTAATAGATTTAGCCATTTAGGCGAAAAACGAGACACGGTGGACAGACATAGTTATAGAACAGTGTAAAAAGATTACTTACTTATCGTGGATGCCCACGGTAGGTTAAGTGTAAAAACGACCAATGTGTCAGCTCCACAAATACCTACCTATATTTGTTTTAGTTCGTAAGATCCAGGAAGACTACGAAACTTCAGCCGCGCAAATGTCGTACGCCTTAGAAGAGTTACGAGCGCAGAACAAAGAGAAGGAAAATTCTTATAAGGAGAAGGTGATTATGGCATTTTGATCTTGAATGATTATGAAATTTTGCTTATCTAATTTTACCGGTTGAAATTGTGAAAAATAACTTTCACCCGATCCCTTGTCTGTAATCAAATCTTGGAAGTAAATTTTGAGCCCCTTCCAGTTTTCTAATTGAGCTGAATTTTTGCATGCGTGAGTAAATCGGATGACAAGAAATGCAGTATTATTATGAATTGGAACTGATCTGATGACGGAGCTGAAAGGTGGCCATAGGCACTTCTCAACTACACAACATTAGGTATCTCCCTGTGATCGATGATTGCATTCGTCTTGGTGCTGAGCAATTAAGGATTGTTCAAAGAAAAGTACAGTCAGCAATAAAACAATGTCCAAAAAAATTCAATATTTGAAAAAAGAAAATATTTAGTGATTAAGTACTTATCTCATTCCTACGCAGATCGAGGCAATGGCATTAGAATGCGAAGAGAAAATCCAACGCAGTGAAGCATGGGTCACGCAAATGCAAGGCCAGTTGTCGCACCAAGCAGCACGTAATGACGCCAGCATCGAAGTGTACCGAAGGGTAGGGGATTCATAAATTACTTCACCAGTAAATTATAACGCCAGTATTACTATAAAAGACGAGTGCAGGCCGCACTGGTCGTCTAGGTGCAGCAGAACTTGTAGCTACAAGCGGCGTGTGTCGAAGGATACGTAATTCGTAACTGCCTATAGTAACTAGGTGTCGGGCAGCAATATGGTGGCATAGACAGAGGATACAGGGATAGGTTAAGCCTCATTTTAAAGCCTACCGTTATACCCAGTTATATCGTTATCCGACATTTTCACTAAATAATTGTCACTGATTACAGAGACTGCAAGTATTAGAGGAGAAAGTAAAGCAGAGGCAGTTTGAGTACTATTTACCACAAACTGCCTACCCTGCGCAAGCTCCAGCAGAAAGAGTCTTCTCGGCGGATGCGACTCAAAAGACTCACCCGAATCCTGTACAAGTTACGTATTCTGGGAATAATAATATGCCGAATGCACAACGAAATGAGAAGGAAAAACTATTTTTGATTACAAAAAAGCGGAAGTAGTAAATGTAATTATTTAAAATTATTATTTTGAGTTAAAGCTAAGTGCGATCTACGAGAGTACTTAACCTACTACCCTAAGTGACCGCAAGCTAAAAACAAGTTTCATTGTGCATTGTGCCGCAAGCTAAAAACAAGTTCAGGCGATACATTGTGAAGTGGTTAATGGCGATGTAAAATAATGCCTTGTGAAGGTCAGCTACCGCTCCGTTGGTCAGTTGAGGAACGCTTCATTACACATCGTCCTTAACCACTCATTAAGTTATCGGCTGGAACGCGATGACTAACAAAATTCGTTCCTGGCTTACGGTCTATAACGCCGCGGGTACGAAACACACGCCTGGATAGTGTGTTGCGTGGACCTTGGGGTAGGGTTGGGTTATAGGCACTTTTTTTTGATGGACCCAAGCCCCATGGACCTTATCCATGATCCAGATCCAGACATTGGGCCATCGTAGGTTAATATAAGGAACGCAACTATAGGCGTATACAATAGTATTTTGTGCAACAGTTACATAATGAGGGTTCTTAAGATTCGAGGGTCGAAGTTACAAAAAGAGGCGAAGCCGAATTTTGTAAAAACAGACCCGAGAATTTTAAGAACCCTTATTATGTACCGTTGCACACAATAGTTTTTATACGAGTGCTTAAGCAAGCCGGTAAGAATTGAGTTCGACGAAAGTCGTGCACATCCTACTGCTTCTATGTAATCTCGTAACGTTCGATCTCCCGGTGGATTGTGCCGGCGGCGACACGCAATGCGGGGCCCGACAACAGTTTCACACACAGACTACACAGACACCTCATCATTAAACTTTTACAGGGAGCACGAGGTCACCACACATCAGTGCAATTTTATTCGTAAATTTCTACGATCCGAACAGCAAATGTCAATAGTATTATACACCAATTTGTAGTATAACAATCCAGGTTCACCCCTGTAACTTGATTTTTGTGGATATTTTTAATCCACTCGAGTAATGATCAAAAACGTTACCTCAATTGAAATACGCGGTCGCGTTCTCATACAAAATTAGTACGGGAGCACTGATACGTGGTGACCCCGAGTTGTACTTATGATCTATCTAGTGTTGAGGTTATCTGTGGTTTCACAATATTGTATGGAAATCCTTTCTGTGATTGTTATGGATGCTACAATATGCGACCATACAAGCTCTATCAAAAAGTATGCGCTAGTAGTTCCGCCACCACAATCTCAATTCGAGTATTACAGTCGCCGAGTATAAAAAGATATCTAGCGAAATTCCGCGCATAGCTATGCACCTTAGGTACATTCGATTATTAAAGTTTTTAATTTGAATGCTTAATTTAATAGGTATGTAAGTTTTATAACATGTTTTGTTTCTAATAAAATAATTAGTTCCTTTCTACGCTTTTTCCTACCTTTTTATAGAACTCGAATAATAAATGAATTATCGGTACCTACACACTTCACATACTTGCTCGGTAAGTGTTTTAATTATGATACGAAACGAATACCACTTTCTTTACCCAGGAACCAGTAAATATCTAGGAGGCAGGTTCAGCACGAAGGTGCTCCACACACACATCAAAATTAGCCGGAAGTCAGAAGAAAAACAACTTCCGGCTTAATTTTGTCTATGATGACTGAAATGGAGGTAACTAATAATTTTTTTTGTAGAGGGCGCTGTTCCAGATTCCATACATTTTCGTACAACCATCAGAGACTGAGACAAACGATGAATGATCCTTAGCAATGTAGGTACTTACTGAAACTATAATTAAACATTCAGAAGGCTTTTTTTAGGGAAAATTCTTCCCTGTCGCTTTATTTTACAGCATTTTATTTTTAGAGTATTTTTGAAACCTGAGAATTTCCCTTATAGTTAGGGAGGCGAATAGGGGAATTTTCTGCAATACTCGAGCGTGGCAGTTTAAGATATGAGAGATACCTTAGACCTAATAGAACAACCTTGTAGTATTTAGCTCTATATGTAGTGACGCGCGCCTAGGATAGACGATCAGATTAGTAAAAAAAAATGGATAGTCTGAAATACTCCAGCGCGTCAGTTTAAGATATTGGGGGTTGATTTTAGTGTTTAAAGACTAAATTTAACTAATCTGACGATAAGTCCTTGACGCCGCCGAGTTATAGGGTCGCGAACTTGTAAAAAAAAAACGTTAATCCGGCATTCTCGAGCGCGATATTTTATTTTTTTATTTTGAAGAATATAATCTAAAACTTACTAAAAATACAAAATCTGCCGGTTTCCGCATGACCGGAAGTGTGGAGGAGCCAATTCGTCTTCCTAAGAACGCGTTACGGCATATAAGTCGCGAACGATACATTTTACAAAAAAAAAAGTTTAAATAAACAAAAAAGGTAATTTTATTTTACACAAAAAAGGTCTCTTTACATTTTTGTCCAAAGTTAAAACTTTTTGACTTGAAGCATCATAAAAACTCAAACTCCCGGTCAGATTAAGAGAACCCACCAACATTTTTGTCAGATTAAAAAAATATGCTTTCAGGATACCGAGATAAACCTCCCCTATGAAAATCTGACGCGCTCGAGTATTTCAAAAGAACTTTTTTTTTTTGCATTTTCAAAAATTCATCGTAACTTATCGTCACGCCGAAATCGTCAGTTTTTTTAAAGGGAGCTTCCTTGGGGCCTACTTAACACCCCTTCCGAAAATCTGACGCGCTCGAGTATTTTTTTTTTTTTTGCATTTTTGACTACTTTATATGCCTACCCCCACCACGCAAACCGGCAGATTAGTATACCGTTGTTATCAGAGGCACTCGGGGCATACGTAGTATGAATATCTGACGCGCTCGAGAATGCCCAAGTAACTGTTTTTTTTAACATTTTTGAAAAACCGTACACGTCAAACCCACCGCTAAAATGGTTTTTGCCATAAGAGCTTTTCTTTTCGAAATTATTTTATCTTTCGATTTTGATAGGTCTCGACGGCGCCGTTGAATTACGCCATTTAGCTACCTCGCCTCCCTAACTATTAGGGACCAATTAGAGCAGAAACAGTGAGTCATTCTCGCTAAAATAAATAAAAACAACTTCCCGTACAAATTTAGCTTTTCTAAGAACCATTGTATGCAAAGACAATATAATCACTAATTGTAGGAAATGTGATTGTGACAGTTGCCTTCTCCATTTTTGTATGGCGCCACATACAAAATTAAGCCGGGAGTTGGGTCGTTTCCGACTTCCGGCTGATTTTTAGGGTTTCGTATCTAAAAAGGTTCAAAACGGGACCCTATTACTAAGACTCCGCTGTCCGTCCGTCCGTCTGTCCGTCTGTCACCAGGCTATATCTCATGAACCGTGATAGTTAGACGGTTTAAATTTTCACAGATGATGTTCATGATGTATTTCTGTTGCCGCTATAACAAAAAATAATAAAAAACCGAATAAAATTAATATTTAAGGGGGCTCCCTTACAACAGACATGTTTTTTTGCCGTTTTTATAGAAAATTGTACGGAGCCCTTCGTGCGTGAGTCCGACTCACACTTGGCCGGTTTTGTCTATGATCTTGATCTATGATCGACTGAATTTCGCTCAGGTGTGTGGAGCGCCGTGGGAGCGCCTAACTAATCGCATATCTTAACAACCCAACTTAATTGAATAAACCCTGTCATGCAAATAAAATTCCCTTATCCGATATATTTAGTTATAATGTAGCTGTAGGTACCACAAGCTTGTCACAGCCGTACGAGTATCTCGAACCTCAAACTCCTAATATGAAAATATGGAGCAACCGCTATAAACTAATAACAAACTATTTCCAAAGTATTAACTTTGGTCGCATGAGTCGCGTCTAACATGTTGATTCGGATAATGCTCCAAAGTTGAGCTATTAATGTATATTAATGATCCCAAACTTGTACTCATAGACTCGCCCGGCACCCGGCAGATGTATAGTTTAGCCGTAGTTTAGCATGTAGGCAACACAGGTGTGGTATTGACTTGATTTCAGACAAGCAAAAAGTAAACTGTCGTTTAAACGCATGTTACCTACGCAAGCATTTTCCCGACAAGTTTACTGTATACTAAATAGTTCATCGTAGGTATATTACCTATATACATTTAGCGATGTTAATAAATACTAGTAGTCCGCCTCGAACTGAGAACTCGCAATTTACTGGGTCAGCTTGTTTGCAAGCTGACCAATATAACAAGACCCATGATATGATTTTTTATGGCCTTCTAGTTCCATAACCCGTTAATCGATCCTGCTCATATACGATTCGTAATACGAACTCTCAAATTATATGTATCTCTGCTACAACCCCAACAAATTTCATTAAGATCAGAAAAACGTTACTAAAGTTATCGTCGAACAAACTCTCAAAATCAAAAAGCCATCGAAATGCCGAGATGTCCAGTAGCCAGAAGTTGTTTGTAAGAACTCGCTTCGCTTACGCTTCGCTCGTTCGAAAATTAATTCCAGCAAAAAGTGTAAAGAATCATTTTTGTAGAAAAAAATATGTGGATGAATTCAGTAGAAAAAAAAACTGCGTGGAGTCCCTCCGCGAGGAAGAAGTGAAACTCCGTAATGTGGAAATGAAAATAGGAATGGGAATATAAAATCTTAATTCTAAAAACAGAAAAAACGTGGAAAAATATAGTGTACGCTGGGATTCGAATCTCCGACCTTCGGCTCCGCAGTCAAAGCACCGCCCGATGAGCCACGGCAGTAGTTTTCTAATTGAACCAAATACTTACATACGAGATGACGGTCGAGCGAAAGTTAACTTTAGTAAGTTAATTTAATTATCTATCGGCATCGTTATAGTGGTTTATGTAACTGTTACGTAATAGGGGCCCTTAAAACACGAGTGTGGTTTTATGAAACGAACGAAGTGAGTTTCATAATAAGATCACACGAGTGTTTTAAGACCTAATTACGTACAGTTGCATACACTGCTTTATCTACACACATATTATAAACCCGAAATGATGATTGAATGACTGCCATTGCACGGATTGCACGCCATCGCCATGGCCAACTCGATTGTGCCGGCGGTCGGCGGGGCGCGTGCCGGCGGGTCGGAGCATCCCGGATTTTCATAATGATATCGAATTTTTGCTTATTATTTGATAATAATAACATCGTTACAGATAAGACATTTGTTCTAACTTCTAACGAAACAATCTATTTTTATGGTGGTTATAACGTGCGGTTTTTGAACGCATCATGGAGGGTTTATGATATGGGTGTAGATAAAACGTTTAACGCAACTTTGTTGGAAGTCGCATATGAAGTTTAGTACAAAAACTACGTCTACATTTCCGAATTTTTCCATAAACTTCAACAAGAAGTAGTTTTGGCACTATCTATTTACATCTGATACTTAATGCTGAGACGGCTACCTACATAATGAAGGGCATTAAAATACGAGTGTGGTTTAATAAACCGAACGAGTTTTATACAATAACGCACGAGTGTTTTAATGCCTCATTAATTAATAATTATCTTGTACAGATACATACATTAGGTACTTTATTATTAATTTAATAAATTTTTAATTTAATAAAATTTAATAAATAAAATTTCGGGGCATTTTTAAACAATAATCAGCACCTATTTTATCTGATCTAATTAATTGAATTACTTATACAAGGTGTAACAAGAATGCTGGTGATCCGTTTAATGGCTCCTCCACATGATGAGCCATCATAGAGACGCAGCTATGCGTTAGAGGGAGCTAAAGATATTGCGATCTCGTTCTGTTGTATAGCTGCGTCCCTATGATGGCCCATCATGTAGAGGCAGCCTAAGGCATAAAGCTCTATACCTGGAGGAGCCATCGCCTCATCTTTCCAAACAAAAAAGTTTGCCAAAATCTGAGGGGGGCGAGGTAGCATACGTATGGCGTTTTCAATTTAAAGGTACATCATTGTCGGTTGTTAATAAAGTTTATTTCTAAATGAATTTTTATACCAGCATCGCCTTATTGATAACTTGAAACTATCACGCATATTTGACAGTAAGTCTCGACACTAAATGGAGCAACAAATAGTTGATTTTACATATGTTGAAATATGGTTAATTATTGGATGTAGTCCTTGCAAATGTCAAACAAAAAAGCCAAGGATCATTTTTGCTTGTATTTTCAAACAAAATATAGAAGGCAGTAATCCTTAGGGGCGTTAAATATGCATAAGTGTCAAACGTCAAAATAGTTACTGCCCGTCAGAAAATAAACGATTATCTTTGAATCGATTCAGTAAACGACGCTGGATTTTCGATGTGGATTAATTTTTTAATCATAATAGTAATGATAAAAAAAGTAAAACTATAATTACATGTGAAATTATATTTCATATTTTTGTAAACTAGACATAATAGAACATTTTTTACACCTAAAAACAATACATAAAGGCATTTTCACGGAGCTCTTTACTCACTGAAAACGATGAACTGAATGCGTGTAATCGATTTTTGAAATAGTTTTTATAAACCTATTAGATTTTCCTGCTAATAACATTGACAGAGGGGAAATGTACCTAAGCGTACTCCAGGTATAGAGCTTTATGGTTTAAGGGCATAATTTGGTATCGCATTCTAATTACAAAAAACTAAGAATTCAAATACTGGAGGGCTGGCTACTAGGGCCACAAACAAAGAAATACGATACCAATTATGCCCTTAAACAGAGCACCAGTATTTTTCTTACATCCTGTAGAAAACACGGAATTAAAATAATTGTAGCAAGAACAAAATAAATCAACAAGTTTCAGTATAGGTAGTACGAAATTGTACTGATCATGCGGCCGCAACCGCATGCGGCGACAGTGTGCATTTGTCGCGCACCGGCGCTGCATGCGGAAACCGCAGCAGTATCAAAGATGCCTTAGCTACTTCTGCTGCTGACTGTACTAGCAGCTACAATTTGAAATAGAATTACTTTTCATTAAAACTACTGTTGCAATCTCGGCCTCGCGCAAAGTTGCCAATTAGCTTCAGCTCAGCCAATAAATTATCCGACCAACCAAACAATTAGCGCGTTAATATTTTACCCATTTTATTCCGCTCTGTTTTAATAATTTCAACTCGCACCGACTTTGATTTAATTAAGTAATAACCTAGAACTGCTTTTATGGGCGTACGACGGGAGTCCCACAAATTCACTCGTCGCTTAAGGAAATTTCTTAACAAATTATGTTACGCACAAGACGATTCATAAAGTCATTCAGTCCCTGGCTGGGTGCGTTCACACGGCGCGGTTATTATATACGCCGCCGTTTCGCCGAGCACAGATAGCTCGTATGAAATGGAGTGTCGAGGCGTCGTAATTTGTAAGGACTCGAATTAAATTACGTACAGAATAATGATGCCGCTCTCGTCTTAATAAGGCGGAACTGAGGTCGGTTGCGCTTTTTTCTTGAACTTTGCTCATAAATTTTAGAAAAGAATGGCCCCTTGTTTAGCGTGGGTGCAGAAAAACTGAAGGTTTTAAATTGTTAACGCAGTGGCCTGTTTAAGAACAGCCTTTTAAATGTTTAATTGTGACCCTTCCATTAACTGATTGGAGTGTCACCCATTTAAAACTGGAGTAGGAAAAGTTGATACTTAATACCTAAGTACAACCAGAATTCTTTTATATTAGTAGGTACATGAGTAGAATAAAAATATATATTACTAGCTGTGCTCGCGGCTTCGCCCGCGTGTGTTTATGCGGTTTGGTATTTTCATTGACTATTTCCAGACCAACACTACTTACGCTTTCTACACGTTTAATAGGTACATTTTTGTTACAAATTATTTATTTTTCGACTACATATCACTGGATATAGATAGGTATTTCTACTCTCTGATAGCTTAGTAGTAGTAGAAAAGCAGATGATTAACAAAATCCGTGAGTGCTGCGAGGTCCAGATGGGACAGTGCAGCTGCCAAGTTTGTTACTCTTTTAGCACCGTCCGGGGATCACGTGTAGGGTTGTCTAAGGTATTTCCTACGGACGCAGAGTAACATTGACTAATTATTAAGGAAATTTATGAGAAGGTCAAATTCCAAGTACCGCATTATAGTGTCCATGCACGGAACGTCGTAGCGGGATTTTTTTCAGCAGCAGCATGACAGGGCCGGGTATAAACTTAACGGACAAATGTATGATTGGTACTACGTAGGGCTCAGGCTCGGAACGTCGCAGCGAGAATTTCTTCAGCAGCAGATTGACAGGGCCGGGTATAAACTCAATAGTCAAGTTCCTTCGCAAACGCCAGGGCCAAAGGCCCGAGGGTGAACGGTAATGTATGGGAAGGCCAAATGCCAAGTACTGCAAAGTGCCCAGGCACGGAACGTCGCAGCGAGAATTGCTTTAGCAGTAGCATGAAAGGGACCGGACAATACTCAACGGTCAAGTGTCTTCGCGAATCCAAGGGCCTAAGGCTCGAGGGAGCGGCAATGTATGAGAAGACCAAAGGCCGAATACCACACAGAGCTCAGGCCCAAAACGTCGCAGCCAGAATTTCTTCAGCAGCCGAATGACAGGGCCGGGTATAAACTTCGCAAACCCAAGGGTGAGCGGCATTGTATGGGAAGGCCAAATGCCAAGTATCGCATAGCGCCAAGGCACAGAATGTCGCAGCGAGAATTGCTTCAGCAGCAGCCTGAAAGGGATCGGATAAAACTCAATGGTCAAGTATCTTAGGAAACCCGAGGACCGAAGGCCCGAGGATGAATGGCAATGTATGCGAAGGCCAAAACTACATAGGGCCCAGGCCCGGAACATTGCAGCGAGAATTTCTTCAGCAGCAGCATGATAGGGCCTAGTATAAACTCAATAGTCAAGTGTCTTAGCAAACCCGGGGGAAAAAGGCCCAAGGGAGCGGCAATATATGCAGAGATCAAAAGGCCGAATACCACACAGAGCCCAGGCCCGGAACGTCACAGCGAGAATTTCTTCATCAGCAGAATGACAGGGCCAGGTATAAACTCAATGGTCAAGTGTCTTGGTAATGGAATCTATGGGAAGGCCAAATGCCAAGTATCGTATAGGGCCCAGACACGGAACGTCGCAGCGAGAACTGGTTCAGCAGCAGCATGAAAGGGACCGGACAAAACTTAATTCTTAAGTATCTTGGCAATGTATGCGAAGGCCAAATGCCAGGTACAACATAGGGCTCAGGCGCGGAACATCGTAGCGAGAATTGCTTCAGCAGCATGAAAGGGACCGGGTAAAACTCAATGGTCAAGTGTGAAGAATAAATTGTTTATTGTATGTTGACACACTACAATTATTAATTATAACCTTAAATAGAAGTCATATACAAAGAAAAAAGTGGTCTAGGCCTCCGTTGCCACAAATTGAAGGTACATATTAAGAATTATGCACGGTGTTCCGGACCGTCTCCGACACGACACTTCCGACACTTAACTACACATACAGCTGACCTCCTACGATCATGTGACGCTTTTCTATACAAAACGAAGTCTCGAAATTGTCGTGTCGGAGACGGTCCGGAACACCGTGCATCATCCTTTAGTCGATGACATTTATATTTCCGGTTACTTTCAACTTTCACACAATTGACTTGTTCGGAAAGAGAGGTGTCGTAGAATGTATGAGCTTCCATATAAACCACGGCACTTCTCTTTCCAAACAGACTTGCTTGAATTGGAAATAAATGTTTTTAAATAAGCGGGATAAAAACTACCCTATATGTTACCTCTCGGTATAAACTACTATAATACAAAATTTCATGAAATTCTGTGCAGTAGTTTTTGCGTACATCGCGAACAAACTCACAGACAGACAGACAAAAATTCCAAAAATCACCAAAATGTATTCAGTCAACGTTTCTAAGGCCCCCTAAATTAGATTTTCTCAAATATCTTCAATGTACATTTTTTTTCTCCTTACGCGTTTATTATATGTATATAGATTACTAGCTGTGCCCGCGGCTTCGCCCGCGTGTGTTTAGGCGGTTTGGTTATTTCACTATTTCCAGACCAATACTCTAAAACTTATGCTTTCTACACGTTAAATAGCACATTTTTGTTGCTAATTATTTATTTATCGTATGGCTACATGTCACTGGATATAGATAGGTATTTCTGCTCTCGGATAGTAGTAGTAGAAAAGCAGATGATGAACAAAATCCAATGAGTGCTGCGAGGTCCAGATGGGACAGTGCAGCTGCCAATTTGTTACTCTTTTAGCACCGCCCAGGGATCACGTGTAGGGTTGTCTAAGGTATTTCCTACGGACGCAGAGTAACATTGACTAATTATGTAAGGGAATGTATGAGAAGGCCAAATGCCATCAAGCACCGCATTATAGTGTCCATGCACGGAACGTCGTAGCGGAATTTTTTTCAGCAGCAGCATGATAGGGCCGGGTATAAACTTAACGGTCAAATGTATGAGAAGGCCAAAGGCCGAATAGGTACCACGTAGAGCTCAGGTTCGGAACTTCGCAGCGAGAATTTCTTCAGCAGCAGAATGACAGAGCCGGATATAAACTCAATGGTCAAGTGTCTTGGTAATATAATGTTAAAGTTTGATTGTTATGTGATAAAGTTTGATTGTTATGTGATAAAGTTTGATTGTTATGTGACGAAGCCTGTGGTTGACCTATTTTTGTATCTGTCTGACGAAGCCTGCGGCGTGGATTATAAAATTGTGGATGAAATAATTATTAAGGAAATAAATGAATTAATATAATGTATGGGAAGGGTTTACTAATATTACGACGAAAATTATTTAGCAAATTCTTAACTCCCCGAACTACGTATCCCATATTTTTATTTGGTCAAACTATTATTTCCCAACTCAACATTTCGTACTGATATCATTTCTGATTTTTTTAAGATGTCAATTGTGTTTTCGTCAAACGTATTGATTGGCATACCTTATTTCATCTCGGCCAAATTATCTACAGGTAAGAATTTCCTTTTAATTTTTATTATTAATGTATCCAATAAAACATGCCAAAATAAGCATGCTCCATCTGTTTTTAGGGTCATTAAAAAATAACCCTAACCGACCTATCTCAGGAAGCACTTTCTTTTTTAGGGCCATAAAATATAACCCTAACTTACCTATGCTCTGGGAGCAGTTTTGTTTTTAGAGTCATAAAAAAATAACCAAAACCTACCTATCTCTGGGAGCAGTTTTGTTTTTAGGGCCATCAAAAATAACCCTAACCTACCTATCTCTAGGAACAGTTTCGTTTTTAGGGTCATAAAAAAATAACCCTAACCTACCTATCTCTGGGAGCAGTTTTGTTTTTAGGGCCATAAAAAAATAACCCTAAACGACCTATCTCTGGGAGCACTTTCGTTTTTAGGGCCATAAAAAAATAACACTAACCTACCTATGCTCTAGGAGCAGTTTTGTTTTTAGAGTCATAAAAAAATAACCCTAACCTACCTATCTCTGGGAGCAGTTTTGTTTTTAGGTTTATAAAAAAATAACCCTAACCTACCTATTTCTGGGAGCAGTTGTGTTTTTAGGGTCATAAAAAATAACCCTAACCTACCTATCTCTAGGAACAGTTTCGTTTTTAGGGTCATAAAAAAATAACCCTAACCTACCTATCTCTGGGAGCAGTTTTGTTTTTAGGGCCATAAAAAATAACCCTAACGTACCTATCTCTGGGAGCAGTTTTGTTTTTAGGGTCATAAAAAAATAACCCTGACCTACCTATCTCTGGGAGCATTTTTTAGGGTCATAAAAAATAACCCTAACGTACCTATCTCTGGGAACAGTTTCGTTTTTAGGGTCATAAAAAATAACCCTAACCTACCTATCTCTGGGAGCAGTTTTGTTTTTAGGGCCATAAAAAAATAACCCTAACGTACCTATCTCTGGGAGCAGTTTTATTTTCAGGGTCATAAAAAATAACCCTGACCTACCTATCTTTGGGAGCATTTCTTTAGGGTCATAAAAAATAACCCTAACCTACCTATCTCTGGGAAATGTTTCGTTTTTAGGGTCATAAAAATAACCCTAACCTACATATCTCTGGGAGCAGTTTTGTTTTCAGGGCCATAAAAAATAACCCTAACCTACCTAGTATCTCTGGGAGCAGTTTCGTTTTTAGGGTCATAAAAAAATAACCCTAACCTACCTATCTCTGGGAGCAGTTTTGTTTTAAGGGTTATAAAAACCAACCTAACCTACCCATCTCTGGGAGCCATTTTGTTTTTAGGGTCATAAAAAAAATAACCCTAACCTACCTATCTGTGGGAGCAGCACTAATTGCTACACAATTATTTACCACATAAACTTTGACAATATGTTATTTGCCTTAGCAAATCATTTGCTACACAATTATTTACCATATAAAAATCGCCGTAATAAAATTTTGCAATATAAAAATTTTGCGAAATAAAAAAATTACGAAGTAAAATTATGCCAAGAATTGGTTTGCGAAATTAAACTTCGGCGAAAAGTTGGTTGCTAAATGAACTTTGACGAAACATTATTCGGCAAAAAGGCAGCACACATGGAAGGTCAAATGCCAATTAAGTTCGTATAGAGCTCAGGCACGGAACATCGCAGCGAGAACTGGTTCAGCAGCAGCATGAAAGGGACTGGACAAAACTTAATTTTTAAGTGTCTTGCCAATGTATGCGAAAGCCTAATGCCGCATGGGGCTCAGGCACGAAATATCGTAGCGAGTTGCTTCAGCAGCATGGACGGGACCGGACAAAACTCAACGGTCAAGAATGAAGAATAAATTGTTTATTTTATGTTGAAACACTACAATGATAAATTATGATCTTATATAGATGTCATATACAAAGAAAAAAGTGGCCTAGGCCTCCGCTGCCCAGGGCTAGGAATGAACCAGATAGATAATTTAATTTATAGAATAAAATATCCCACAAATTGAATGTACATATTAAGAATGATGCACGGTGTTCAAAACCGTCTCCGACACGACACTTCCGACATACAGGTGACCTCCTAGGATCATGTGACGCTTTTCTATACAAAACGAACTCACGGAATTGTCGTGTCGGGGACGGTCCGGGGCACCGTGCATCATCCTTTATTCGATGACAATTATATTTCCGGTTACTTTCAACTTTCACAACGAAATTGACTTGTTCGGAAAGAGAAGTGTCGTAGAATGTATGAGCTTCCATATAAACCACGGCACTTCTCTTTCCAAACAGACTTGCTTGAATTGGAAAAAAATGTTTTTAAATAAGCGGAATAAAAACTACCCTATATGTTACCTCGGGGTATAAACTACTATAATACAAAATTTCATGAAATTCTGTGCAGTAGTTTTGGCGTACATCGCGAACAAACTCACAGACAGACAGACAAAAATTCCAAAAATCACCAAAATGTATTCAGTTAACGTTTCTAAGGCCCCCTTAATTAGATTTTCTCAAATATCTTCAATGTACATTTTTTTTCTCCTTACGCGTTTATTATATGTATAGATTAAAAATAGATCGCTTACGTCTTGATAGTCAAATGTAGTATTACTTAGCTCGCTCATCAAGTCCAACTCCTAGCCGAGCACATACGTAGTATAGGTACGTAGTATTTAGAATACAAGCAAGCGGCTTTGCAACGGAACACCGGAATTGGATTCGAAAATGAGGCTATCAAAATTAGCCGAGGTTAAATTGCAATTGTAGAAAGGCAATACCGACTAACAAAATAATTATTAATCCAGAGGAAACTGTTGTTTTGGTATGACTCCGCCGCCTCGGTATAGGTGCTACAGCCTAAACTATTAAAAGCAATTTGAGTTACGAGTATCAACCGGCTTAAAGATTTCAAAGGAGGAGGAGGTTGGGATCGTTTTTGTCTTTAGGTACAATTTTTTTATGTTCACCGATTATTCGAAGACGGCTAAACTGATTTGGAAAATTCTTCTTTTTTTAAAGGGTATAAGTTGATAGTTGGTCTCATTATTGGCACCAAGTCCAGGATGACGCCATCTTTAGCAAATATACTACAAGCAGAGGTGTATGAAGTCGTCGCACAGTTAATTACTAAAGGATATTATAAAATGGTATTTTTATTGAGCAAAGTAAATTGACAGCTCATTATATGACTTTGCAAATCATTTTGTATGCCAAGAGCTGCTGACAGCTGTAAAGTAGTTGTAGTTGTAAAGATACACTTTACAAGATGGCGGCCGATCTCCGGGGTCCTAAATGCTCAAATTTTCAGACACAAACAGAGATCTGGGAAATTCTAGGTGTCAAATTTCGTTACCGTCACTGCTGGTTAACAACCACTTGAGACCTATAATCTGGTTTTTGCGTCACTTTAGTTAACCTTAGCGATTATTGGCTCATCAATTATAATACATTATAATACGAAATACACATTTAGGTACTAGTAAATGTGTTGGCTCTGGAGTGCTAATTACCAACTCAATGACGTATCTTTCATCGAAATCCGTTCAATAGTTTAGGCACCAGACAAAAAAAAGATTTCATCTTGTGTGGGCAGGGCTCTCACGGACGCCATTTTTTTTGTAATGAAAAAAGGATATGCTAATTGTGCAAATTAAAACGAATGTAATGATATCTCACTTGTGGAAATCCGCTTAGTATCCTAGGGTACAGGATGTGCTTAATTTTTAAACCAATACCCTTCTTTTTGTTTGCGGCGTAGTCGGGTAAAATGTTGATGCTTGGATAGCTCAAGTACCATTCTATAAACTAAGGTTAAATTCGTAGTTTTAAAAGTTCCATATCTATGGAATATGCCATGGGAAGGTACTGACGAAACATATCATTTGTACGGGGATTTTCTCTAAGAAAATGCAATTTATTCGCAAACACATGTAAGACTGAATTGTGTTGCCCTAAATCATATTTCCATAGAATACGAGGTTTAAGAGTTAAAGGCGAAGTCTTTCAGGATGGACGACATTTTCCAAGATGCTGGTGATTCCTCGAGGTCCTGGAACATCAAATGGTCTGGACATGAAAACGAAACCTCTAATTAAAATACATACCAAATATCAGGACTGTCCGAGAGATTTCATTATGGTGTTACTTGGGTTTTACGCCACCATTCTATCGGTATACCTGTCGATGCAGTTTACGTCACGACGCGTAGGTCGTTTTATAAAATTTGTTGGTGTTATTTGATTCATTCAAGTGGTTCTGTTTCGTTTTCGCAAGAACTCAACACATGAAAAGGAAAAAGTAACATTTAGGCGTGGATTGTGAAGATAGGGTTATTGAAAGAACTATTTTTTTGTCAATTTAGATTGGTTTGCTCCGGGATGGCGAAGTCCCTAACAAGGACCACCTCCTTGTCACTAAATAAGGACCAGGAGTTCGATTTTTGAATCTCATCGGGTGACTTATTTCATACTAAATAGTCATCGGCTGCATACAAAAAAACCGGCCAAGTGCGAGTCGGACTCGCGCACCGAGAGTTCCGTAAAAACCTAAAACAATTGCTATTTCTTATGATTGCGTGGACATGAAAGTTTCGTTTTGCTACAGCAGAAAGATATTATAGAGCTGAGTATATGATATGAATTTCAATTCAATACCTCTACGCGTTTACGAGGAAACAGGTAGTAAGTTAAAAATTAAAAAAAAATTTTTAAGTACTATTTTACTAAAAATGTCTACTTTTCGTAATTTTTCCTTTGTCTTTGCTATATGAAGTTTCTTCGTGCCAAGTTTCAAGTTTCTGAGTTTACGGGAAGTACCCTTTAGGTTTTGAGTTTCTTGCGAGTAGGTACTCATCTCCAAAATATGCAACTTAAATTGCTATTTCTTTTGATTGCGTTTACATGAAAGTTTGTTTTTGCCACAGCTGAAAGGTATAATAGACCTAAGTATTTGATATGAATTTCAATTTAATACCTTTACGCGTTTACGAAGAAGAAGGTAGTAAGTTTAAAATTTAAAAAAATATTTTTTGTATGATTCTACTAAAAATGTCTACTTTTTATAAATTTTCCTTTGTCTGTGCTATATGACGTTGCTTCGTGCCAAGTTTAAAGATTCTGAGCTTGCGGGAAGTACCCTTTAGGTTTTGAGTATCTCGCGAGTACTCAGTATCAAAATATGCAACTTAAATTGCTATTTCTTTTGATTGCGTTGACATGAAAGTTTATTTTTGCCACAGCTGAAAGGTATAATAGACTTGAGTATTTGATATGAATTCCAATTTAATACCTTTACGCGTTTACGAAGAAGAAGGTAGTAAGTTTAAAATTTAAAAAAATATTTTTTGTATGATTCTAATAAAAATGTCTACTTTTTATAATTTTTACTTTGTCTGTGCTATATGACGTTGCTTTGTGCCAAGTTTAAAGATTCTGAGCTTGCGGGAAGTACCCTTTAGGTTTTGAGTATCTCGCGAGTACTCAGTTTCAAAATATGCAACTTAAATTGCTATTCCTTTTGATTGCGTTGACATAAAGATTTGGTTTTGCTACATCTGAAAGGTACTATAGCCCTGAGTATTTGACATGAATTTCAATTGAATAACTTCACGCGTTTACGAGGAAAATGGTAGTAAGTTTAAAATTTAAAATATATTTTTTTGTATGATTTTACAAAAAAAATCTACTTTTCGTAATTTTTCCTTTGTTTGTGCTACATGAAGTTTCTTCGTGCCAAGGCCAAGTTTCAAGTTTCTGAGTTTACGGGAAGTACCCTTTAGGTTTTGAGTTTCTTGCGAGTACTCAGTTTCAAAATATGCAACTTAAATTGCTATTTCTTTTGATTGCGTTGACATGAAAGTTTGGTTTTGCTATATCTGAAAGGTACTATAGTCTTGAGTATTTGACATTAATTTCAACTTAATAACTTCACGCGTTTACGAGGAAAAAGGTAGTAAGTTTAAAATTTTAAATATATATTTTTGTATGATTTTACTAAAAATGTCTACTTTTTATAATTTTTCCTTTGTCTATGCTATATGACGTTGCTTCGTGCCAAATTTCAAGTTTCTGAGTTCATGGGAAGTACCCCGTAGGTTTTGCGAGTGCCGAAAACTCTAAAATTTGCAGCATAAACGACTGTATCTTTTGATTGCGTTGGCTTTTAAGTTTGATTTTTTCACAGCTTCAAGGGACAATAGACCTAAGTATTTGGTATAAATTTCAGCTTGATACCTCCACGCGTTCCTGAGAAAAATGGTCTTGACAGACAGACAGACAGACAGACAGACAGACGGACAACAAAGTGATCCTATAAGGGTTCCGTTTTTTTTCCTTTTGAGGTACGGAACCCTAAAAAGGCACCGGTGAGATTCAAAAATCGAACTCCAGGCCTTATAAATGTCATATCTAAAGACTTAATAAGGCCCAAGGGCCAATGACTGAAAATGTTCCTAATTATGTTGTTTTATGCTTAAAATAGTTTCACTTAGTAAATATCAATACAATACAAAACTGTGTTTTATTAAAAGACGTAAATTAAGTCTATTCTTCTGCGTTTAAGATTCTGTAGACTTTTTAAAGACCAACACTACAATTAGTATAAAATTTTGGATTAATCCATCGGGAATGGCAAAAAAAAATTGTAAAAATTAATAAAAAATATTAATATCTTCTACGGTTGCCGCGATAGTTATTCATGAAATAAAACAACTTTGAACGGATTATATCGCGTATACTGAATTTTAAATTACATCCCGACGTTTCGAACACTTTACAGCGTTCGTGGTCACGGGTCGGGTACGGGGCTGTAAAGTGTTCGAAACGTCGGGATGTAATTTAAAATTCAGTATACGCGATATAATCCGTTCAAAGTTGTTTTATTTCAAAAAATATTAAATAAAAACATTCAAATATGTAGTTTCGAAATTATCTACGGAACAGGGAATGAGCCTTATTGAGAGCACCCATTCCTAATAAGGTCCATTTACAAGCTTTTTAAAAACAGTGTTTGTCATTAATTTACTTCGGATTCATGATTTTTACTTAATGTTTTAACTTCAAATATAGGCAATTTGTACATTTCAAATGTTTTTTTAAGTTAAAATACTTCTTAAATCAGATTTATAAAGATTGACAAAAACCTGGTCCTTATTAGGCGTACTTAGGTACCTTATATAACCACTAAAAAAAGATAAACCGACTATAAAATGAATCATTATATTATATATATATCCGTTACCAACTGATAACTATGTTTCGTCGGTCGGTCAAAATCGGTTTATCTTTTTTTTGTAAAAAGTTTTAATTTTATAACCATATAATGTCGAAAGAACGACAGAAGAGAGTCTCGACTCAAAATTCATGAATGATGATCATATCAAAGGTGGAAACATGGCCGCCGAAATGTTATCTTGCTCTAAATCTTAACATTCGTTAAACATACCTACTGAAGCATTAAAAGGACTTGAAATATCTGATAATGGCAGAATTTGGGCGCGTACTTGCCCAAAACTTTTTCTTTGATATAAGACACCTGAGTTCAGATAGCCCGAATTACTTTGATACAAGAAACTAAACATTTTCAGAGTTTCCTTTTCAATACAGATTAAGAAATAAGATAAACTCTAAGAGGATCGACATTAAAGGGCCCTTTGAACTTTTCTGTAGGTGTATTGAGTAGAGACTATGTGTTCCTAGCATTAAGTACTTAACAGTCGAGTACATAAATATGAGCGTTCCCAAGGCTTCAAAAATAAATGGAAATAGAAAAATAAATATACCTACATCTGAACAAATGTGTATGTGTATTTGTTGTTGTGTTTGGTCGTGCGGGCTGAGCAAGCCTCTCGATGCATTTCGATGGCCTTTTAGGGTTCCGTAGTCAACTAGGAACCCTTATAGTTTCGCTATGTCCGTCGGTCTGTCCGCAGCTTAGCTCAGTGATCGTTAGCAGTACAAAGCTGTAATTTGGTATAAATATGTGTATTAATCACGGCAACGATGTCGAACGATGTAAAACAAAAACTTCAAAAATATTCGATTGGGATACCTACGGTCACGTCTGAAAACATGGATACATATAATGTGAATAAAACATCTAGGAAAGGAGCAAAAACAGGTAGGTAAGTAGTTAACTTTGTCCACCCATTTCGTACAAAAGTTTATTATAAATATAGTTAACCATAATCTCTTTGAAGGGACCCCTATTAGGATCACCCTTCATTTTAAGCGATCCTTGATTCAACGTCTTACGAGCTGCTTACGAGCTGTATTTCCATACGAAATCACAGTGGGCAATATTGGCAAAAACTCAATGTAACTTTTTCAGCAATCAAAATCCCCAAAAAGGTGTTAAATACTATTTAAAAAAATATTTTTATACTAATTATGCATGAGATCACAAGTAATGCGTTAGGTAAAAAAAGTGACATCAGGCCATAGATATGACAAAATCTTGTGTTTCTAAAATTGGCTTTCCTGCCAGCGTGCCCCGCATGCTCCTAATACTCCTGCTCGGAACTTGATCTGAAGGACGCGACACACGACGGCCAGGTCTGTCAACACCACTGCCTATCCATTATTTAGGAAGGAACCTCGACATGAAAGAAGAAGGGCTAGCTCTCCGTCTATCTTGCTTATTTAGATATCGATGATAAACAGAAAAAGTTACACCGCGACAGTGAAATTTACAATAATCGTTATTTTTATAAAAGCTTCTAGTGTCTGAATATAGTGAAGAAAAGAAACCGCTGAATATTGCGATATTTACTTACGCCGGGTTAACAAATAGGATAGTCCTGCATAAATAAAGAAGTCTACCAGATACTCTCTTCCAATGGTGGTACACAAAAGCAATTGAAACTACACGCTCGTTCAAGGTTTGTTCGTTTTTTATCAATCAGGCTTGAAATCAACGGCTGGCGTTCCGTTCGCATGGCGGTTCGTTTAAACGTCGGTCAATACCTGGGAGCTAGGTGTCTAAAAATACCAATTCACAGGTTGTTTTACATGTAACATACGAGTGCTATTACTATTAGGTCTTAAAAGCAGCATTCACTAAAGGTGGCCACCGACTATCAGTCCGCCTGCAGTCCGCCTGATGATATCGGCCTGTTAGTTGTTCGGAGCCGGCAAATGTTTGTTCTAACTGACAGGCAGAGATCGTCAGGCGGGTCAGTGGCCGCCTTAATGAATATTACGCAAGGTTTTGAGTTTGATTTTGAGTGACCAAAATTCAAGCATACTTACCTAATAAAGGTCACAGCTCACATTTTCCTACCATTAGGACATCCTAAAAAAATCAAACTATACCTACATGTACAGACAGGTACAGATATTTTGAATGCTCTGAGTATGAAATATTTTGAATAATGACTAACCAACCATGTACATGATATAACCCTTTATAGGGCAACGGTCTCAAAAAAGGCCACCTGTAACATCATCTTTTTGTATTTTTTTCTTGTACAGAATTTTTAGGACTATAGATTGGCGATGAGGCTAGAATCGAGGATTTTTTTCAGTCTTGCCCGTTAAAGGGATAATGTAGTAGTAAGCACTTTATTGTAACTAGTTATATTACAAAGAAAAGCGAACTTATCCCTATAAAGGATTTTTTCCAGGAAATTGAACTTAGATCTCGAAAATTGCCCTCTCTGAAGCTTCCATATTCCTACATAGGTACTGTTTAAAAATACCACTCCACCCCGTTCAATAAAGGTCAAGTTACTTACTTACGGGTAAGTTCAGACTTCTATTCTGGCACGATGATGCTCGGCTTTATAGTGCTCTACGTCGTAAAGTGTGTTTCGAGTTTCAAGTGAGAAACAGAAGGACCCTTAGCGCAATTTTCAATACACATTATGCAGAGATTAAAAACCGTTTGTTAAATCCCTTGGTCCCTACCCCCGTCATGTGTAAGTACCTTGTCAATTTACTTAAACTGGTACAGTCGACGTCAAAAGTATCTTTACACTTTTGCACCTTATTTACTTGAGGTGCACATAACATATCTTTGAAGTCGATTGTATCGTAATAAATTGTTTTAGTATGGTCTAATTTAAAAAAAGTATGGAAGTAAGTCGTGTAGTCGTGGTTCTTTTTGGATTCGTTAGAGCCGTTAGAGGGCGCAACTAGATTGTTTCCCCCGAGTTGCACCGTTTCTGTTATATACGGAAGACTGTTAAATTTTAGGTGTAAACTATAAAGTGCTGTAATTTTGGAGTAAGTTAAAAGCTATTGGGTTCAAGCTTAGTAGTGTATAGAGAACAGCTTGGTGCATAGTGTATCTTAATTAAAAAGATGTGCGATGTATGACACCCTTTAAAAAAAATTTTTTTCGATTGCGGCTCGAGGATAAGTCAGTCGGTTGGTGCGACTTCAAGTTAAGCTTTTTAAAGCATTATAAACATTCAGTTAAATTTGCACGCCTGGGCAAATTATGGAACATGTATTTTTGATTATTTTGTTATTTTAAATTGGAAAGGGAAATTAAGAGACACGTGAAAATTTTAAGAACAGTACTTATCTAAAGACACTACATTTGCACTAAATAAAAAATAGGATTTTTTTACCGGAAGTTTGTCAAAAAGTAAATATAATTTATTGCAACGAACTGCAAGCAACGGTGGGTGGTAGCACGCGGCGCGGGGCGCGCGGGGCGGGGAGATAGCGCAGCGCGCAGCAATTGTTTTACTCCCGCCGTACGTTGAGACCGTTCGTTCGACACTTTTAACGGGCAACCAGCATAGATCTCATATAAGTTAGAGATACCCAATCAGCACGCCAAATGTGGCACAGTAAAACGAGCCGAAGAGAGCCGAGCAAAGCCCGATCGTTCCGGGGACGCTATTCACACAGGACTAACAAACGTTTCGTTAAAATATTAACAGTGTAAGTGAGACTAGGGCACAATTGGCGTTAGGAAGTAAAAGTTTCATAAATATAAACCGAACTGACAGCATTGAGGCATAAGCCTAGTGGAGTAATTGTTGTTTTATTTAATTACGAAAGTCAGAAAATAATTAAAACTTACTAAAAAATATACACAAATTACTAAAAAATATGGTAATAAAATTAAAGAGAAAGATATCTGTATTCTTCGTTTCAAAATCAAATTTACATAACCCCTCCAAGGGTCCACCACTTTCTTATTCATGATAATTTTATTATTAGATTTTAGCTAGTACGGCTCGTATGCTTCTGCCGGACAAAAAGCTGGCAACCCATCTGCACAATCCCTCAAGCAGTCCGTAAGCTGGGAACTTCGACAGAAGACCCTGATGCCAGACCCGATCTAAAGCCTTAGCTATATCAAGGCTGACTGGGTAATTTGCAGAAAAAATGTACCTTTACTTAGTCCCAATTAACATCCAAAAAATTCGTTACGTTCGTAAAAAAATGTAACGAAACTGATAATTTGTCAGTTTCGTTACACTTTTTTTATGAACGTAACGAATTATTTTGTATGTAAATTTTGGGACAGTTGGGCCATTTTTTTTATTCTACCAGACTCGATAGAGCTCATGATTCTGCATGCGACAGACTCAAAATATATATGAAATAAAATAAAAAAGTAAAGGTACATTTTTCTGCAAATTACCCGACTGCCAATGCCTCAATGGGTAGTCACCACTCGTACTCGCGGCTAGGGGACTTAACCAGCTTTGTATGAAAATGAAAACTTTTATGTTTAACGTGCTGTTTTTTTATGCCAATCGATATCATTCCTATCCAGTATTAATAGTTTCGTAGGGGCCAACTAGCGGTAATGTACTAAAAAGCCACAAATTGAAGATGTTTTTTTTTTCATACATTTACTATGGAGAATTTATTTTTATTTTTCTATCACGCCAATCAGCCATTACAGTAAAAGCATTCAAAATATCAAAAAATAGGGTTTCAAAGCAGTAAATATATGTAAAATTGTTCTTCAATTTGTGGCTTAAGTAGTAAGTTGGCCCCATAGAAACTATTAATACTGAACAGGAATGGGATCGATTGGCATAAAAAAATAGCATGTGAAAAATAAAAAGTTTTCTTTTTCATGCAAAATGTATGGGGAAAGCTTTTCTCGATTTGTGACTTTTCTAGCTGGAATTTATTTTTGGTCTTATACAAGCTTTTGATCCTGGATAGGAATGGGATCAAATGGCATCAAAAAAAGAGTGTGTCAAAAATTACCTTTTTCTCGCACCCTGTATGTTTTTTCTAAAATCTGTAAACGCGAATCTTCGTCAATTTGAAATCGAGGGAAGGTCTTTAAAGACCATTTTCGCGTAGCAGCACGGGATCTGGTAGCTGCCCTCACTGACCCAAAAAGAAAATCCATCCTGTATAGTTAATAATTTCATAATATTTTTTAACTACCTACCATATGAAGGCAATTTAATAAAATACACACTATAAAAATCGATTAAAACCAACTAATAAACGAAATAGATATAATTATGAAGTTATCAATATTTATTACAAAATCAATCAAAAAATTACAAATAATAAAGTAATTGATCCAAGAGCGACTCCATTGCTCTTATTTGCCATGTGATTTTGTAATGTCAGTTGAACGTAAGGTAAAATTTTATCATATCTTTCTTTTAATCTGTAATACAACCTTAACGATGTTAAATAATTCGCACTGGCCGGTCACAATGTTTTACTTTTAGGAAAATCTTGTTCGAGTCTAGGCCTCTTTAATATATTATCTCGATGTTCTCGAAAATTGCACGAATTAACGTCCTCACTAAATAAGCTCTGTAAGAATTGAGTTTTCGTTTATGAAATATTAATAAATGTATATAGACCTAAAGTACTTTTATTGCAATAACAAGACGTCAAACTATCTTACCAAATGCGATCCATGTGCATTGTCATTATTAGCAATTTTTGATTTCAAATCGTTACCGGACTCTTACCCACTTATTCATAAACGTGTTCCAATCCTTATTTAGTTAAATTATGTTTTGTTAGTTTCTAACAAACACAAACACAGCTATAACACTATAAATAAAAACAAGCTTGCTGTCCGAAGATGTCGTATCCGCAAAGCATATAAGTCATTTTTTGGTCAGGGTATTCATATTTATAACAAGTTACCCGTCGATGTTTTGAATCTATCATTTCCCGCTCTTAAGAAATACTTCAAAAAAAACTTTAATGTCAAAGGGTTATTACAGGGTCGAGGACTATATGACAGACATATATGCATGGCCCAAACCAGAAACTATAAAATCATCTAGCATTTAGAGGACACAGTTCAGGTAAGAAGGAATATCAAACGTATTGCGAAGCAGTCAGATTTGGATTTTATTTTATTTTTCACATGTCTGTCTTTCAAGCTGTTTTGATATGCCTTTTTGAAGAACTACGCATTATTGTGTATAGTATCTTGAATGTATTTGTATTACTGTTTTGAAAAAATAAGTCACGCCGAGTTTCTTGCCGGTAATAAGTAATACTTCTCGGGTCAGAGGTGTAGAGTTAGAACCGGTGGTAGTTTCTTTTTCTGTCTGACGTTCATAAGTGCATTGTAATGTGCCTAAATTGAAGAATAAATATCTTTTATCTTTTAATTACTGTCAAATTGACAGATAAGGTCAAAAGATGATTTAGTTAAATGAGGTTTGAAGTAAGTTTATGAATATGTGGGTTAAGGTTTAGCGCTTAAGTTGGTTTAATAATTATTTATTTTAAAATTTAAAATTACGTCAAATTTTGCTAAATACCTATTTGAAATACTGGAGAGATATTATTGTTTTGTTTCAATTATAATTCTTATTGAGAAAAAATATAATTTTAAACAAAAAAAGAACCGACTTCACTTAGGATCCGCTATTTCAAGAGGAAGTGGCCGAGTTGCTGTAAAAAATAGTGAAATCACTATAGGCGTGCCTATAATAGTTGAAGAGTTCCCTCGATTTCTCCAGGATCCCATCATAAGATCCCGACTTGGTGACAATGGGACCATCTAGGGGTTATACCCGTTCGATTAAAAAAATGATTTTGAAAATCGGTTCACGATTCACGGAGATATCGAGTAACATACATACAAAAAAATATAAAAAAAAAATTCAGTCCAATTGAGAACCTCCTCCTTATTTGAAGTCGGTTAAAAATAGGTGTTGTTTTAATATTAAGATAAATTATTGGTTTTTTTTTTCATTAATATAACTTATTGATAAAAAATAGGTGTCGTTTTAATATTTAAAGTCTCTCATAATAAAAACCTCATCAACATCAGCAGCATATATACGCCCCACTGCTAGTCAGAGGCCTTCTCTCAGAATGATAGAGCGTGCAGATTAGGACTTCACACACCTCATTGAACTGCTTCGTAAGTCTGGTGAAAAACGTTTTTACGAATTTAACAAACTTTGGGGGTACATGTATTTAATTTGTTGAATGTCTTTCTGCATACTCAGAAACCCTACTATTTTTGCAGTACATGTCACTACTCTTGCCTCAAGAGCCGTGCTTCGTCAGTACGTCTACGCGTTGTCGCTTCTGTGTATTTATTGTTAATTGCTCTACGTTTTTGGTACTTGATTACAGAACTGCATGTTCCGTTTAAAAATGTCAATTTTTTATTGCGTGCGAATGTAAACGAAATCAAATGAATATGATTGCGTCAAATTCCAAAAGTATTAAAATTTCCCTTTTAGTACAACGACAGTAAAATCATGAAAAACTACTTTCCGGGTGTCGCACCCTGGTGCGAATTTGATATTGGATTTAGTATTTTTTTCTAATTATTTACTCAATTTGCACCGAGTACAATACTTTTTCCAGACCCGCAATGGCCAAAATAATATTTTTTGTTATGTTGTTTTTTTTTTACCTGTTCCGTAGCTTAAATTAATATAAGTAACACGTGCAAATTTAGATATACGTGTTTTAAAACGTACGCCAAATTACGCCGAGTACACCACTTTTCTCTTCGTAGTTATAACCATTACATTGTTTTCAACCGATTTAACCCCTTTCCGGGGGGGTGAATTTAGTAGGGGTTGTATAAAGTTCGATTTTTAGCCCATACAAAACAATCCGAAGTGATTTTATTAGTCTTTAGAATTAGTTCCTGACTTTAGTGAAATTTGATCTAGTTTGACTAGACTATTTTGTTTTGGTTTGAAATAATCCATTTTCTTGGCATTGCGCTTCATGCTAAATATTTTCATTAGTAATATTAGGAAACTTGCTTAATAAATTAACAAATTCATGTCTAAATTTTACGGGATATTTTCTCTCCTCATAAACTGTCACCTGATTTCTGCATGAACCCTTACCGACGCCTTTTTCAGTGCAGTTCGGCAACTTCTGCTATTACTGTTTTATGTCGTCAATCTGAAGATCCAACATGGTAAGCTAGGTATATTCGCAAATTCAAAATATTTTTTTGTCTTACTGAACGACTAGGTATATAAAGGCGAAAATAACAAGCTGTAATTAGTGGCGTAGCTAGCATGGGTGTCACCCGGTGCGGATAACTATTAGTGTCACCTCAAAAAGACAGGGGGGGGGGGGGGGTGCCGCTTCTGACGATTTAAAACACTGTTGTTGAAAGAGTCTGTCTGTGAAGAGAGTGTCCTGAGTCCGCATGGGTGTCACCCCTAAGCGGGTGACACCCGGTGCGAGCCGCCCCCACCGCCCCCCCTAACTACGCCACTGGCTGTAATTCGCCGCGGGACATGCAAAGGACCTTTAGTTTCGATTGCTATCAATTTTATGTTTCAATAATAACGAAAAATGGCTAAATAAATGGCTAAACAAATGTGCTACAAAACTATGAGCACCTATATGAAATAAAAATATTCAACAGAGCAGAAATTGCCACCTATACCACAGAGAAATGTCAAAGAAAGAATTTAATGTTTCTGGAAACCATAACGTTTTGTGGCATACGTAATTAACCAAGACTTACACGACCACACCCACACTTACACGGTCTACTCTGAATGCTGTGCCTGAAGCACAGAATAACATACTTACTTTACTCTTTGCACAGAATAATCAAGTTAGGGTGCAAACTGAGTGGACGATCCAGAGGCAGCTTCCGGTGTCACGTAGATACTGTAGATAGTCGCGTCGCTTCTATATAGTGAGTAAGTACATGGGAGTATTGGGAGTGGCCTCAGTGAACGCTTCTCAAATCCCTATGGAAGCTTGACGCTACGTTGATCGCACCCCATGAAAAAAAAAACCATTTATTTCAACAAAAAAATAGTAATACTTAATTACAAAAAATGCCAACTAAACTTTAGTGTTAATGACAAAAAAATTGTTGCCAGCCCAAACATTTGTAATTTTTTGAAAACAAAAAATCCGGGCACTGCGTCCACTCCACGCCCGCCGAACTCACCACGGTATGTAAGTACGCTTGCTCCAGAATCTGTACAGAGGCGGTCACCCCTTATTAATAAACGTCTTATAACCCTCACTAACTAAATCGTTTGCCCTAATTTATATGTTTGACAGTTGTGTTTTTTTAGAAACAGACAAAGCATCAATAATCGGAATAAGGCTTGTAAGACTTTTATGAATAAGCGGGTTAAAGTAAACATGTCCACTTTGGAGACCGCACCTTTCCCATATTGCGTAAATGCGTAGCTCAAGTTATGTCTTGTGCCAGTCAAAGCTCTGGTAAATTTAACCACCTGTGGCTAAACGTACCGTTTTGAAAGGGACGTCCGGTGGCGCGGTGACCCTAATGCCGCTCGTTTGTTCTCATGACACACTGACTTGAACCTATAACTTACATTCTCTGCGGCTATTGTTAAAAATGCTGTTCGTGCTTTCGAAGTAACATTTGAGCTGGAAGCTACTCGTTGTTCTGCAGGGTTCTTAACTGCGTCTGGTAGTTTACGTAGCGTCACTACTTTGAAAAAAACTTGTATCTTGTTATGACACTTAAAAGAAAAATGTAGTAACTATGTATGGAATGCATATAGAGTGCACTGCTGCTCTAAGTTGGAACGCAGTAGCGTGAGTTGGAACGCAGTGTGGGATACGAGATTTTTACAAAGTAGTCAGAGTCACGATAGGTACGTATTCGTGATCTGTGAAACTGTTAAATCTTTTTCTACTCCTGCATTCTAATTTGCTAATAAGACGACTGACAGGTATATTGAAAACGTACCTACACTGTTGCCGGGGCGGGGTGTGTGGATTTAACGCTACTGCTACAAAAATAATGTAATCCAATTTAAAATGGAGCTATAGTAATACTCATAAAAAAATCGATCCAACAATCTTCAAAAAACACCTTTGTATGAAAACCCAGCTCACCCCAATCGAGGGACTACGGGGTGAGGTGGGATTTCCTGTTTATCGTCAATGTTATGAAATGGAACTACCCAAAATAAAATAGAAACTAAAATACAAACTTATTATACACACCAGTTTGAGTGTAAAAAAACAGACTTATGTATATTAATAGAGGAATAGTTTGCGTAAACCATTTTATACGAATAAAAATACACCAATTTATTTTAGTCGATAGTTTTACCAATAACATGATTTTTTTTATGTTCAAAAGCATTCAATAAATCGAAAAAGCGCAAAAAAAATTTTTTTTTGGCGAATACGACTTAAATTCATATAACATTTATTACTTCTTATGACCCCAGGAATACGCTGGCAAAATTATGCGGTTTCCTCGCGAGCACCCTGTATAATAAAAGTATACAATTATTTACGCAATTTACGCGTATTATGTATTCTGAGAAATATTTAACTATAAGACAGTTGCTTCCAAAGCAGCCGGTTTAAACAAGCACCTATAAAAGGTCGATCTAATCGCAAGATAAGACAGGGCCATCGGAACAGTAATTTCTCAATGAACAAGACAATCGGCGATTCAAAATGGAGGAGTTAATTCCGAGAATCCCAGTACCACGATTAACGCTCTAAGCACAACGTCGCTAAAATGGTGCCGTTTAAATGTACTTTGATAAATTATTCATCTTTAGCATATTGTGAATAAGTCAACAATGTCAACATAATCTCCAACTATATATTTATGTATTTACAAGGCTAAAAATAAAACTCGACAGGATTAAAACAGTGAGTATCGAGCTTCGGGGTTCTTCCGTTCTGATCTCCAAATCTGATGCCCCGTTAATAATTACTAAGACTGTGTATTAAATTTTTATTTCAATCTGATCCCCTCAAAAGTTGGGTATTTCGTTAGGATGCCCTGCAACATTGTAAAATGCATGGACAGTCGAGTGGGAAATTGGTCAGTCCTTTCATTTTGTCAAATTTACAATGGGAATTAACTTATAAAATATGTATAGGTACCTCAAAATAAAAAAAATATAGCAAAAGAGTGTACCGGGAGTTTTTTTACATAGGTGCACTAACAATATATACAGGTACATGAATATTGACTTTCAATAACTCATTAGCACCTAGTAATTTCCTTATTCCTTTGTAATATTCATCAATAAATTTCTAGTTACTTGAAAAAAAAATTTAAAATATTCAAAATACTTATATAAATAAAACTCAAATACTTAATTAACTTTTGTAAATATTTTGTTCGTGACAGTAGGTACCAACATACATTACATAACAACATACATTTGAAAAAATATAAAAATTACGGTTTTAGTATGATAAGACTTCCAGGTTTCCTTTGTTCCTCGAAGCAGGGGAGGGGTAGGGCTACACTAAGACAAATAAGCGGCGAATACCACTGATTATTTTTCCGACCCAAATATCGACCAATAGAATTGCACCATTCGACGTCACGTGGTACAACCTACATGGTATTATACTGATAATTTTTTGAATATTTTCTCTGGTAGTCACACGTCAAACTGACAGGTTGAATTCAATTGTGAAAATTGGAGATTTTGCATGAAAATGAGTCGATTTGGAGTTTGTTCTCTGTCCACCATCGATAAAAAAGTCAAAGGAAATGTTTATTTGTTAACTGTTCATTTCATCTCATGGTGCAATTCTATTGGCCGACATTTGGGACGGAAAAATAATCCCCCGAATACCACACGAGCTTCAAAATTATCTGGCATTTCCCTCAAGGTTCCCTGCAAACAAATAAAGTCGTCAAGTTTTTCAGGAAAAATCACTCGCGCTTCGCGCTCGTGATTTTTTAACCTGAAAAACTTGACTCCTTCATTTGTTTGCAACGAACCTATCGGGAAATACCCGATAATTTTGAAGCTCGTGTGGTATTATAAGTGATAAACCATTAACGTCTACTACTGCTTTAAACAGTTCCAGGGGAGTAATAACGACCAATGCAGTAAATTTTACTGTTCCGTAAACATTAAAGAATGACAGTAAATTTTACTGTTTTGTGTAGCTAAAGCTATTGTTTGTCAATAATTATTAATGTTCAATCAGTATTTTTAACCGACTTCAATTCCATTGAGGAAGGAGGTTCTGCATTCGGTTTAGTGTTTTTTTTAAATGTATGTTCACCGATTACTCCGAGACCCGTGGTCCGATTTGAGTAATTCTTTATTTGTTTGAAAGGATCTACATCCAAGTTGGTCCCATATTAATATGGTGCTGTTCTGATGATGGTATCCATGAGGAATTGAGGGAATTCCTCAATTTTTAAAGGCACATGTATGGTGATTTGGGTGTTTTCTTAAGCAACTCAAGTATTTTCTCACGAAAACCGCCATTTTGATGCAGTGGACCTGATGATGATGATGATTGTTTTGATGATAATGAAGAAGATTTTTTATGCAGGATGTTCAGCGATTACTCCGAGACCCATGGTCCAATTTGAATAATTATTTTTTTGTTTAAAAGGAACTACCTCGAAAATAATCCCACATTAATCTGGTTCTGTTCTGATGATGGAATCTATGAGCAGCTGAGGGAACTCCTCAATTTTTAAAGGCACGTGTATGGTGATTTGGGAGTTTTCTTAAGCCACTCAAGCATTTTCTCCTGGATGAGTGGTCCTGATGGTGATGATTGTTTTCGTGATAATGATGAAGATTTTTTTATGTAGGATGTTCAGCGATTACTCCGAGACCCGTGGTCCGATTTGGACAATTACTTTTTTTGTTTGATAGGAACTACCTCGAAGATGGTCCCACATTAATCTGGTGGATCCATGAGGAATTGAGAGAACTCCTCAATCAATTTTCCCTCCTCGGTAGCGCCTTGCCTACAAGGGTAGGCAAGGCGCATGTGAGAACTCTTGTGTTGTAGGCGTCCATAGGCTACGGTAACTGCTTACCATCAGGTCCACTCCATGACCGAATATTTAAATCACGAATTTTGACATCACATAGCAATGTATACATATGTAAATAATATAAGACCTATAATTTTAGTGTAGTTTTAGTAGTTGACATAGTGTAAGTAATGCCATATCTCTCACACTTGCATGCTGTATAACAGTAAGACATGTCGACCTTGTAAATATATTTATAAGACCACATATAATATTATGTATTACGCATGATCTGCAATGCAATAAATTTTCATTTTCATTTTCTGGTATTTAAAAAAATCGAACTACTCAGTGCGTCACCTATTTTTTTTACTTAGTTAAATAAAAGCAGAACCGCCACGCCACCAAGGCGTTGTCAATACTGGCTTTAAATAAAGATACTTACATTTATTTTGGTTAAAGTGAATTATTTATTTTAAGGAAGCCATTGGTCTTAACGATAACAAGATATCGATATAATTAGGCCATTGTGAAAGATCGTTTCCGGAGTGTCCACACTTTCCACACCCACTAAAGCAAAATCAACGGCCGTAATGTCCATAGTGATTGTAATTAAATACAGAATGTCATTATCCCAACCAACAAATAGAAAATATCAATTTTATGTAGGTAAAACTGTAATTTTTTCAGTTAAAAGATTAAAATCTCTAGGGTGATTGGCCTGGTAGGCTGGTCGATCGATAGATTTTTTTGATAATTCAAGATTTCAAGGAGTGTCATTTTAATGGCACCAGCCCGTGTCGAGCAGGAGATCCGTATAAGCCATTATCCTGTTATGCTATTCAGACGCTTATAATATATATTGCTCGGATTATACGTAAGGATTAGACGGTTTTTAATGATTGGGATTATCAAATATCTAAGCAAGATGGTGAAAACACGTGTACGTAAGTAGGTAAAACCTTTTAGATACAAAAATCATCTAACCTTTCGCAAAATTGTTTTGATTCCATAAATATTTATTAATTAAATATTTAAAAAATACACTATTTTGGTAATTGTAATTACGCTATTTGGCGGTTGGCGCTTATGTCATACTTTGTACAGATTCAATATTGTATTAGAGAAATTAAAGCGTAGATAGACTAGATAGTAAGCGACGGCGACCAAATTGTACCTTACCTTTACCAAAATACTGACACGACCGCTTTCAGTTAACCTAACAGAATGAATATACCTACTTAAGTACACCAAGTCTAGAAATAGATGGTCTATTATAATAGATTCACATCGAATAACACTTGATATAGTGTTTAGCTTTATGTTTATTTCAAAATTAGTTTACCCGTCTTCTTTTCTTTTCTATGTGTAATAGCGTGTGTGATCGCGGCGTCTTATGCCGTGTGGTCAAAATGGTTGTAACGGAAGACCAGCGCTGGCCTTGCCAGCATTAACGCTGAGTTGTATCCATTTCGTGACAAAGTGTATTTCTTTTTCTGTTTGTTTCCCTTGTATGTGTTGTCATGAATAAATGTTTTCTTTCTTTCTTTATTAACCTCAAAAGCTTTACTTAATAAAGGTTTTCTCCTCATCATTAATTTAATTTTAATTTATCCTCATCGGGCACTGTGTCGCACGTATAGCACGGTAGGCAGGCCCCTGCCCCCGTCTACTATTACCACGGACTTTTAGTATTCCGCTGGGAGCCATTTGTTTTGTTGGGATAAATTGTAAGTACATAATCCGAAACATAAACTACGCTCATGGAAACCTGGACAGTGGATGTAATATCCTCATTTATTTATCACAACAACACCATCCATTTATTTACTGCTTGTCAATAGTATTCGGTAATGTCGGCATCGGACCTTATTACACCATTTTGATACCCTTTACCAATCTTAGGAAAAATATAAAATGGTAACACATGTGGTATGTTAGGTACCGTCTACTGCTACAACTTTGCCTAGGATGGCCAACTTTGCCTGGCTTAAAAACATGGTTTTCTTCACGAAACACGTATTTATATCTTATTCCTGAGATGGGCGAAAAGCGGCCATCTCAGGCATAAAATGTAAATAGCCGTTTAGTGATGTTGTGAAGAAAATCATGTTTTTCAAGCCAGGCAGAATTGAGCATCGTATGCAAAGTGATTCAGCGGCATTTAATTTAGCTTATGAGTGAATGAATAAATAAACAAATAAATTTAACAAATGCACCAAACAATAATGAGGAAAATTTACACACACTCCTTTTTTTGGGCAGTCGTATAAAAATGTCAACTAACAGTATTTTACCTTTAGGTACCTAACTATGTAATTGTATGGTAAGGTAAGATGAAATAAATTTAATGGGCGTCTACGGCCTATTTGTGACTGAATAGAGACACAAATAAAACCGTGAAATGATATCTAAGCTGATGAGAATGTTATTGCACTGTACTTAGGAACACTCTTTATGGCCTGCCATAATGCTTCGACATTGTGCTTTGACAATGCTAAAGTTTTGCATGATGCTTAAATTCAGTTCTTATTGATGCGAGTATCTTGTGCCTTTGTAATTAGGTCCAAAAGTAATTATTATATATCTTTGACGTCGATTGTACTGCTGGAACACACAGTGGTTAAATTTATCCGATTTCCTACTAATTCGCTTCCTTGCCTACAGTGATGTAGTGCTTGTTTGTTTGTATGTTTTCGTGAACTCTGAGACTTGTATTTTAGCACTAAATGAAAGCTGGAAAGACGTGATAAGTTGAGACTTCTGTTACGTAGGTGCAATACTTTATACTCTGATTCGTAATTAATTTCCAAAAATATAATCTCACTTCTTCACCGGATTCGTGTATTCGTTCTTTTCAAAGAAATGCCACGGGTATAATGTAATAATGGTAATTTTAATCCTCTGATGTAAAAAAGTAATATCAGTTGCACTTATTCAGAGAAATAAAAGCGAAAAGTAAGCGAGTGAGGTTATATTTTTGGAATCTAATTGCGAATCATAGTTTAGGGCTAAAAGTTGTTGTGTAATGTAACACCAGTATTGGAGCAAACATTTATTTATTTTTATATGGACAGATCTGACAGCCAAATAAGCTTTTCGGTTAACCGGATAAAAACAATCACATTCGTAGATATCTTACGTGTTTTACATACCTAATTAACTCATCATCAATAATCTAATTAACTATAGTGCCATTTATAGAGCGAAAAAGTAGATTTTCCGCTATCCAGATTGTCGAAATTGCTCCCCTGTAGGTACCTTACTAAAAATACCTAATATCCAACTGTAAACTTGTTTCAAATGTATTTATCGCTAGCTTGCGACTTCCGCAGCTAAACATAGTCCTAACAAATCAAGTTAGTACCTATAGCGATACTGAGGCGGGCGAAGGTTTGGTTGAAGGCTTGAAGGTCGTATCGGTCCGGGAATTGCACAAGTTCTCGTCTGTGCAATGGTCCTGCATGTCTCTTTACAAATTCGACATAAAAGTGCCTAATTTACAGCCGAAAAACAAAACACTTGATCCAAAACTTCTGAGTAAAAATTCAATTATTCTTACCATAGTAAAAATTATTAGTAGTATAGTAAAATTATATTCGCTAGATATGAAGTCTCCCAGGATAACTACCCTACGGCTCTATAAATATATAGAGCCAGTTGAACATGATAATATGTAGCTAAACTCTTAACATACTGGTAGGTAACTTAAAAAAATAAAATAAAGGTACCTAATAAATTTTTCCCGGTCCAAATTAAACACCTCGAATCCGCACATAAAAGAAACATTACACAATTCTGGGTAAAGAAAACAGTAACACGGTGTTGTACATTTAGACGGTACTTCACGCGAAATATTACATTATGCAGATGAGGAATATATTAAGCATACGCTACGGGGACATGTGAATATTTAAAACTCCGACAAATTGTGTCGGTCGAGGCACGCGCCAATGTTGAAATAAAATTCTGCCACACGCACCTAACAGAAGATCATATTTTTTGAAAAGGTCTGTTACGTGCCATGAGTGCCAACAGCCCACGGCTCTGTATCTCGCCTTATTGATTGCTGTATCGGTGATCGCTGTCATGGAATCGATTAGCGGTGATTCAATTTTAACGCGTGTTTACTTTATTAATGCTTGAAATACGAATGGCAATCACAGCATTTTCAAACAAAAACAAACAACAGCTCGTATTCGTATCCATCGGGTTCTCGGCGCCATATATTATCGTGTCGTGTCACCACGCCGCGCCACGCGCGGTTTCTCCTCGCGGAACCTTAAAAAACCAAAGTAAATCTCTTTAAAAACTCTTTTAGCTGAGTAAGGCTTTATTCGTGGAACGGGCGTCGGAGCAGGAGCGCTGTATAATATCGCCCCGATATCAGGCGCCGGGAAATGAACGTAATACAAATTGCAATTTGTGCGGCGGCGAGCCGTTCCCAGCTATCAAAGCACTCTTTCAGTGTTTGCAATTTCAATAACTGGAGCTATGTGAGGGTGCCCATCAAGTGTCTTCAACTGTAAGAAATAAATTGAATGCACTATCCAATTTGTGAAACTAAATAGCAACGAGTGGTAGTCGTAACATTTGTAAATATGTACATATTATATGAAAATAAACATAGTCCCTTGAGAAAATGAGTTCGTGACGACGATACCTATATGATGGATACGTAGACAGCGACACAAGCGAAACAACCGGTAGCTAGTGGGTAGCTAGTATAGTTCAGTCATTTTATAAAAAAAAAACCGACCCTACCCGTGAATAATTAGTTCTTAGATTTTTTTACGTAGGTCCCTCGGGGGGGTCACTTGGAGTATTCAAAAAGTAGTCTGAATCAGGCTCCTGCGTATATTCGAAAAACGGTTTTTCTTGAATAACTCGGCTATTTTTGATTTTACAGTAAAACAAACAAAAATTGTAGGAAATTTGATTTTGTACAAGTTTGGTACTCACAATTTTTCTTCTAGGAGCGGAGCCCGATTCAGTCTACGAAAGTCTACGAATTCAGAGCTACGAAAAAAAAATCCAAGAACTAATTATTCACGGGTCAAAATCTATAATGACTGAACTAGTAGGTAATGCACTGCTTTATTAACGTATAGGTATCGTGGTGGGTGCAGCCATTGAAGCATACGCTCACCGATACATAATACTATTTATGTTTTTAATCTTACTAATTAAAATTTAATTAGGTATTATATTATTTGGCATCATCAATACCGAGTAAATATATTATAAAGTGAAAATAAATTATTGGTATTGGTTATATATGGTTTGCTGTGGGAAACCGTCGCCTCCATTGGTGACTGGTGAAGAAAGACTCACAGCAGTCACAGCGCGCATGGGTGACCGTTAGGAGGCTAGACGACATCAAAGGACGCCAACAAATATAGTACTTACATATTTCTACTACTCGTAGTACGAGTGGCAGTGAACTGATTACACTAACGCAGTTCATCTTTTTTTTAGACATACAAGGTGTAACAAAAATACTGGTGATCCTTTTAATGGCATAATTGGTATCGTATTCTAATTACGAAAAAGTAAGATAAAAATTTTTTCGCGCGAAAAAAAAATTTTGTTTAGTATGGAGGGTCAGCCGGCTGGGACCACCTGTCCCATAGAAAAAAAAAATTAGGATACCAATTATGCCCTTAAACGGATCACCAGTATTTTTGTTACATCCTGTATAAACTAATCATGAAATTGAACATAAAATGGATTCTCAGAATATTATTTTCATAAAATAATATTCTAATATCTACTTAGAAATGAAAAAATAAGTCCTGTTTCAAATTTATGATTATGATATTTAATAGTCTTGCTTCACTTAGCATTTTCACGGACTCTCTATTGTTTATTTATATGTACCTGCTTGTGCAGCGATGATTAAAAGTAACGAGTAAATGCTGGAAATTTTAACATATTTGTGACAATAATAGCAAGCAAAAAGGGCAAAAGTACCATAGCGGTTAGCGCTTAAGTTGCGAAGCATATCAACTTAAGCTCCAACCGCTATAAGGTACTTCTGCCCGTGGAACGACACATTTATTTTGAATAGGTAGGTCGTCGCAGACGACATTTTATAATGTCTTAGATACTCGTATCTTTGAAAGTATTTAGCAAACTCAATTCGGTGTAACTATAATTCGTTTTTTTTGAGATTAGAAATTGAGTAAACATAGAAACAGAAGTTGCCAACCTGTTCTAACATGTTCTGTTTGAATGTTCAATTTAGACATACTGCAAGCACACCAACAAACGATTAGCATACATGATGATCGAAGAGTTCACATTTGTAAATAAACAATGACAATTAGGAGATTATAATCAACACCAACAATAAAAACACAATTTTGTTTTGATTATCACGTTATAGACACATGACAATTGAAAAACTGACAGTGACGCACGTACGTTGTAAATCGAAAACCATATGTTTCGAACGTCTTTTTCTCCAGGTTTTTTATTGTGCAACATTCACAAGAACATTAACAAAGATATGAATAAATTATTTCGTGCAAATGAAAATTATTATAATACTGTAAAATAATTAATATTATTCAATTTAAAATTTACAAATTCGTACGGCTTTACTATAAATATATTTAAATATTTTTTAATGGCCGCGTAGGCACTTTGACACTTGTGACATGTATCATGCCGTATCGTGCCTGATAAAGAACCCTGTACATCCTTCTTTCAACATTTTTCTAATCTCAAAAAAAACGAACTATAAGAACAGCACCAAATACGGTAGGAATCCGCGAAATAATTCAGCGGCGTGACAATGCAGGCCGGACCTTTGTTAAGAATCCTTCCATCGTCAAAGTGAAATATCTCTTTGTAATCTCCCGGAACATCGCATTAACTAGCGGTTGTTACTGATCCGTTTTCTGAAGCTAAATCCCTTTTGTCTTGTTTCAGCACAAATTTTAACTGTGAAGCGTAATTAAAATAACGTTTATTTTTCATGTAATGATTTACATCTGGTGTCATTTTATATTATGTATTTATTTACTTGTTCATATTTGTAACTGATAAATACTCAAAGTTTTTAATTTCATGTAATCTGCTAACGCCATGCAGAGAATCATACAATTTTTTATTTTATCCTCACGGTTTTAATGTAAAATCAAAAATAGCCGAGTTATAAAAAAAAACCGTTTTTTGAATATAGTCTACTTTTTGAATTTACACTCCCATACTAGATGTGCTATGGCAGTAATGTTATATGGTACAAAGGATGACTGGTTATTCGCCGTATTCCTTGAAAAGGGTTATTGTATAGCTCATTTGCAACGATTTAAGGCACGTCAACCAGGGGTCAAATTTTTATTGGTTTTCAAGTTATAGCCCGTCTGTCTTTATTATATGTACTTATATCATAGTTTCTATCCATGTTAAGGATGGTTCACGCTGTAGCGTTTCGCATCCTACACGACACTTCCGACACAGTATACAGAAGATCACTTTCTATACAAAATTATGTGTCGGAAGTGTCGTGTAGGACGCGGAAAATTACAGCGTGAAACATCATTTACTCCGCAAAGCACATCTGTGAAAAACAGGTTTTGTTACCATTTCAAAGTTCGACTAAGGAATTCTAAGTGTTGTTATGCAGTCAACTTGATACAATGTGTTAATTTTCCCAGCAATCCACTTTCATCAAGAATGGCTTCAAATTTGTTTAAATACACTTGACTATGTATACCTTTAGCAAACATTTATCTTATTTTATTGGTTTTAAATTAAAGTCTGTTCCATCTCCGTCGCTGCAGAAGAAAATAATTTTGCACGCTTGAAGCGTTTCATTATATTGTCATTATTTATTATATTTCTCTTTATTCATTTTAAATCTTAGGCTAGGGTTGTTATAATATGAATATAAAAGTAATATAAAATACAACATACAATATAAAATATAAACACATTATAAAAAACCTAACCTAGGTTGCTGCCGGCAACAGGGCAGGGCCCAGGCTGCCGGTGGTTAGGGCCGCAGTGAGAGGAACCGGCGGACTATCCGCGCCGTATCCATGACCACCGCCTTCTGCATCTGACCCTTGATCCAGCCACCTTCTCGAGGTGTTGATCGAGACTCTTCGCTATGAGACCATTCGCTGAAACGATTATAGGGACAATGATCGTCGAGTCAACGTCCCACATTGCGGTTATCTCGTTATATTTATTATTGTATTGTCAGTTGCAATTCCTTTATCTTTTAAAACAGATAAATTATATTATTATATTTAATTATCCTCATTGACGTTGTACAGGTAGAGGCCTTGCTTTTTGCAACACGTGGCGGCCGTGGCCAGGACAACCAGTTATCTAACCCAAACAGAGTGGTTACAGGCGTTTTTAGACTAATTATAATTGTGTGATAGCAAAGTACCAATTTGGCTCGGTTAAGATATTTTCGGTTGCATACAACCAAGACATATTTAAAACACGGAATAAAGCTTTGTTAATGACAAACAAGCAATTATTGTTAAATATTCTTTGTTATTTTTACCAAACACTAATTTAAATCCAAATAAGTGTCCTAGTAAATATAACCCTTACCAGATTCCCGTATTTATTTTTAACTAATTGAATGGTATAGTTTCACATACGTACGTTAGCCAAGTTGACTTCTATGATTTTAGCAACGAACTTTGCAGGCTCCATGCGAAGCGAGTCACTCGGTTGTAAATAGCAAAAACTTATTTATTTCTAGCTGTTTCATTTTCTCAGTGTATTATTTAGCTGCGCACTTGTTCGTTATATATATATATCACCGCACAATAAGCAATCAATATTATTGAAACCGCAGCAGTGTCAAAGCCGCTCTAACACACTGAACAATACATCAAAGAACTTAAACTATTCTCAAGATACAACCAAGTTTGAGTCTCAAGCTGGAACTCGGCACAAACACAATCCCACTAATTCTAAAAGCTTGGTAAAAAACCTTAGTTACTCTTGTTGCTGCTGTACTGGAACCCTAGCTTATTTTGTAACATATCTGGCTACATTCACATATCGTCAAAAGCTGCCGACATTCGGACTGAAATGTTTTCATTCATACGAAGTATGCTTGGAATGTCGGCGTTTATAGAGCCCCGCATTTTGGTACGGGATGTCACAAAATGCACAATTTTCTGTTTTTGACGTCCTGAACACGCTTTAACAAGATAGAGAGGAATGTTAATGATGTTGAGCATTGTAAGGTCGGAGCTGTTGGCATATTTTGTTGGTCGAGAAGATATTTTGAGATGATTTCTAACTCGTACCTATTAAATCGGATGTTCTAAAGTGACGTGAGTGCTGTATGTAGTACTCTCCCTTACGGGAAAAGGCCGAAGAAGTCGGTGAGAGTCGGTGACGTAGGTGAAAGTCTCCCACGTAATGACATTATCAAAATGGCTGCTTCCGCGTTGCGTAAAGTGCAAAATTCATCCAAACTTGTTTCCCGTAAGAGAGCGTACTACTGTAGGTACATCATTTCAGGGATACGGGATACAATACAATACAATATTCTTAATGCACCACACAAAGAATGAAGTCGGTTAAAAATAAATACAGAAACATATTATTCAACAAAGTAAATAATGGCACAACAGGCGGTCTTATCGCTATTACATAAATAAACCAAAATGATATGCTATTTTTATTATTTCTTAAGGCAATTACAATAACTATTACATTTTTATAAGTACACATACAAGAGTATCGTTAAACCTGTGTGGTTTGTGTCGATACATGATTCCGCTATAAGTATAAATTTACACATGCACCTACTTATGTATATTACGGTACATAAATTATACGTTACTATTAGTACAATCATTTTGTTACATACATATAATATACGTAATGGCAGAGTAAGGAATAGAAAGGTAGTAATTCTTTAACAGATTCTTAAAATTTTCAACAGATTTAGCACATCTAATGTCTAATGGCAGAGTGTTCCACAAATCCGAAAATGCTCGAAAAGTAAAGGAGTCGTTATAAAGGTTTTTGGCAGATGAAGGGTTGCAATCTTGGTATAGGTGCCAAAAGTCGGTTTCTGACTTAAACATATAAAACGTATAAAGAAGATTAAATTATACATAATTATTACATACACACTAGATATGTAAGATTATCGATCAATCCGGGTATAAAGAATTTGAATTTCGTAAAAATACTTATGTCCTTTGATAAAAAAGTTTTTTTAAATAAAAATCCAAAAAATAATCAAAAGTTTAACTGACCATTTTAAAATTCAATCAACCTCAAATCCGAAGAATAGTGTTCATATCGGAGAAAACTATATATTAAGGGAGGCTTTTGTTTAGAAATATGTAATATACACGAAAGTTTTAAAACCTTCATTCATTAATAAATTAATTTTCAGATTCACCGGTTAAGAACCTTTAATCTTTTACCAGGCCGCATATAACTTATATAAACGATGAACCCAACCGTAGGTGCTGTCGGTATGTACGGTACGGTCTACATGTTAGTTCTCATTCCTGTCTGAAGTTACGGTCCGGTACGTTTTCAATTTCACGAGTGTCTCTAAAAATAAAGGCGGTCGTTAAGTAAATGAATACAATGACGCCTTAAAGTGAGCCACGTTAGCCAGGGGTTTATTTCCTCTGGGATCGTCTGGAGCCGAGTTTTCCCGGCATTTATAATATTATCTGACGGTTTATCGTATTAAATTATTTTACGACGCAACTGATGTGATACAATTAAGCGAATGGGCTCTAGAAAGTTACAACTTCAGTTCGTCTAATAGAAATTTGACGGTAACAATGTAAGTAGTACCCGTAGTCTGTAGTTTAGTTAACTCGTTTTAACGCAAACTTAGTGAACTCTTAACGAATGCCGGAAAAATCCGTTACTTTGTTGAAATGTTTATATTTGCGATAACTTTGTAAGCTTCCAGGTTCTCGTAAGTCAAGCCAAATTGCCTATTTTAGTGATTAAAAGATTTGGTAATTAAGGCCCAACATTTTCTTTTAACCGACTTTAAACAGAAGATCCTGGTAGGAGCTGGATTATTTTCTTATTCGTTTGCATACAAAAAAACTAATGATTTATAAGGCAGTTCTGAATGTCCGTGACGTGACACGCGGCATATGTGCAGTGTGCGTGTAAATAAATCTAACAGTGACGGAGGCCGCGTGGCGCGGGCGGCGCGGCGTAGCGGCGGAATAATCGGCCGCGGGACGCGTGACTGATGGTCTACCGCGGCCAGCACATGAGCGACGGGGCCAGTATAACAGGAACTCTTTCATAAGGTGTATTCGGGTCAATGCGAATAATCCAAATGGAAAATAGTTTCAGGTAATTCCGAATATGGAATATCACGAAATTATTAAATATTTGAATTACTCTTATTGCATGGTGGAAAACATACAGGACATAACTATAGCAGAAGTAAATTGATGTACTTTATCTTATGAGCCTAAAAGTAGCCCGCCTCTACTAGACCGCCCCGACTATAACTAGAACAACTTTTCTTTCATCTCATGTGTCAATCTTGTAGAGATAAAAAAAATCTCAACAGACCTTGCTTCGCTCGGCATCCTAATTGACGAAATTGGTGCTGCTCTGAAAAAAATAGTTTATTGGGGTACCTACTTTCACCATGCAAAGCGGCATGCTTCCATATCAAAATTGTTAACCATATATGAATTTCTTTATACGCTTCAACATATTTGATGCAAAATGCAGCGTTTGGACTAAAAAGCTCCATAATTAATATGACTAATGATATATCGAATAAGTATAATGTAGGTACTTATACTTACTATGAATCTGGCATCATCGATATTAACCATATATATATTTTTTATAAAACGTGAAATGATAACTTAATAAGCTTGTTCTTATCGCTTCGCCTTTTGATGTGAAACGTCGTTCCTGCCAAAAAACACGACTCCCTTTACTTCCCTTCTCAATATCCGGGTCGACCATTGTTCCTTTGTCACAAAACCGGACAGCCCCCGTGCAAACTTTACTTTGCCTCCGTTGCAGAGCCTGAATGCATACAGGGAATACTTGAAACAGACTTTGCCAGCTGCATATGCGCTTTGTCGAGTAAGACAAAAGATATCTGACGTTCGCTTCAGTGAAATCTTCCTTATTTTTCCTTTTCTTGGCGTTTTGTTGTAGAGCCATTTAGAATTAACACCGCTCTAGGATTTAAAAACTTTTTATTTTAATATTACAATTTCTTTTTGTGATTGTGACCAGAGATGGCACGAATGTCGTTTTTCTCACATTCGCGAATGCGAATGCGAATATTCAGGATGCGAATGTCCGAATGCGAATGCGAATACGAATGTTACGGAGTAGATTCAAAAAAGTTAATCTTGCTTATCACTTTTATGCTTCCATAGTTCAAAAATACAGAACATGGTCTGTGATGGAGTGCTATATTATTAATCACAGGGAGTCAAGTGATACCGTCGTTTTCACTTCCTGTGTATGAGCAAACATATGATCATTAGCCTGCTTTGACCGCACTGACCCGTCAAAACAGGGTGCGTTTTGCCAACATTTGCATTCGGAAAATATTCGCATCATTTAATGCGAATGCGAATGTTGATACGAATGTCGAAAATGATGCGAATATTCGTATTATACGAATGCGAATGCGGATATTCGTGACATCCCTCTAATTGTGACCAAATTTACAAGTAGACACTATAAAACTGGCCCTCAGTTTATATTACATGTCTGCCTTTGGGTCACCGACTTACATACTTAATACCTATCATGCCTGCCTACTATATCACCAGTAATTTCGGAGCAAATATGCTGAGACATATGGAAAGGCAGATACACGAGTGATACTATAAGGGGTCTGCTTTTATCTTTTAAGGTACGGCTACTAAAAATAGGAAATTTATAATCATTAAAACGACATATTCTGTCCAAAATTAACATTTGCCTTTCTTACTGTAGTCTGTACATACGCAACTGGCCGTGGGAATACTTAGCAGTGCTCCAATGATAAGTTTCCAAAGTTGTGAAATTTTCCATATACGGATGTTCTCAGAACTAAAACTTTACGAACAAGAAAAATATTTAGGAGGTCTCTGGACATCGCTGTCATTCATTTTTTAACTGACTCTCTAGTTTACGAGTTTATAAAAAAAATTCTGGACACGGCGCGCATAGTCCGAAGGTGACCTGACCTGACCAACGGCAGCCCGGGGCCTTGCTCCGCTGCCGGCGGCACCCTAGGATAGGTTTTTTTATGATGTTTTTTATTATTTTTGTGTGTTTTAGATGTATTTTTGTATTTTACTTTTATAATAACATTGTAAAAAACCTAACAACATTTTTTTTGATAATTCCCATAGGGAATGTTCTCTTTGGAAATTTAATTTAAATTCTCGTGTAAGTTTCCGGAAATTTCCGAAAATGTTACTGAATTGTTTGAAGAATGTTTTGCAACTTGTATATTGCTAAGGAATACTTTTATCACTACTCAGCCGACTTGTGGTGTTGAAGTACGCGACAGGACAGGATGTCGTAAATCGCAGACACGGGGTCGCAGCGATTTGTTGTGGGTGTGTTAGTTATTTATCTGTTCGAAAATATTGTCAGAGAATGCAAGTAATGCGTTTTGAGAGTTGGACATTAGGACTGTCGGGTAGAGAAGCTAACTTAACGCAATAGAACGCCGGCCCACGGGATCGAACTTTGTTTATATCTCGAGTCCTATGTGTCCGATCGGTTCGTATGAGAAGAATATATAATGTACTACACGTACAGTCCTTTTAAATATTTGAAGTGCATGTTTGCGTAAGTACCACTGATAAAACATGATTCTGACTCAGTAAATTGTAACTTTACCGCAATTAAAGTGATTACAAAATATACGGGACATTTATGAGCTTTCGAAAAACATAAGCTTTATTTGTATGTAATATTATATAACCGATTATTGATCAATTTTGTTAAGCATGGGTCACTGCGTTTCGTCATAGAATGGCAGCCGTCAAAATACGACCGCCGTCGTATTTCCATTATTTTTCAGAATCTATTTTACGGATCAAATCGTGATTGGTATAATTTGAAAGCATTTTAAATTTACTGTAATCGGTTCTTTGAAGTATAAGATGCAAAATTAACCGTTTTTTTAATGTTGACTAAAACCAAGACACACACAAACACAAAGACACAACAATCACAAGCACAAAAACATCACACCACCACCCACCCACCCTTCACCCACCCAATATAACTAGTACCTATATATTATAAAGGTCTAATACGGGCGATAAATTAAGCCAGAGATAGAACTCATTAGTTTAATCATTAATTAAGATGTGTTTTTAAGTTACACTTAACTGTGACCCAATAATTAAATTTCGGAAATTTTATCAGCAGCAATGTACTGTAAACATGCTACTGAAAGTAACTGTCAACGAGCGTTGTGACAGTAGGTGCCATTTGCCCCTCCAAAAATGTTGGGTGTTAGACGGCAAGGAACCTTGACGTTTCATATGATAAAGAAGATGCTTACTGCTCATGGATGCTTTGGTAAGTATCTGCACCAGATAGACAGAGAGGAATCCTTCATGTGTCACGATTGTGGTGCACCGGTGGACACGGCGCGCCACACACTGGAGAAGTGTGTCACATGGGAGCCCCAGCGGGCCACCCTTCGAGCAAAACTAGGAATTAACCTCTCGCTGCTGAGTATTGTTAACGCCATGCTTAACAGCGAAGAGGCATGGAATGCGATGGCTTCCTTCTGTGAGGAAGTAATGAGACAGAAGGAGGCAGCAGAATGGGCGCGTGAAAATACCCTCAGGCGCATCCACTCCGTCGGCGATGGACTGGGGGCAGAACGAGGCTCTATACGCGCAATTGCTACCTCCGCCGTACTGAGCTCCGCAGGGATCCGGGAGTGTCCCTGCTGAAAAAGGCTCATGGGACGGGGGGTATTAATCGCGCCCCATTGCGCCTGCGGTCTGTCACACTGGCCGCCCGCTGGGGCGTACGCAATTGAATACTGAGACAAATCCTGCGGCGTCCTATTCCAAGGCGGAGTCGGTAAGCGTTGGTGGTTTTAGACGGATCAGGTGGCATTCGTAAATGCATTTCCCCAACGTAAAAAAAGGCCCTGAGACAATTTTGACAGTTTTTACAGAATACATAATTTTAACATTTTGATCGCCTTACGTCAAAATTTTAACTTTCAATTTTTGAAGGTCTTTCTGAAGGTGTTCACGTTGTCACTGTCTCATTATCAGACGACGGTGGTCAAAAGGTTAATAAATCAATGATTTTTACCTATTTTGATATTATCTTCTTCCACACTGAAAAAATATTTCAACGAGTCTTGAGAACTTATGTATTTCTTAAGCGTATTGCTCGACATACCGCTCGTCACTCTTCCCTCCATCATTCATAACTCAAAAAAGACGCGCAAGGATAAACACAAGTTACAGGAACAAATCGCAACACTTTACGTGTCTCGCAACTTAAACGCGCACGTACAGAATGGTATCCTAGATAATGTTGCCATTCGTCTTGCGGTAACGCGATATTATATTGTCCCTTCCGAAAGGGCGTTGTTACTTACGCGGACCTAGATTGATTGTTTTCGAATACAAATGTGAAGCTTGGATGTGAATTCAGCACGCAAATATGCTTTGTGTGAACTTTACACTCGTGTTCAGAACAATACTTACAAAAAAACACACGATGCTGGGGGCGGCCACTACTATTTATATGAAAAAAACATCGATAATTAAGTTAACGATATAACGTCCCTACCTGTCATATAATTTTACCCCATTGATTCCTATATGTAATGAGGATAAAAACCCATAGATCAATGGTGCTTTTTAGCCACCATTGTGAAACCATTTGTGACGTTTGTCAGACTTGAATCATAGTGCTAATATGCCTACGAGTGGATCGGACCACAGACCGATAAGGATCTTATTCTAAAAAATAGCTGCGTCCTCATTGGTCCGTGGTCCGATTCACTTGTCTGTTAGCACTATTAACGCTGTACTGTACTGTAGTTAGTTACTACAACTTATGCTTGTTATAGGTTTGTACGGAACCCTCGGTGCGCGAGTCCGATCTCGCACTTGGCCGGTTTTTTATTGTTATTAGTACTCGATACGATTGCGGTAACAAACTCGGGAGGTGTCGACACCTAAAATATAAAAAAAAGTTTTTTAAACCACCCTAGTTTTTTGTCAGAGGTTAACCTTACCTTTGTATATGACATCTATACCTACATCTTAACGGGTAATTCCGCAATTCGAATAACTTCGAAAACCATTTAAAAATCACCCATATTCCAGTGTGGTGAGAGTCTATTTTGGGAATTATCCGCCACATTTTGGCTTTCGGAAATACCCGAACATAATCTAACGCCATTTCGATTCCTTCGAGAATCGAATTCTTAAGTAATACTTAGTTCTATTACTTATCATAATATCCATATGTCAAGTCACCGAGTAATTGCAATTTACGACGCTTGGATTGGAAATGTATAATGAATAACTTTTATGTAGTCACGCGTAAGATCAACTTAAAACCGGCAACTTCAAGGGTTAAAAAGTATAACTTTTAAACATCTTATTACAGAGAAAATCGTTTACACGTAATCACTATAACAGCTGGCTATAAAAAGTTTTCCTTCCGCATAAAACGGCTCTGGAGAGATTGTGACAGTGGCGTTACGATACACTAAGGGGGTACAGCGCAAATATTCTAGCAGAGATTCACTTGCTTATTTAAAACTTCGCTACGCTCTGTAGTCGCATTAATAACAAAAAGTTGCAAGTAAATCACATTTAGTAGTCAATACTACTCTATTACTATTATAGTCTATTGTAGTATAATGCTATTTTGACCTTGTTCACTTAACTTTAGAGCTACGCCCTGCCGTTTTTTCATTTGCAAGTAGGAATCTTAAATACGCTATGCAATATGGACCGAAAATCGGTTCTCATTGACATAGAAACCGAAGTTATTTAAAAAAAATTATTGATCCCGGTTTTGCAATTGTTATGATGATTTATGAATTGCAGATGCTTTGTTTTTAAAAATATTGAGTTATGATTTAGTTAAAAAAAAAGTATGGAGCGCAGGAACAAATACAATCAAGATACCTTAAGAACCACAATTAACCGTAAAACCCTAATTATTAGTGTTTTTTTGGCTTTATTCATATTTCCGTCAAGACTGCGGTTTAAGAAAACGTTTTTTGTTTCTATGGAAGAGACAGACATTGAATTATAAACTTATATAGATGTCATGTAGAACGCGATGGCGGCGCACTGTGGATGCCCTCTGCCCCACCTAGGGGTCTTACGACTTTGTAAGTAGGTATAGATGTCATATACAAAGGAAAATGTGACCTAGGTTTCCGGTGCGGTGCCCAAGGCTGGGATCGAACCAGTGTCTTCTAAAAAAATCTAAATATTTATTAAAAAAATAATTTGATTTGTTCTTCAGTTAGAGAGAAACTGAACTTTTTTAGATTGAAATGGGTTCAACCTAGCATTGTTATGGTAACATCTGGAGTTCAGAGGAATTGGCTTTAGACATTTCGAGTTATGATTTTTTTCGAAAACTAAATGTGGATGCAGCAGGAACAAAAAATCAATATAATTATCTTAGAATCGCATTTTTTGAAGTAAGGTGCGTTGGGGTCAGATTGAAAGGGTTTTCGACGAGATAAGTAGTGTTTTCTTTAAAGCTTCATTGTTAAAACGACATAAGGACCAGCTACATGAAACTATGTTTTTAGTGAAGAGAACATATTTTTAAAATATTCAATTAAAAAAAAGTTTTAAAAAAAAATATCATTTTTGTGATAAGCTTTTATTGCTGACTGTACTCTTCTTTATGAAATCTCTATCTGATCACCGAGACGAATGCAACAAGCCCAAACACGACCGTATAATGTGGAGTAGTCAAGGAGTTCCTATGCCACCTTCCAGATCCATCATCAGATCAGCTCCATGTCATCATATTATTGCATTGTCATTCGATATACATATGCGTGCAAAAATTCAGCTCAATCGGAAACCAGGAAGTGGGTCAAATTTAACTTGTACGTTTCGTTTCGGACAACGCAGGAACTGATAGCTTACCTTCCAGCTCCATCATCAGATCAGCTCCATGTCATCATAATATTGCATTGTCACGCGATTTACATATGCGTGCAAAATTTCAGCTCAATCGGAAACCGGGAAATGGGTCAAATTTAACTTGCAAGATTTGATTATAGACAACGGGACAGGTGAAACTAAATAAAAGCTTATAATAAAAACCTGGGTCAAGATGGACTGGTGATGGGCTAAGCTCGTTATAGTTTTTAAAATCATTTATACACGTCATAAGTATATTTGATGCATATACTCCCGCGCTATGGCAACGTAGCTATTTAAAACTTTACTTCAATTTATTTTTGTATTAAGCAGAATGTCTGCTAACGATACCACAATGTGTAGAAATAAAGGAAAAGTAGAAAAATCCACTGTCCCAGGCGAGACTCAAACTCGCGACTCTGGGAAACATGTCAAAATCGCTCTGACCAACTGAGCTATTGAGACTTACTTGATTGCTGCGTATCTCTCCACCATATCCTTTATTTATATATGCGTCTTAGGGTGACGCCTACTGACATCTGTCGAAGAAGTCTTACACTTCTTAACCGGCTATCGGAGTCCCAAGTTTCATTGAGAATTCACCGAGTCTCGCCTGAGACAGTGGATTTTTCTACTTTTCCTTTATTTCTAAACATTACTTTACTTCAAATTTGAAAAAAGCCATTATTTACCGCTAAAATGTGATTTTCCAAAAAGTGATATCAACATTTTCAATCTTACCTCATTTTGAAGTGAAGTGGACTAGGGTTCTCAAACTGCTGTCATATTCGAAACATAAAATTTCATCACTTGAGGCACTGATACTAACTAAACTAGGGAAATAACCCCAAATAAAACTCAAAGAAAAGATAGGGTAATAACAGAAACCCTGTAATGGCGCGGGAGGAATAATATATGTAGATTGCAGTATTTCGAGAAGGGAACACTGGGTAGTATACTAAGATTTTACACTTCACCGATGGCTGCCAATCCCTCTAATATTATTATGGTAATACGACCAATTTCAATAAAAGCGTTCGTCGCAAGAGACATTTTCTTTTAGACGGTATAAATCTAGCGACATGTGCCCGTCGCGAGACATGGGTAGGTACAATTTGTAGCACGTATCCTTTCATGGTAAATTTTCCCCGATTGGAATTTACAGACGAATTGAATAACCGCGTATTATTTTATTGTAACGAGATTTTTTCACACATTCGGTCACGGCACCTTTCACTACCGTTTATATAGAATCTTTTCAACATTTCAATATCTTCTTGATATTACATACGTCTTAAAAAAATGACTATTGCATTTTGCTCCCTTAAACCAAATTTAGATACCTTATTGAGCATTTTTTAATACCATTTCGCAGATATTCAACTATTTGATAATGAAATGATATTGCTTGCGACAGAGAACTAGGGTGAGTTCGGTAAAAATCGGACACTGCATGGGTAAAATCGGATGATTCAAATTTACGCCTATTGCAGGGGACTTTATTTAGTTCTGGCAAGATGAAACGATGCGTTATTTTTTATCGCACCTCTCTTCAGATCGAACTTGTTACTCCTGACAAGCCATGTATGTAAATTTGAATCATCCGATTTTACCCAGTGTCCAATTTTCTCCGAACTACTATATTTATTCATTAGCTTCGAGTTTTGACGTATATTCATCGCAAAAGCAGCCAGGCGGCGGTAGTGGTAACAGTAAATAGAGCTGCAATCCAGTGCATTCCGATTCCACGCTATGAAGTTTACGGAGTCAAATTAGAGCCCCATTTCGAAACATCGATTCCTACGTATTCCAGTTATGATGCTTTGAATGCATGAAACCAGAGTGAAATTATTGCAGAGAGAGTGCTAATTGCAATGTAAGCTGAATGCAACAGTACATTATTGCAGAGGACGGCAAATATAAAGTTGTGGACGAGCGATTTCTTCGGACGAAGCGCAGCTAGAGGTATATAAGACGAATCCACGAATTTCTATTCCCGCCGAGGCATATAATGTGTTCTTCAAAAGTGCGAGGAAATAAAGTAAATTATATGAATTAAAAATTTTGGTCAGGTTTAGCATTCAATAATTCATGAATTAGCTTCCCTCTATAATGTTAATTAAAAGTATTAAGCACGACCAGGGATTTATATGAAGTGGATCAAATTTTTCGGTTACAAATTTTACATGAACATGACTCATTGACAATCTAAGGAAAGTTCCACGTATCATATGTGGACTTCATCATTAGGTCCACTCATATTAAAAATATTTATAACGGGTTACTCACGTAATTTTTGTCGATTATTGCTGACATGTTTCGATCAATTTACGAAAGTTATATAGTTAAAATTAGGTCCACTCCATCAAATTGGTGGTTTTCGAGAGTAAATGCTAGAGTTGTATCAGAAAACACCCTAATTAACATACATGTGCCTTTTAGAATTGAGGTGTTCTCTCAGTTCTTCATGGATTCAAAATGGGAGTGTCTTCGAGGTAGTTCCAAATGTTCCAATCAAAAAAAAAAAAAAAAAGAATTGTCCAAATTGGACCACGGGTTTAGGAGTAGGTAATTGCTGAACATCCTGCATACACAAAATCATCATCATTATCATCAAAACAATCATCATCATTAGGTCCACTCCATCAAATTGGTGGTTTTCGTGAGAAAATGCTTGAGTAGCTTAAGAAAACACCCAAATGGCTATACACGTGCCTTTAAAAATTGAGGAGTTCCCTCAATTGCTCATGAATCCCATCATCAGAACAGCACCAGATTAATGTGGGACCACCTTATAGGTAGTTCCTTTCATACAAAAAAAGAATTATTCAAACTGGCCACGGGTCTCGGAGTAATCGGTGAAAATCCGACATTAAAAAAATCATCATCATTATCATCGAAACAATTATCATCATCAGGTCCACTTCAACAAATTGGTGGTTTACGTGAGGAAATGCTTGAGTATCTTAAGAAAACACCCAAGTCATCATACATGTGACTTAAAAAATTGAGGAGTTCTCTCAATTCCCCATGGATCCCATCATCAGAACAGCACCAGATTAATACGGGACCACCTTGGATGTAGATTATTTCAAACAAAAAAAAACTACTCAAATTGGACGACAGGTCTCGGAGTAATCGGTGAACATACATAAAAAAAAAAACACCAACCGAATGCAGAATCTCCTCGTTCTAATCATATATGCAGAATCTTCTCTTCGGGTTTATATTGTTATGATAAATATTTTTTTATTTTATTTCCTCACAGTAGTAGTGAAAAGCAAGTAATGTGTCGGCCGAAAGCGCTGTAGGTGGACTCGTATCATCGAGGGCCTCCTCTGGCGGGTCGGCCCTCGAGCTAACAACTGATTTACAATGTACTAAAAATGTTCAAACAAATCTCAATGTTAATAGCTAGGGATACACGCACAGATGTGCCCGCCGGATTTGTCCGACGGATATGTCCGCAGACAAATCCGTGTCCAATTCGCGCCATACACGCACGGATTTGTCCGCCGGGCACATCCGTCGGACAAATCCGGCGGGCACATCTGTGCGTGTATCCCTAGCTATTTTTAAAGACCTATCTATTGATGTGAATGAATGCTTATTAATATTATTGTAGTGATGTTCACACGAACGGATACTTATAATTATCCTTACAAATACATACATACATACATACAATCACGCCTATTTCCTAAAAGAGGTAGGCAGAGATCACGGATTTCCATTTGCTACAATCAATGTGCTCTCCGTGAGCCGCTTCTCGCCCCCGCGAAGAACGAGACGTGATGGGTGGCGTACCGCATCGCCGCCATGCGGATGATTATTAATTAAATGAATCACCACAGCGTTCCCACGAGTAGTAGGGATTAGAGGTCCCATTATCCCTTAGTCGCCTCTTACGACACCCGCGGGACGAGACGGGGTGGCACTATTCTAAAGCCGGGGCCACACCGCTATACAAATATACAATTCTTACAAATATAAAATTATAAAAGCATATCAATTAATATCTTGTAAATACGCTAAATAGCCTTATACTCGAAACTTGTATGGAACCGTTAAGACGTTCCGCTTTCGAATGTTAATAAAAGTTAACTTCAAAACAACCGTCAGTGCCTACGTGCAAAGTTGCAAACATGACGTGTGGAACTAAGCTATCAGGACTTCAGGACCCCCATCACGCGCCAAATCTCCGCATATATGCCGCTTCCGCAAATCCCGTCGGCGGCGAGCTTGTTAGCGTGTGCCGCCTAGATCGAGCATGTCGGTGCATAAAAACCTTTTATATTCCATTTCTGCTGCATTGCTGCCGGCTCCAATATTTGCATTCCATTTCTGGTTACGATTCCACAGCGCGATTGCGAAGGCAATTCTAGCCAAGTTTCTTATTGTCTCAGCCGTCTTTTTATGATCGATTGCGGTTGTTTTAATTGCTTTTATTTTGAAGCTGTTTAAGTGGAATTTTAAATGCCTTCGTATGTGCAGCCTGTTCTTAGTAGGGCTTGCAATATAGTACTTTTTGTGTACGAAATTCCTGTGTTACACATACAAAAAGTACCGGGATTGGAAGCCCCAGTTCTTAGTGTAGAGGCATTCTGCAATAAGTTGGGTTTACAGTCAATATATATTGTAGTTAAATGAGAAGGAAAGATAAGAAAAAAAAGAAATGAATCACATGGTTAATTAAAGGGGATAAATAGTAACAGACAGCTATTAATATCAATAGGTTTTTTTATTTACTAACTTCCAACGGCTAAGATACCCAGCACATTCCTTGTCAACGCAAAATAACATTAAGATTACAAGTTTTAATATTCCGTTTCTTTATTAGTTTACGTGTCGAGTTTTCAATTGTCTTCGCGTATGACAGGTACGTCCTCCTCCACAAACTCCTTTTGTTTGGCCCGTGAATTAGCCAGGGAATTGGGCTATTGCTGTACAAAGGTGCCAGTCGGCGTTGAAAAATTACGTGGACAATTAATTATTAAAAGAGAAAAAGCTTGTTATAGTCTCGTTTAGTAAAATTGTAGAATGAAACAATAATTTCTTACAAAACGCTGCAAGTAAAAATTCCGTTACCGACATGAAAAGAAACGTTTATTAGTCCTCTTTAAATAGGTACGTATATACATATATTGTACTGTTAGTAATTTTTTTCAATAAAAAACTTTAATTGTGCTTGAGAATTCAATAATTCAAGTAAATATCGTTTCATTACCGGCGGTGATAAAGGAGAACGACCCAGTCGGTTAATTTAAGTAAGGAATAAAATTAACAAGGTTAATTTTTAGTAATTGTAGCAGATTTTATCTACATATATAACATCAATTGTCGTAGTAAGATGTTGTTTAGTGTTGAAGGAACATTAAGCGCGCATGCAGGTTGTATGATGAAAGATGTGAACAGGCAGATTTATTAGGCAGTTCAGTAGGATTATTTAAAAACATATTTATTTTTCATGAAGGTAGTTGTTAAAATTTGTTCAATTAGTTTGTGGAAACTATACTCAATTGTTAGTGTACTTAGTATACATTTTTTTTAAGTTAACTTTTACATAAGTAGTAAAATGTTTATTGTTGTTACTGTAAATAAAGTACAGGTAACTATAGGTCTATTTATACAGTATTAGCCTTTACACAATTTACATAATTGTATGTTTTTGTTTCTTAATAAAATAAAAAAAATATACCTATTCAGAAGTATTCTACAATATGTGTTCTATATAACTTCTCTACAATATGTGTTCAGAAACGAAAATGGCGTAAATTAAGCAATCTGTATCTGTGGGTGCATCTTGATGTTTACATTAAAGTATCGATCCTTTAATAAAATTCAAATTTCAAACAGTCTAAACTAAAACATGAACATGTTGTTATGAAAATATAGTTAGTTAGTAGTAGGCGTGATGGCGTTGCAATCGAATGAAATGGTTACCTACCGAACAAGGCAACTAGAGGATTCTTGATTAATAATATTTGTATGTATATAAAGCAGTGTACACAGTCGCCATCAAATATATCGGTGCGGCCACAGCACTCAAAAGTATCTCAACATTCACTTTATCGCCTTGACAATAGAGGTGTTGTTCAGATATTTGTGATCACTTTGGCCGTTCCAATATCGGCGACTGTACATAATTAGGCATTAAATACGAGTGTGGTATCGGTTACAACATATATGTGTACAATAACCAGTCACATAAACTACTAATATGACAACCAAATTATTTAGCTAATCATTTCATTGGTATCTATTGACTAAACGTATAGGTGTATATTATGCACGTAGTTATGTTATCAAAGGACGGCAGTGTAGTAATTACGGCGTGATTAAATTCATAATTAGATAGTAGATAGTCCAATATAGTACGCGGCTAAACGACGTAACCATCGTTAGAGAAGGGAAGTTTTTAATGGCAGGGCGTCCCTCGGCGCGGACTAATACTGCGGACACAGAACTCGTTTATGTTCACCCCTTTTTATGGTTGACACAAAGAACATTCATATTTTAACTACCAGCTCTGAGACGACAGACAACGTCTCCATTGTCAAGGCGATAAAGTGCATGTTCAGATATTTTTGAGTACCCTGGCCGCTCCGATGTATTTGATGGCGACTGTATCTACGTTCTGAAAGCCAGCTACTGTAGCCCACCCAAGGAATGTAATATAAACATCGATTGATGACACCTAGCCATACATAATTTTTTCCTATGAAACTTTTTCATTCCATATGTTAGTCAATTCCACGTGCAGTTTCATTTATAAATCGCTAACGACGTTATGTCGTAAGACACAAAAGTCAAGTTTTCTTGAAGAGCAGACGGAAGCAAAGTAAGTAAAACTAACTAAAGTGATAACGATGTTTAGCCCGCAACGGCAAACCTCCGGCGGACGTGTGAGGTCCCACATATAAAAGTAATTACAAAAGTTCGTTTACGAACCCGCCCGTTCGCACCTCGGAACACGGCGCAACTTGCCGTGTAATCCCGCGAATGTCTGTTCTACATTTAATTAGTGTAGACACTGCTGTAAGACCGACTTCCCTAAAACTGTCGGGTTACGAAGGACCTTTATGTTCGACTACAGTGAAGGACTTAAGTGTTTTTCTTATTATTCAAATATGAACTCTAGCTAACCGAAAAAGAGCAGATTTTAAATTGTTATCTTTACAAAGAAGAATATGAAATGTGAAGTAATTCATCAAATGGCAGACGCAATCACGGTCGGGTGACGAGGTGTCTGCGAAGCTAGCACAGTGCGCAGTGAGCTCGCACAGGTCAGCAGGATTTATTACTTAACGGATTTTTCTTTAGAGGATTTCTACGGAATACCACCCAGAGTTTTACCATTGAAGCGTGCTTATTGTATCACTAGTAAGTCTGCCTCGAACTGAGAATACACGATCTACTTGCAAACGAGTTGACCAATATAGCAAGACCATATGAAGATTTTTTTCGCCTTCTAGCTCCACAACCCCTTGATCGATCCTGCTCATATACGAACTCTCAAATTATATTATGTACCTCTGCTACAACCCTAACAAACAACATATTGATCAGAAAAACGTTACTAAAGTTATCACGGAACGAACGCTGGAAATCAAAAAGCCATAGAAATTACGAGACGTCCCAGTAGCCTGGTCACAATGTGCGAAGTTGTTTTTCGAATACTACCCACATATTCTTTTTCAGATTCCTTGTGGTGAGATTTGTACCTATAGATCAAGAGTAGATGGTAGGCAACTCTACCTCATCGTGTAGCAGAATTCGGCTTATGTACGGCAATGCACGATGGAAAGTTAATGTATTTTAGTTCTTGGTAGCCAGAGCTAATATTGGAGCATTTTGTACAGTCAGCCAAAATATAATTATAAAATCTACCTCATCGAGTAGCAAATCGAACATTATGCTATTCGAAAGTACGAAACAACCTGGTTGTAATAAAAATGGTAGCCGATCTTAAACCCGGAACTTTCGTTATTCAGCCAAGTTTTATGTTTTAAGAGTCGCCAGGACGCTCGCGTTCCCATACAAACGTAGTTTAGCTCTCACTTTAAAACGACATGCTTTAGAACCACGAAATTTGGCATAGGCATTCTAGTAGTACAGATCTATGTCGATAATTCGTTTTCGTTGCAAAAAATTGTAATACAAAGAAAATACAGCCAGATACAGATTTACATACAAAACTTATTTGTGCTATATTTTCTTTGTATTACAATTTTTAGCAACAAAAACGAATTACCGACATAGATCTGTACTGCTAGAATGCCTATGCCAAATTTCGTGGTTCTAAAGCATGTCGTTTTAAAATGAGAGCTGAACTACGTTTGTATGGGGACGCGAGTTCACGCGAGCGTCCTGGCGACTCTTAAGGAAAAATTCGGCTAATGCAAGTACGACGTGAAAATGAGTTCATGGGATGGATTAAATGCAGTTTTACGCACTTCGTGAGATACTGTTTGTCAACAAGTGCCAAAATATATGTAAGTGGCAACCATTGCCCAAAACTGGTAATGTCATTTCATGACTCTACCTTATTAAAAAATATTGTACTTAGTAGAAGATAAAACTTGTGCCATTCGAAAAAACGCACCAACATTTATAGAAAAAAATTGAGGAGTTCCCTCAATTCCTTATAGATTTCATCATCAGAACAGCACCAGAATAATGATGGACCATTTTCAAGGAAGTTTCTTTCAAGCAAAAAAAAAAATTCTAATCGGACCACGGGTTTCAGAGTATTTGGTGAACATCCTGCATTTAATAAATCATCATCAATATCCCCAAAATAATCATCATCATTAGGTCCACTTCATTAAAATGATGTTTTTCGTGACGTGCCTTTAAAAATAGAGGAGTTCTGTCATTTCCTCATGGATCCCATCGTCAGAACTGTACCAGATTAATATGGAACCATTTTTGAGTTAGTTCCTTTCAAACAAAAAAAATTACTAGTCAGACCACTGGTTTCGGAGTAGTTGCTGAACATCCTGCATTTAAAAAAATCACCATCATTATCAGCAAAACAATCATCATAGCAGGTCTACTCCATCAAATTGGTGGTTCCCGTGAGAAGATGCTTGAGTTAGGTACTTAAGAAAACACCCAAATCACCATACATGTACCTTTGAATATTGAGGAGTTCCCGGTACTGAACATGTAAACAGTTGTTGGTCCCTGCCGGAGTAGAAACTTTGACGAGTGGAGTGGTCCTTTAGAACTGAAAGATTAAGAACCAGTGATTTATTATTTCAAAAGTTAAGCACTATTAATCCAGTAAAATTAAACTCTCAGATGTCATTGTTTTCTCGATTGGTTAATTAAAAAGTAGCGGCGGAATAGTTAAAAGCCATTGTGACTGAGCAGGAAAATAATGGGCACTCGTACTTTTACCTGTCGCGACAACTTGTGAAGAGCTTGTGGGGTTCCATGGCCGGACTTTAGTCCATGCAAAAAAAAACTTGTTCACTTCCTTGTTTTGTTTTTTATGTTCCTCAAAAATGTATAGGACTGGTTATGACGTTTGGTAAATGTTTTTTTTTATGTACAAAAATGTATAGGACTAGTTATGACGTTTAGTAAATGTTATATTTATGTACAAAAATGTATAGGACTGGTTATGACGTTTAGTAAATGTTTTATTTATGTACAAAAATGTATAGGAATAGGACTGGTTATGATGTTTGGTAAATGCTTTATGCACAGACTATTTTTCGTTTATTCACAGAGCATCGTTTACATGGACTTACTTGTTTTTAGCCGTACCGTACCGTGCCGTAACTTTTATTTGGCAAAAACTCGAAAACCGTGCAACTTTTACTGGGATCATGTTAAGCTGGTTTGTATTTTCTTAGGGTGCCCTACCTCCAGTGTCAGTCTGGCGTGCCCTTTTTGGGACACCTGTATATCCTGTGCTGGCGCCATCTGGCTAAGCTGTTGACAATTACCTTCCCTATTAAGTACTTATACAACCGAACCTATACTTTAAATATATGCAAATAATAGATCTGCCTCGATTTTCAATGATAAACGATTGGTTCCATAAAAAACCGGAACTACAGCTATCGCATTTTGTCCAATTTTTGTAATTTGCCAATCGGAAACCGGCAAAGGAATATTTACGATATCAATCTGGATACGTCGGGTGGCCCGTCTCTTGGATTTATGGTCTCCGTGAATAAGCGCAGATTCCCACTCCTTAAAAATATAACCCCTTATCTTCTTGTACCGTTAATTAGAAAACAAGTCTTCTAGTTCAGAAAGTAAAGTCTACAGTAGCATGGCTTGAGAACGAGATGGGAGCTTGTGAGGCTAATACGCCGATTTGTTCCCAGACGCAGCACTTATTGAAATTGGCTGATTTACTTAAATCACATTATCGACAAGCGTAAAAGGATTGGGCGCGAGCGCGAAACCTCATGTTTTTTATGCTTTAGGCACTTTACGTCAGTTTATTTTCTTGAAAGCTTGCATATGTGAAAATAAAATCGAACATTTTTGCAACATTGTTTCATTTGAATAGCGGATGACAATGTAATCTTATTATTCACTGAAATCGGAAGGATGTTTTTTTTTCAGAAATTATTAGCGTACGAAACTGTCACGAGACACAAAAAATTATACTAATCATTAGCTATGGCCTCTTAACAGAGGGGTCGGGGATAATCATTTGAGCTCAAGATGGCGACAACGTGTTTAACTGTTCGAATAGTTTTGTGTTTTTTGTTATATTGATAGCTTATTATGCGGTGATCTAACAAACACGTGTGCAGCTAATGAAAAATTATTAATCTCAAAACTCGCGTAACCACCCTTTACTCGAACAAACGGTTATCCGGGGTCTCGGCCACCCACGTGCCTGTAGGGAAGTTATCACCTACCTATCAGCAAGGCCTCTACCGAACAACGTTGCCTATATTTTATTTTACTTAATAAAAAGTGTAACGTCGTCATTGGCAGAATTCCCATTGCGGTGTACAAAGGGAGAAAGCCATTTCTTTATAAAAAAAACAGAGGGTCGACCATTGGTTATGATAATTTATTGTGTGCAATATTTACATAGGTATATAGTACTACTAATAATTTTAAACAAAAAAGAACCGACTTCACTCAGCCTCCACCTTTCCAAACAAAGCAAATGCCCGAGATTCTGTAAAAAATACTGAAGTCATATTGATTATGTGAGTGAAACATAGGTGTGCCTATAATATTTGAGGAGTTTCCTTGATTTCTCCAGTATCCCACCATCAGATCCTGACCTGGTGACAATGGGACCAGCTGTAAAGTGTACTTTTTCAAACAAAAAAGGATTTGCCAAATCAAATAAGAAAAAGAAGTACTCGTAGTCGTATTATTTATGGGGGCTAGAATTACCTATTCTACCCAAGATTCAAAATTGCATTGACACATTACCAATTAATTCATTCATAAATTGTCCATGTAGCTACTGGTAGAGGTTCCTGCCCGTGTATGTATGTACAAATGTCTATCAGAACACTATTAAGATCATGAACATTAAGCTTAAAAGTACCTACAATATGTGCGCCGCGTGTCCCAAAAGGTGTTACGCTGTGTAAATAGTCCACCCTCGCGCTCAGATGCCCTGTTTATCTCTTTTAATGTGGCATTCACCTTATGTTATGCCGCAACGTCCCCTGGGATATAATTCTACGTAGCGAAATAGCACGGATTCGAAAAATTGTACCGCCATGACTAATTCTAAGCGACATATCTTGCGTGCGATTGCATTATCATAAATGCGAGCGACAAGGGAAAGGGTTGGTGTGAAAACGGAACAATGCTGTCAAGTAGACTAAAAATAGAGTGCGTGTGCTCTCTCGCGTACACGAGTCGGATAAGTGATGTGCCTTCATCAATATTTCCGGGAACATACCTGGATTCATTTCTTATATGGATGGAAATGTTGTTTCTGCAAATAAATAGATTCATTACTTCAATATGTTGAAGTCATTTGAAGGCATCTGAAGATATTTATAACATGAAGCTTAAGATCACGGATTAATATAAATATAATTAAATATATCTTCATGTATATATATGCTTGCCGAGATCATTCATTAGATAATTCTTTGTCTCTGAAAATCACAATAATCCAAACCTTCCTGGCTTCTGAGCCGTCACTGGAGACGAGTCCTGAGTCATGTACGAGAACATTGCACGAAAAGCCTTTTGGATGCCTTTCGATAAACGGCCACCATATGTATGAGGTTTAAGAATCAAACATTAATATCGATAAAATATTTGCAGCTTTCAATAGTAGTTTCTCGAGAACTATGAGGTCCCTTTAAACCTATCTGTAAATGAGCCCTCATTATATTGCAAATATCTACTTTAGGAACGTTTGTCGTAAGATACGTCCTTTGTGGAAAAAAAGTTAGAAATGCAACATAAAATGAAAAGTGAAAACCTTAATGTTTGTAAACGATTGCGAAAAATACTCGTTGTGATGTTGTAGTGTTGTAATAAGTATTACATCACCAATACTATAATAAAATCAGCAATATGGTACTATTTTAGGTATTTTTATATTATGCCCATATGAGAACCCTAGCTTCCGCCTGCTATCGTAGACTGGGATTTGTCATTCGCAACGCTCGTGATTGTGACAACGCGTTTGTGATTAAACGTGTATATACCGCTCTAGTCAGGAGTAAACTCGAAGCAGCGTCCACAGTGTGGAATCCCCATGAGGTCACTTACGCCTTGCTTCTGGAGAAAATCCAAAAGACGTTTCTGAGATTCTTATATAAAAAAACTCTATGGGTACTATCCGTTTCTTTACCCAACCAAATATTTGCTGGGAACTGGGGTTTTAATTTAACTCCCTGGAAGTGAGGCGTAATTACGCACTTATGACCGGGGCGTGCAGAATATTACGTGGGGATTCGGATTGCCCTCAACTGGTTACGCAGTTACGTCTTTTCGTCCCTCCCTTGTCTCTGTCAAGGATTAATCTTAGGCCTCGTGATCGGGACTTACTTGCTCCTCCCTACGCGCGCACTGCAGCGCACAGGCAATCACCATTGGTTTGTGCTTTGCACTACATCAATGCACTTCTCATGTCGACTCCTGACTGCGATGTTTTTGTAACTAGGTGGAGTCTAATTTGCTATAAATGCAAAAGCCTTTGTGAGGCGATGGATGACCGCCCATCATCAGTTAGTTATTAAGTTTTGTCTTGTTCTTCTGTATTTTACTAATCTATAAGTTAAAACTAATATTGCCATTAACATGCTGTTCCAGTACCTTGTTTGTATGTATACTCTCTGTGCTAAATTTCGCAGTGCCTTAGTAATTACTGTTATGCTGTGTACATTTTTGAAACACTAAAATAAAAACCGATTGTAACAGCGACAGCTGGGGGGTGATTTTTGAGATTCGAGCACTTGAAAGTGACATTTAAAACTCTGAATAAAACTATGAAGTTATGCTTTAAAAATAACAGCGATGGAAATTTTAAACCATGATTATTTAAACTATTAATTCCATGTAAAAATATTGGAGACTAAATTTTGTGTGCGATTATTTTCGAGGTTAATTTTTTTGAATTCGAGCGTTCGGCTGCCAAAAATCGCCCCCCTGGACCGATTTGTAAAATCCTTTTTTTGTTCGAAAGAGTATACTTTACAATTGGTCCTATTCTCACCAGGTCGGGATCTGATGATGGGATCCTGGAGAAATCGAGGGAACTCTTCAACTATTATAGTGCTTTCACTATTTTTTACAGCAACTCGGGCACTTCCTCTTGGAATAGCGGATCCTAAGTGAAGTCGGTTCTTTTTTTGTTTAAAATAGATACAATGAAATGTGTCTAAAATGTCAGTTCTATTTCGGAACCCAGACCAGGGGGCCGATTTTTGACAGCCGAACGCTCGAATTCAAAAAATTCAAGCTCGAAAATAATCGCACACAGTAGTTTGTCGCTAATTTTTTCGCATGGAATTAATAGTTTAAATAATCATTATTTTAAATTTCTATCGCTTTTATTTTTAAAACATAATTTCATCGTTTTATTCAGAGTTCTAAATGTCACTTTCGAGTGCTCGAATCTCAAAAATCACCCCCCAGACGACTAAAAATAACAAATTAATAATCTTGCAGCGGTAAAATCTTTTTCACATACTTGAAAGCCTAGTTTGGGTTCATAATGCATGCATGTTTTATTTTTGTGTCTGTTCATGTTTTAGAGATATCTGAAAAAATGCATTCCTTACGTTTTTATATATTCTAGACATAACAAAATTTATAGCCTGCAAATTGTTTGCAGGTCCTTATTTTCTTTAAAGTTACATCACACGAGTCGTTTTATTTCTTTCTATCTAAATATGTATTATAAAAGATGTTCTTGAAATGAATAGCTGCTTGTTTAAAAAGGTCTTCTTACATAACATTTAAATACAGCTCATTAGAACTCAGTAGAACTCGCTGAAGACGGTGGGACAAGCATGCAAACTGAATCCTAACTCAGAACATGAATAACCTATAAACATACAACTACCTAAGAGCGACAAAGAAAATTAAATCCTCACGGAACGCCGGGAAGATAACTTAATGAGGGTTGACAAATTAGTGCCGAGTTCCGTAAGTTGGCAAACATTCGTCGCCTCTCGGGTTCACGCCGGATACAGATTCTAGAAACAGTGCTGTAGTGGTTTAATTCGGAGTACATTTACGAAAGCCATGATTTTCAAGCGTCTTCAAGATTTCTAAGGAGGAGGTTCTCAACTCGTCGGGATTTTTTTTTTGCTATTTTTTTATGTACCTATGTTCACAGCATATTAGAAGACGGCTGGACTGATTCGGAAAATTCTTGTTTTGTTTGAAAGAGTACTTCATAGTTGGTCCCATTGTTATCAGGTCAGGATCTGATGATGGGGATCCTGGAGAAATCGAGGCAACTCTTCATTTATTATAGTGATTTGGGTATGTTTTTACAGTAGCTTGGCATTATCTTTTGGAAAGGTGGAGGCTAAGTGAAGTCGGTTCTTTTTTGTGTAAAATTATTATTCATCAATTACTAAGTACCTATAACATATCTAGTATTTAGAAATCACTCGCAGTGCAACTATTACTAACTTGCTAATTTACTAACTTGTAGTTACGGTTGTCTACTCGTACACCCATATCATGGCCTCCTTACCTATTGATTGATCCGATCAAGTTATTTTTCAATGTATGGGGTACACAAACTGTACAGCACCGCAGTATCCACGAGATCAAGGTCGATCAAGGATAGTTATAAGGCACTGAAACTGTAAGCATATTGCATTTTTATATAAGGACTGTAAACCTTAATTTATAGCGTGTGACCATTAAATCATTTAACTTTGTTGTTTAATTATTACCTAGGAAACCTAGACACATAGGTAGGGAACCTTTCTATTGTCGATTGTGCGACAATAACCCCGGCTGAGACTCACTAGTGAGAAAGAGACGACGCCATCACTCTGCGCTCATGTGTAAAAGAGACAGGTGATACCCCGTAGTTGAAATGTCCTACAAATTATTTTTCCCCATAATACCTATGTACCACCTAGTATAAATGCCTAGTAAATAAGTTATAACAACATTGTAATATATTAGCAGTAGAGAAATGCTTGTAATTCTGTTATATTCTGTGTTAATATCAATAAAGATAGACACGTTCACTGATTGGCTCACACGCGCTCATCCCCTCCCGGGATATATTAGTCACTAGTTGACAGCCCAAAAGTTGGCATATAAGAAAGGCCATTGCGGCCGTAAATGCGTTCCGTCAAGTGAGTTCCAGTGGAGGTGCCTTAACCTGAAGAAGTACGAAGGAAGTTTTATTTCCAATAACCTTGCCTCCCTACAAGTCCACTAGTCTCTACATCGGCGCTGAGCTGTCGCGCCGCTACGGGCGTCGCCTAACCTTGGCCACCGTCCCGTACATTGGTCCTTCAGGAGCCGGATATGGAAGACCGGGGTTATCGCCAGTCGACTCAGGAAGTCGACCTTCAAAACCAAGGCTGCACTGGGATTGCCTTGGCGGAAACACAAGGTTATGATGGCCCAAGGCCGTCTGACCAAGCGCCCACGCATCAACGGATCAACAGGGCGCATGTCATCAACAAGGACACTGCGCAACGGGTGGACACACAGCGCTCCGAGATGACACAGACCGTGCAGCCTGGCTCGCCGTTGGTCACGAGTACCACGGCGCTTTCGCCGGCCGCCAAGTCTCCCGCAATCGCCATACCCCTGCAAGGACACGCGGTGACTGCGGCACCACCCACGACGCAGGCTGCGTCAACTCACCTCAGCCTGCTCATGCCTAGCGATGATCGCAGGCCTTACACCAATGACCTTGGTGTGTTGTGGCACAATCAAAGCCACACACACCGGGACAACTATCTCTCCGCTGTATCGCCCGCCTTAGCGGCGCGTACGAGGCGGACCGCATCTGCGTCAACGGCCACGTTGTCGCCTCACTTCGGAGGGCGACCTTGGCCCAGCAGAGCGGCGAGACAACGGGCCTACAAAATAGCTCTGGCCCGCGAAGAATTAGCCGCCGCAAGACTAGCGGTGGTTATTATCGAGGCGGAAATAGACGACGAACGAGAGGCGGCTCTCGAGCATCAATTGCACCAGACTATCGACCGCGAGATCGAAGAAATTATAGTCACCGAGCCCGACATCAACGTCTACTCTCCAGTGTCATCCAAGGAAGCACCCCAGCAGGTTCCGCCAGACCCGCCTACCAAGGACACCGGGTCGAAAAGAAAAAACAAGCGCGACTCCAGTGACAAAAGGAAGAAATCGCGCCAGACGTCTAAGGATAGAGACGTCAACGACGAAAATAAAGTTCCCGCTCCTCAGCCGACCGTCGTCGCAGCGACAAAGGGGAGCGTTCGTTCACCGCATCTCGATTCAAGTTCCGTATTAAAAGAACAAACGCCGCGAGTGAATAACAACTCTGTGAAATCGCCAGTTAAAGAACGATATCCGCGAGTGCCTAATAAATCCGATTTTAATAATAACGCGAGTGCGCGAGTAGAATCAAAATCGCCGCCGCGTCGCCGCGTTAATCAAAACTTCAATCGCGTCGAAAGGTCACCGGGTCAACGCCGCAAGAGTCGATGGACCGCTACAAAGGCAGCTCTCAAGATATCGCCGTGGACCGCTCCGCAACCCGTGCGGCCGAAGACACCGCCGCTGCTACTCCTGCAGGCTCTAACAAATGGGCCTCAGAACAGATGGGAGCGCAGCGCCCGTTTCCTAACCGGGAACGAACCAGAGCTGACCCGGATCCCAGCTAATCTCCCGACATCGGAGCCCTTACAACGCTCCGATCGAGAGACTCCAGCACCTGCGCGAGACGCCGAGCGCCATGAAAGGGCGCAGTCTCCGCACGCCGCTCCGCGCGCACGAGCCCTGAGTACAAACTCAGAAACTCGGGCTCCTCCAACTGCTACTCCAACGCAGTCATCACTTCACGTACCTACGGATTGGTTCGTGCCAACATACAGCGGGGCGATCACCACTACTCTCACGACGCCGACGGCGGAGCCCAAGGCTGCCCCGCCAAAAGTCCTGAAAGAAAAGCCGCCTGTAACTACAGACACAGACGGATTCCCGACGGGCCCGATAAAGGCCTTGAAAAGGACTCGCCGTAGAAAAACACTGGGCGCGATCCAGTCCTCCGAGCCTCCGAAGGAGACACCCAGATCAGCACCCGGCCCTTCACTTCCGATCATCGAGTGAACGAGCCGACCTCATCAAAGTTGATTCTTCTCTACCGTTCCTGATCAATGGAGCGAACATAAATCAAGACGATTATATACTGCGTCGCTTACCCGAAGTTTTGTGGTGCTTAGTCGTGAAAGCCTAAGCAAAGGGGAGCATGTACAGCACCGCAGTATCCACGAGATCAAGGTCGATCAAGGATAGTTATAAGGCACTGAAACTGTAAGCATATTGCATTTTTATATAAGGACTGTAAACCTTAATTTATAGCGTGTGACCATTAAATCATTTAACTTTGTTGTTTAATTATTACCTAGGAAACCTAGACACATAGGTAGGGAACCTTTCTATTGTCGATTGTGCGACAATAACCCCGGCTGAGACTCACTAGTGAGAAAGAGACGACGCCATCACTCTGCGCTCATGTGTAAAAGAGACAGGTGATACCCCGTAGTTGAAATGTCCTACAAATGATTTTTCCCCATAATACCTATGTACCACCTAGTATAAATGCCTAGTAAATAAGTTATAACAACATTGTAATATATTAGCAGTAGAGAAATGCTTGTAATTCTGTTATATTCTGTGTTAATATCAATAAAGATAGACACGTTCACTGATTGGCTCACACGCGCTCATCCCCTCCCGGGATATATTAGTCACTAGTTGACAGCCCAAAAGTTGGCATATAAGAAAGGCCATTGCGGCCGTAAATGCGTTCCGTCAAGTGAGTTCCAGTGGAGGTGCCTTAACCTGAAGAAGTACGAAGGAAGTTTTATTTCCAATAACCTTGCCTCCCTACAAGTCCACTAGTCTCTACATCGGCGCTGAGCTGTCGCGCCGCTACGGGCGTCGCCTAACCTTGGCCACCGTCCCGTACACAAACAAACTAATAAAGTTATGAAACTATTACAGCATCATACATTTAGGTATAGTGTTTAACGCACACTACCGTCCGCCCCCCTCCACCTGACGCTATCCCCTCCCCCCGCCCCCCTTGAGCACGATGTGTCTTGGTTTACAGTTTTCTAATATGAATGTTACGATAATAATGCCTGGAAAAAATATCCCTATTAAATAAAAAAAGGGTTTAAGTACTTATATGGTTTTTTCATTCAGAAGTTCACACTATTATTACTACATGCGCCTGTACTCACTTGTATTTAGTCACTACGGTCGGTTCGCCTAGCACTCTCCGAAATATGTCGCGCGTAGTGACTAAATACAAGTGTGTATAGCCGCATATCGCATGTAGTCAATTTTTTCAAACGGCTTTACCGTATTCACGTAATACTTCGCTAGGCGAACTTCGACAAGACTTGGCTGTTGAACTTTGCGATGGTGAGTCAAGAGAGAGGCGGAAATTGACTAATCTCGGAAACTGCTGAACCAAAAAATACGTTTTTTTTTTCAAAATAGGTACTTACGACAATCTAGTTGGTCATGATTTGAAATCTCGTTGGCCATATAGAGGTGCAATGGCGGTCATCTAATGAGTCTCATTCAACACGTTGAGGGGTTATAATATGTGTGTACATGAGTAACTGTACATAATTAATTAGGCATTAAATGAAAACACTCGTGTGATATTATTATTTAAAGCCCCTTATTATATAGAAGTCATATAAACTACTTTTCCGAATACAGGTAAATAATGAATGATCTAATGAGAACACTTTCGTTTAAATAGGTTTAATTTTGCTCGCTAGTTGATGTCACATTCGATATGAAAATAATTTATTTCATGATTTATTGACCCCTTGTCATACTTAATTACATTTTATGTACCTGATGTGTGATATTAAACAATTTTATTTAAAATTGACAATGAAAATAATGTTTAAAATTGTAATAATTCCCATTCATTATTTTCAATTACTGCAACGAAAGAAAAATATAGAAAAATTGTTTGAAGTGAAGGTCAGACTACACAAAATGAGTATTTTACCTTCATAACAGTGAATTCTAAAACCAATACGATTTTTGCATACGTGATTTCACAAAAATTGAGCTTCCTCCTACCCTATGTCACAACTTGTCACACTCTGGTGACCCCACTCCCTACTCAATAACGTGTGGCGTAATTTATTGATGAACCCTTGAAAGTCATAAGACAAGTATTATTGTGTCATATCTGATGTGGTCAGTTCTTAGACCATAAGTTTAAGCAATAACATTATCTATGCTTGGCAAATGCTTCATTTAAAGCAGGAATTACATTTAAAAAAAAATACTACCCAACGTACGGCAGCTTTAACGAAGAAAATAAGTAGACTCTGAAACTATAACATCGTTCAACGAAATTGGTGGCTTATTTTGAAATAGTTTCGTTGAGATGACGAATAGCCACTTAGCTGACGCGGGCGTAGTAAATGACTAAGATTAATTTGAAAATATGGTTTCAAGTTTATAATGTTTTATTCAGACTTGGGATAATAGAATCGTAAACGTTGACAAATTAATTCACTAATCTATAAATGCTGGTCTAACCGTTGTGTTAGCTTTAAAGTTATAATACTTATAATACATAAAATTGTAATAATATGTATGCTTGTTTGGGTACATTGGTATGTGTATTACCTACGTTTATAGACTATAGCTCTAAAGGACAAAGGGAGTGCATTACGTATATTCCGACCAAAAAGTGTAGAAATTAAAAAGTGGCAACATCGTAGTGTCGTCCCGTTTTCTTAGATTGATTTGAAAGGGACGACACTACGATGTTGCCACTTTTTAATTTCTACACTTTTTGGTCGGAATATATATAGGCGGCGAAAAACGAACGGCTCAGGGGGGTGATTTTTGAGATTCGAGCACTCGAAAGTGACATTTACAACTCAGAATAAAACGATGAAATTATGTTTTAAAAATAACAGCGATAGGAATTTAAAATCAGGGAACGTACCCAAACTACGTGACCAGTTTAGGGCCCCCCCTAAGGTCGAGGGGGGTCGTCAAAATACTACTCTAGGTCACAGGGGGGAGGGGGGGAGTCTTAGGTTCTGTCACGTAGTCAATAATTATGCTCAAATATCGCGCTTCTAATTACCTATAGGTTTCCTACAAAAACTGAAAAAAATGGGTCACGTAGTTTGGGTACGTTCCCTCATGATTATTTAAACTATTAATTTCATGCGAAAAAATTAGCGGTAAGGTTTTGTGTGCGATTATTTTCGAGCTTAAACTTTTTGAATTCGGGGGCTCGGCGAGTCAAAAATTGCCCCCCAGATCGCGAGCATTTTCGGGTGGGCAGTTCAGCTATTTTACGGGCGCCTAGTATAGCGAATTGGAAATAATTAATTATAGCTAATATTTTTAGTGTAACGGATATATAATAATACTAATATTATCTACGCAATTAAATCCTACTAATTCTCGTTATTTCACTAACCGCCACAAATATGTACACAAATATTAGTTACAAGCGTTTTTCTTGTAGGATTTTATCATTTCTATAGTCTCCTAGAATGTGTAAGAACAAACTACCACTTATAGCAATTTGTTTTTAACTAATTAGGATATATGTATGTCGCCCGCCGCGCCGTATATTTTGTTAATTATGTGCTTTTACATGGACACGGTTTCTAGTTTTTCGATTTCAACAGCAAGAATATTTAAAAATCGTCATGTTTACAAATAAAAATAATGGATATTATCTATACATATAATAAAGGTGAAGAGGGCCAAAAATCTGTACATTGGGGATATTAGCAAAAAAATGAGTTAGTAGCTCTTAGAATCGATAACAGAACACGTTTCGGCGATTTTTAGAATTTTTGTCTGTTTGTCTGTTTGTCTGTTTGTCTGTTTGGATGGGGAGAGTTGGCGTCAAAACGCCTGAACCGATTTCGATCAAAACTTCACTAGCAGGTTCTACAGACCTCTGGTCAGGACATAGGCTATAAAAAATACGAACTTTCTGGATTTAAGGGGGTTTAAGGGGGGTTTAAACTTTGTATGGAAAATGCCTTTATATGGTAAATAAATACTTATGCATTTGTATTTCAACTATATATTTTTTAAACCACGGCGATGGCAAACAATCATACGACCCGCCTGATGGTAAGCACTTAGGGTAGCCAATGGACGCCTGTAAATCCAGAGGTTTTATGTGCGCGTTGCCTCCCTATAAGAATCTTTTTTTATTTACACTATATTGCACGAAATACAAACCTGTGAGACCAAACGGCGGACATCATACCAAATGGTATTTTCCACCAGTCAACCATTGGGTCTATACAACAGACATGTACAAAAGGTGCAAGAATAAAAGTTAAATTAACTAACTATAAAAAAACAAACGGAACATAGTGAAACACGGAAATCGAAAAGTACCGGCACACCCTACCGAAAAAGAGTTTAGATAGAGTACACCGCGTGATGGGCGTCAAAGAGAGGGGGGCGCAAAAAGAAAAAAAGACACCACACTATAGCTAAATATACCGAAAATTGTTACGTTGAACATTTGAGATGGGAGAAGAAGAGTTTTGATAGAGTTCACTACGTGACGGGCGGTAAAGAACGGGGGGCTCGGGGGGCGGAGCCCCCCCGCAATAAAAAAATAACGTTAATATTGCAAATTATACCAAAAACTGCTACGTTGAACATTTGAGATGGGAGAAAAAGAGTTTTGATAGAGTTTGCCGCGTGACGGGCTGCAAAGAAAGGGGGGCTCGGGGGGCGGAGCCCCCCGCATAAAGAAAAAACACACTGTACTATTGCTTATTATACCAAAAATTGTTACGTCGAACATTTGAGATGGGAGAAAAAGAGTTTGATAGAGTTTACCACGTGATGGGCCGCAAAGAAAGGAGGGCTCGGGGGGCGGAGCCCCCCGCATAAAGAAAAAACATACCGCACTGTTGCTTATTATACCAAAAATTGTTACGTCGCACATTTGAGATGGGAGAAAAAGAGTTTTGATAGAGTTTACTACGTGATGGGCAGCAAAGAAAGGAGGGTTCGGGGGGCGGAGCCCCCCGTATAAAGAAAAAACCCACCGTACTATTGCTTATTATACCAAAAATTGTTACGTCGAACATTTGAGATGGGGGAAATAGAGTTTTGATAGAGTTTAGTACGTGACGGGCCGCAAAGAAAGGGGGGCTCGGGGGGCGGAGCCCCCCGCATAAAGAAAAAACACACCGTACTATTGCTTATTATACCAAAAATTGTTACGTCGAACATTTGAGATGGGGGAAAAAGAGTTTTGATAGAGTTTAGTATGTGACGGGCCGCAAAGAAAGGGGGGCTCGGGGGGCGGAGCCCCCCGCATAAAGAAAAAACACACCGTACTATTGCTTATTATACCAAAAATTGTTACGTCGAACATTTGAGATGGGGAAAACAGAGTTTTGATAGAGTTTACTACGTGACGGGCCGTAAGGAAAGGGGGGCTCGGGGGGCGGAGCCCCCCGCATAAAGAAAAAACCCACCGTACTATTGCTTATTATACCAAAAATTGTTACGTCGAACATTTGAGATGGGGGAAATAGAGTTTTGATAGAGTTTAGTACGTGACGGGCCGCAAAGAAAGGGGGGCTCGGGGGGCGGAGCCCCCCGCATAAAGAAAAAACACACCGTACTATTGCTTATTATACCAAAAATTGATACGTCGAACATTTGAGATGGGAGAAAAAGAGTTTTGATAGAGTTTACTACGTTATGGGTGGCAAAGAAAGGGGGGTTCGGGGGGCGGAGCCCCCCGCATAAAGAAAAAACACAACGTACTATTGCTTATTATACCAAAAATTGTTACGTCGATCATTTGAGATGGGGGAAAAAGAGTTTTAATAGAGTTTACTACGTGACGGGCCGTAAGGAAAGGGGGGCTCGGGGGGCGGAGCCCCCCGCATAAAGAAAAAACCCACCGTACTATTGCTTATTATACCAAAAATTGTTACGTCGAACATTTGAGATGGGGGAAATAGAGTTTTGATAGAGTTTAGTACGTGACGGGCCGCAAAGAAAGGGGGGCTCGGGGGGCGGAGCCCCCCGCATAAAGAAAAAACACACCGTACTATTGCTTATTATACCAAAAATTGTTACGTCGAACATTTGAGATGGGGGAAAAAGAGTTTTGATAGAGTTTACTACGTGACGGGCCGCAAAGAAAGGGGAGCTCGGGCGGCGGAGCCCCCCGTATAAAGAAAAAACACACCGCACTATTGCTTATTATACCAAAAATTGTTACGTCGAACATTTGAGATGGGGGAAAAAGAGTTTTGATAGAGTTTACTACGTGACGGGCCGCAAAGAAAGGGAGGCTCGGGGGGCGGAGCCCCCCGCATAAAGAAAAAACACACCGCACTATTGCTTATTATACCAAAAATTGTTACGTCGAACATTTGAGATGGGGGAAAAAGAGTTTTGATAGAGTTTACTACGTGACGGGCCGCAAAGAAAGGGGGGCTCGGGGGGCGGAGCCCCCCGCATAAAGAAAAGACACACCGTACTATTGCTTATTATACCAAAAATTGTTACGTTGAACATTTGAAATGGGAGAAAAAGAGTTTTGATAGAGTTAACCACGTTATGGGCGGCAAAAAGTAGGGGGCTCAGGGGGCTCCTCCCCCCGCATACAGAAGAAACACACCGTACTATTGCTTATTATACCAAAAATTGTTAGGTTAGACATTTGAGGTGGGAGAAAAAGAGTTTTGATAAAGATTACCATGTGATGGGCGGGATAGAAAGGGGGGCCAAGAAAGAAAAAACACACCGCAATATTGCTTATCATACTAAAAATTTCTAGGTTGGACATTTGAGATGGGAGAAGAAGAGTTTTGAGAGAGTTTACTACGTGATGGGCGGTAAAGAACGGGGGCAAATAAAATACTGCAAATTATACCAAAAACTGATACGTTGAACATTTGAGATGGGAGAAAAAGAGTTTTGATAGAGTTTACCACGTGATGGGCTGTAAAGAAAGGGGCGCTCGGGGGGCAGAGCCCCCCGCATAAACAAAAAACACACTGTACTATTGCTAATTATACCAAAAATTGTTACGGTGAATATTTGAAATGGGAGAAGAAGAGTTTTGCTAGAGTTATTCACGTGATGGGCGGCAAAAAACGGGGGCTCGAGGGGCGGAGCTCCCCGCATAAACAAAAAACACACTTTACTATTGCTAATTTGCCATGGCTGACACAGTCAAATCTCAGACGCTTTCAGTCGATCTTTTGGGATGTCGAAGTTATATGCAAGAAGTCAATTTTAGCTAAACTGCTAAACATACTGTATGAAATATGACATGTAGAAAGCGTTTAGCAATGGACTGTTGAGGGTAACGAAAAGTGACAGAACCTACTGCAACGCACGCGAGCGAAGCCGCGCGGGTACAGCTAGTTGTAAATAAAAATATATACAAATGTTGTATATATATATTTTTTACCTATTTAACTGCTTGTAGATGAAAACTTTGTACAATTTCTGCATATATTATCTATAAACATAGAGTAACTTATATAGTAGAGAAGCACAGCCTAAGAACTTTTTGAAGCTCAGGTCAATTACGCCCTCTATCCGAAAGCCTCCTAAAAATACCAAAAATGTAAGAGGACACATCACATTCTATATAAGTTACTCTATGCTATAAATATCCCATAAGAATGAAAAATAAAAAATCAGGCTATTATAAATTAATGTTTGACGCAACCGTATCTTTACAGGGTTATGTGTGCCATAAACGAGCAATCGGAGAGCTTCTCTATAAACGGACTGTAGTGCGCACACAATTTTATGTTTTGTTAATTAACAAACCTGTCTGAGTAAAAACTGTACAGTTATACGTTTTTTGTAGAAAAATATTACTCAATTCAATACCTACTCATACAGAAAACATCCATAGCCCAGGAACTAAATTCAATCAAACAGGATCACGGGCCGTATTCATTTACTTTCAGATTACGCAATTTCATACACACGCAATCTCATATCAGGACATTAATGCAGCTTGATTGGTTCGATAACTGATCTATTGAGCATATAGTCACGATCATAGATAGGACAGACAGACGGACAACAAAGTGGTCCTATAAGGGTTCTAATTTTTCTGTTTGTCAAGTTACGGAACCCTAAGATAACTAATCGTAGGTATGTTCCCAATACCATTTACTTTCAACTTATAGGTAAGTTAAGAATGATTGCAAGTCAAATTTTTCTTACTTATGTCACGTACTTTACTCACCTACTCATATTATCAATAATCTTAGGTAATACTAGCAAACATAACACAGCCGAAGGTAAGGGCCATATACAAGCGATCGGGGGCCTTCCTTATTACCGCCCGTGGTGCGTACACAATTTTACGTCTTCTCCTGGGTTGTGATATTTCCCGCTGCGCCCGTGGGCGGAAAATCTCACTTAGCGCCCAGAGTGACGTAAAATGTTGATCACATCTAGTTTCTAGGATAATAAAGTATTTACAGCAATATCGGTCTGGTTTAACAAACATCCAATATAAATATATGTGGTTAAAATGTGGTTAATTATAGTGAATTCACCCTTACTTGTCTTATCATGTTAACAAACACTTTTCAAAGAATCGTCACACTTATGTCTGGGATTATCACTTAAAATATTGTTATATACTTAAAGAAACTCACAAATCACCCATGCAATTAAAACTGCAAGAAGCCATAGGCGCAGGGATAGAAGCCTATGGAGGAACCTGATGGTCTTCAACAGAAGGACTTGATGTCACGATCCTCAGCTCTGAGGGAACGACTAATGATGATGATGATGTGTTACAACTCTCCTAAAAGTAATTCTAAATAAAATAGTCAGACAAAGACAAATATCCACCCGGAAAGTGTCAATCGATTGGTTATTATGGCCCGGGTAACATAGCGCTAGCTCAATATTACAGGGTATGTTATATTTTTTTTGGGGTAGTTAACACGTTCACAGTAGAGCGCTGGTAGCCTTGCGGTAAGACGTCCGACTTTCAATCCGGAGGTCTCGGGTTCAAACCCCGGCTCATACCACTGAGTTTTTCGGAACTTATGTACGGAATATCATTTGATATTTACCAATCGCTTTTCGGTGAAGGAAAACATCGTAAGGAAATCGGATCTAATCCCAAAAAGGCCTAGTTTCCCCTCTGGGTTGGAAGGTCAGATGGCATTCGCTTTCGTAAAAACTAGTGTCTACGCCAATTCATGGGATTAGGTTGTCAAGCGGACCCTAAACCGGGATAAACGCTAGGATGATGATGATGATGAACACGTTCACAGTCCAGTGCCCCATATTTGGATCACGCTGAACTATCTCCACACGTCCGTGCTTCATTTGATTCATATCCGTTTGATTCATATTATATGAATCATATACCGTCAACTGCTACAACTTTGCCTACGATGCTCAACTTTGCTTAGTTTGAAAAACAGTGATTAACTATCCCTACTGAATACTTATACAGGGTGTCCCAGAAAACGACGTCAAGCCGTGAATGGATGATAGACCAAGTTATAACAGTTATCAGAAAAATTCAAAAAAATATCTATCACATGTTCTTCAAAAATTATGGTCACTTTAAAAATTTACTAGAATATTCACGCCCTGGTCTCTTAACTTCTAGTAAATTTTTAAATTGACTATAATTTTTGAAGAACATGAGATAGTTTTTTTTTTGTATTTTTCTGATAACTGTTATAACTTGGTCTATCATCCGTTCACGGCTTGACGTCGATTTCTGGGACACCCTGTATATTTAATTCCTTATAATGGCCGCCTTTCTCCTCATAATAGCGTTGGATGAAGAACACCAAAACATGCATGTTTTTCATGCCAAGCAAAGTTGAGCATCGTAGGCAATGTTGTAGCACTTGATGGTAGAATTCTAATACAGATTAACAAAAATACAACTTTAATACGTATACATAAATATTATTTCATGTTGTCAATTCCTCTTTCATAATATTGAAGAAATGTTTGCCATCGAAATGTAAACAGAATTTGAGGTATGTGGGCGTAACAAGTTCGGCGTGGGGGTCGCTTATTTTGGGAAGTACAATATTAATTAATTATATGAATATAAATAATTTCACCTCTGGATTCTACCTGCTGATGTTTATACCTTGTTCGCAGTTAATAAAGTTGGTTATTTCGTCTATCCCTCGACAACAAATAACACAATAAGTATTGTAAAAAATTATGCTATCAGAAAACATTCAACAAAGACGTGTCAGTTCTGCCTCACCGCGCAACCCATTCAGTGCCCATGACGATACGTTGTCGTCACGGCTCTACGAAGCATTTTCGCTACATAGCGGGAAACCCATGTTATCGGCTACGGCGTAGCGCTACGCGCGTAGCATAGCAGTAAATATGTTAAGTGTCGTAACGTGACGTACTAACAGCTTTTGGAAAACTTGTTTATTACTTTCATGAGCAAAAATTCCCACTGGTTTTCCAATGTACTTACTTATATCTGTCACAGGGCTCTCTTTCAAGGACCGATAGGTAGACAGCTGACATATTTCGACTCGCTCCACTCCTAGTAAATTATTTCACATTCACTGGTGCCGTTGGACTCCGCGCTATTAATATAATCCCAAACAGTAATAGTAGTAGAAATATCTAGTAAAATTCCGACATCTTGAAAAATTACTAAGTAAATACCTTAACAAGGCCGCGATCTTACAGTTACCTACACATATGAGTACACGGTCTTTAAGCGGGAAACGATAGGTAGTCAAATATCAATTTGACCATAATAAGGGCCCTGCCACCGTTCATTCACTATCATTTATTTACTGCGCCCAACGAAAAGTAAACAATGTATTGGGATGACTGATGCGAACGAAAAGTCACGTTATTAATCCATGCTTCGTGTATTCGAGACATCATTTAGCGATAAGATGCTTTCGAAATAAACTCGATAGGTTTGTCATTGTTAGCCTCCTAGTGCTCGAGCACTAATACCAATAGTTGACACCCTGTTGGCACGTATAATGCGAATATCAATTAAGTGTAAAGAAGACGAATGTCGGGACTGTGACGAGTGCTCGGACCTTATTAATTCATAAAAATAAAAATCATTAACTTTGTGGCTTCGTGGCCAAAGGTAACTTAATATTGATTTCTGATTATAAAAATTGCCCTTATAAAAACTATACTATTTACCTAGTACGTTTAGTCCGAAAACTTCATAATTTAATTAATGTTTTGGTATTTATGCAGCATCAATATGATCCCGACATCAAACGATACGGTCCTCTTAATTAAAAGTTCATTTTTAATTTACTGCAAAAAACGTTTTCATTTATTCTTCCCGCCGACGTTTCATTGACTAAATTTACAGAAAAACGCCACGTATAATAATAATGTCCTTTCCAAGACATAACTCCACTGCGATCTCGCTGCGAGCCGAGATTTATTTGAGCTCGTAAAAAGTACATTTCAAGAATAAACCGCGAGTTTGAACTCACACGCCGTCATCACGCTTACGAGGGAGTTTATTCAGTTGAACGCACGCCCAAGGGCTGTATTCTAACTTTAAAATACGCTGAGACACGATCCAATTCCAATAAAACTCCAATGCATTAACTATGCAATAGCAAGCAATAGGTATATTCCGACCAAAAAGTGTAGAAATTAAAAAGTGCCAACATCGTAGTGTCGTCCCTTTCAAATCAATCTAAGAAAACGGTACGACATATACATCATCATCATCATCATCTCAGCCATAAGACGTCCACTGCTGAACAGCCCGTGGTCTCCACGCGAGCACTTTTCGGAATATACAGCTAACTCCTAACTCTCCTAAACGTCTGAACATCCGACGCAACAACTCCAATGCAAGTTCTGTTGGATGTATCCACATCTTATGTATTTTCAAGTTGGAATACGGTACTGTGAAATAATAAGTAATAGTAGGTATTTTATAGTGGACATGCCACGCTCTTAACGAAATTATTTCACTACACCAAGGAACAGCTTAACTCAAATCTGACTAAATGTCATACCTATTCAATTTATAACATGCCGGCATATGAGCCATGCATTGCTGCTTGTAAATTATACTGGATAATAATGTTTTCTGGTAGGTACATAATGCGTTGCCATTGTTCTGCCAAAACATCAAAACTTTGGCCTTTCATGTACATCGATGTATGTGTGTGTTTTAACGGCCTCCTAGCCTAGTCGGTAGCGACGAGGTCCCGGGTTCGAATCCTGGTCAGGGCATTTATTTGTGTGCTTATCATGGATATTTGTTCCTGAGTTATGGATGTTTTCTAAGTATTTATCTATATCTATCTATTATATATATTGTCGCCTAGTACCCACAACACAAAGCCTTATTGAGCTTACTGTGGTACTAGGTTGATTAGAAACTGTATATTTGTGTACAGACCTATTCATGCGAGGCTCCACGTTGTTGCCAGATAATAGAGATTACCCATTTCTTGCGATTTGCGGGTAAGAATTCAGACTTTAGTAAAAAGCAGATGCTTAGTATAAACTTAAAATATAAAAAAAACAATATTTTATATGGTTGCGATTTTCTGTGTATAAGTACTTAATATCGCTATAAAAAAATTTAAGCACGGAACCCTTTCCGTGCTTAAAATATATAACATAAAAACACGCTCAAACAGTGCGAATTAGAATCGGGCCTCAAAGGTTCTGTTAATACCTAGATAATTTTTAACAATACTAGTTTATTTTCTTCCCTACGCTTTCCAGTTTTTTATGTTCTTCTTCACACTGAGTTTCAGGTTATTAGTTTTGCTGTAACGGAGATAGAATTTTTCTGAGAAACTATGCTAATATTAATACAAATTGCTGCACGCTGCGTCAGAAAAAAAAACAACACAAGTGCAACAGCAGCAGAGGGCTTATCGCGATCTTCGACAATTAAAATTTCGTTATCTCATCGCATCGCCCTCCATATTCGAAAGAAAGTGATGCAAACAGAAGATTCGACGAACGAAGTGGTTCGCGGTTACATACACCGGCCAGAGTACAAGACTCGCCGCTGCCGCTTTTGCCGTGTGCCGAAGTGCGAAGTTTCACAGTTTCGTACCCATTAATAATTCTCCCGAGGCGCCCCTGGCCCCTGAAAAGAATATTTCACTCTTTTGAAGCTGCAAACTGGGCACAATCGAATTACCATTTAAAAGGCTCCCTTGTATTGCTATTTAAAACGTTCAACGATTTTCGGTAGCTTTGTTATTGTGTTTGCGTGTCCCTCTTCCAAATAGTTCTTATCTCGCTGATAAGCAAATACGACAATGAAAGAAAATATTCCATTTGTGAGTGTCATCGCCGTATTGGCTTTATTAATTTATATTTTGCGATATATTATGTAAATATAAGTATTATAGTATGTTTCACAGCAATAAAGTAATATTGGTGCATAAAAGTACAAAAACGACTTTATTTTATTTGACTTGTTGCACTTTCAGAAATGTATTCATGTAGGTATTACGAAATAAAATGTACTAATATCTTATCATTAATTACAATTTATAATTAAGTAATTTAAAATTATTAGATCAAAAAGCTTAATTTAGAGAGCATTAGCGCTGTAGTTACCTATACTCCGCTAAAACCAGTTAAGATTGTAACATATGTAACCACATCACGTATTACATCTGTGACGTCAAAAATGAAGAGAAGTGTTAAAGTTTCTAGCTCGGACAAATCGTGGACGGCTTCTAATGGACGTAATGGACCACTATCGGCCGGCTCCCTAAGTGGCTACGCGACCAGACGCGGAATGGCGACTCTCTTTACCTTTATGTTCACTTGTGGAGTCGGTGTGAGGTTCCTAGGTACTTTATGGGGCTGGCGATGGCAGAACATGTTAGCACGGCGTGTGCGTGAGGTAGTTGTCGAGAAAATATTCACTGCATTAGCCGACATAATAAATTCCCTATCTACTCGTTAAATACAAATATTAGCTGTACGATTTTGGTTGACATCATTAGTCTAATACAGGGCGTTTCCAACATTAATTTGCACAACGCTATGCACCTTACCCAACCTTATAATAAAACACTACGCCCGCCTATAGAGGCTGGAATCGGGAATCATAACCGGGCACCGTCTGCGTTACGGTACATGTATTGTACAATTTAAATCTAGAGCCGCTCCCTGCGCCCCCTTTTGGAGGGCCTTTTCGCCGAAAATCATATTGCCAAATTTGACTTGCCATCCAACTTTTCGCAGAAGTTTCATTTGGCCGAATTTCATTTCCCAACTCTACATAATCCAACCTGACCTAACCCAACCTAGTAGGCAATTTAAATAATTATTTGGTAAAAGTTATTCGGCCAAATGAAATTTCTGCGAAAAGTGGGTTTGCAAATGAAATTCGGCAATACAATTTTCGGCGAAAAGGCAGGATACCCTTTTGGATGACCCTACGCCCCTCAAGAGCGCGCTCCACAGTTAGGGAAACCCTGGTCTAGTTGAAAGTTTAGATACCTCAATTATGGAGTTGAAATGTACAAAAAAAACCTAGCTTCTAATATTTTTAAAATAACATCCGCTTCCGAAGGAAATATTCTCACCTGTAAATAAGGAAAAGAAAGGAAGATTTAAAAAGTATCGTCAAAAGTAAGCATGTTATTCGCATGATTACATCTGTATTTCGTTTTACTTACGCCTAATGAGGCATATATCAGGAAAGCCGTTCATAAATAAGTAATATAAATATATGAAAATGTCGTAACGTTGAATTTGTTCATACATTTTGCATCACTCTATACGAAAAGAGTTGCAAGTGAGCGAGACGTAGGTACTGATAATTAAATTGAATTGGATTCAATTTGGATTTCATTAAGTTAGGTATGGAAGGTACCTACACAGATAGAAATAATATCTCAATTCAAAACGCAAAACTCTCTTGCACGCGGTTTCTTAAAGAGAGTAATAAATACCTTAGACCAATAAACATGACTTGAGTTAAAAATATCATGATTTTTAAAAGAAGATTTAAAATTATTTAGCTTTATCTTTACCCATTTTTCAAAATCAAAAAAAAAAATCAAAATAGTTTATTGATGCAGGGAGACTTATAAAATACAACATGATTAAGTTAAATTAAACTAACGAATTACATCTCAACCACTGCAGACTGTTATTACATTTCTAAGTTACCCGTGTCACCTGCACTATTTTTAAAGCGAATAGTAATGATTTGAGTTAAGATAATAATTATTTACGGCAAAAAAGCACCAAAATTATCCTTTAAGAGTTATATGTGTTTACGTAAGAGCGATTAGTTCTTGGTTTGATGTTTTCAATCTACAGCTAAGAGCCAAAGCTAATTCAAAGAAGTAGCACCAAAAGTTTGATTTGAGTTTTTTTAATTTTTTAGGCAAGAAAGATAAATTTTTGCTTTGATGTTTTCAACGTACAATCAAGAGCCACAGCTATTCCAAAGAAGAAGCACATAATTTTTGCTTTGAAACATTCAAATCTTGGACGTTAGTTACCCTGCGCATCAATAGATGTCTCTGCGTGTAGGTTAGATCGCGTGAACGTTTGTTCGACGTAACTTCAAGACCCTCGGCGCTTTGCCCGGGCTTATTTGAGATTCACAATAGCAAGCTCAGCTCTAGTTAATACGATTATAAATTGTGAGTATATAAATAATCATAATTTATATTTGTATTATCTACTTTTAGTTAAACTTCCTTTCTTGGGATTAGTCCCGAGAAACACAGTTTCTGCTACTAGCTTTTTAAGTAGTGCACTGAGACACTAAGGCGATTATCACACTGACGACGGATCCGCATGCGGCGCCGGTGTGCGAGCGAGATAGCGCTATACACATGCAGAGCGCTATCACGCTCGCGCACCGGTGCCGCATGCGGATCCGCGCCAGTGACATAACCGCTTTAGAAAATGTTATTGTTTGTTTCAAGTAACCGATTTCATACGCCAAGAAATTTTAGATCTTGGTGTGAAAATATCAAATTTTACATCAAGTAACACATGCTCTTGAACTAATGCGTTTTCTTGTTTCCGTGGAGAAATTCAATTCTCAATTTAAATTATGAGTCTTTACCCAAGAAACAAAGTTTCTTGGCGTAAGTTCTTTATGTATTGCACTAAGACACATAAAGTTCAATTAAAAAAAAATACAATACAAAAACAAAATTCAAACGCTTTTCGTGAGAATATTAAGCTATTTAAAAAAAATATATTTTATATCTCGGATAAAGTATTTAATTTATTAGGTTAAGTAATAAACTTTGAAACATTTTATATCTTAAAGCAAGAAATTTTATTTTTTCCTTAAATGGGAAACTGGATATCTCTTGATTCAAATAGGTTTCTTTGGTTGAAGAGATTTTTTCTATCTGTGTATGATAATGTTTTTCTTTATTTTAATATTTAATAAAAGTTTACTTGACTGCTACATAATGAAGGGCATTAAAATACGCGTGTGTTTAAATATTAGTATCACACGAGTGCTTTATAATGCCTAATTATCTTCAGTTACATAAACTGCTTTAGCATATGGTTTAGCATGTAACACGAGTAAAAAATTAAAACTTAGATTCTACTCCTCAAACAAAACGACTTTTAAAAATAACTGACGGTTTGATTTTTAGCACATTTTAAAGTTTACCTAAACACGCAATGTATTGCGAAATTGATTATGTCTGTAGGGTGACAAGACTCACAAGTCCTACATTGAAAATAATATTTAGTTTGTATGCCGCCAAAGGCGTCAAATCACGTGCACGGAAAGTCGTAGGTATCTTCAGCGTCAGGACGTGTTATCACGTCCAAAATATAACCAGATTGTCTTGCGCGCTCTCGCGCGTGCAGGCGCTGAGGGCATGATTATTCCGTCCGGTGCTTGGCGTTCAAAAGGTGAAAAGTTGTTGAACAATACTTTTATTGTTTTAATTTTTTGCTTGTATTACAGGCCACATATTGTATAATAAACTTTCTGTTCACAAACCGCATATTACAGTCGCCATCAAATATATCGGAGCTGCTAGGGTAGACATGACCATGCACTTCATCGCCTTGACAATAGAGGCGTTCTTCAGATATTTGTGACCACCTTGGCCGCCCCGATATACCTGATGGTGACTGTACAACCGGCAACGACGGTCACAATCACGATCGTTGTTTGGTCGCGGACAGGTCGCATCTCCGAAATGTCGTATTGCATTATCTTGATTGCACATTTTACGCGAAAGTGTTGTGATTGTTAGATTCGGGGCCTTATTGTAACTTTAAAACACATTTAGGAACGATCCAATTCAATACAACTGCAACACATGAACAACATTGCGGGTAGCGCCTAAACGTCTTAATCAGAAATATCAGAATTTGCTGAATATTCCAATGCAATGGTTGATAATTTTTGTTGAGCCGTATCGGTAAATGAACATTTTTTTAAACAATACGCGTTTTTTTTATGTAAGTAATTGAAAGTTTATTAAAGGCACCTATATAATCAATTATTCCGCTACGTCCAACGCAATTATTTAAAACATCAATACAAGTTAAAAAAATTAAACAAATATATTTCCCGTTTATAAAACGTTCCGTTTCTTTTCATTTTAAATTCTCAATGGAACTAGAGTTCGAAAGACACTGACGGAGTTTGGTACCAAGTAAGGGTATGAATAATATTCTTGTACTAGCTGTACCCGTGGCTACACCCGTATCATATGTTCATATGTTTTTATCCCAGAAATCATCCCTTAAGTGGGTGAAAAGGGGGAGCGGAAGTTTGTACGGAATGTTTGCTCATTGTTGACGTAAAATAACATGTGCGTTAAACTAATATTCGTATTGAGATTTTAATTAATTCCTTATGGCGAATGATCACCCTACGCAGGTGACGTCTAGTTAATAATTAAGAAATTACACATAACAATTTGCCTGAAACCCACGATGGTATGTGCTCGCCAAGACATAGTAATGAGTACGCTGCTTTCCGCTCCGTATTGCTGACGCTGGAATGGCCTGGCTTTACTCTATTCCTTAGATCTTTTGCCAAATTTCTGGCAGCTGGTTTTAGGCGAAGGTGAAACACACATTTACTTAATATTTTTTCTGACGTAGACATTGCTTTCTGAGATAGAGGTATCTGCAACTACTGAATATAAATTATAAATATTTTTGTGTTATTTTCCTTTGTGTTTTTGTTCTTTTCCCGATTTCCATATGGCTTCAGGTATTTCATGGAAAACTAAATTCAAAAATTTAAACTTTACTTGTGACTGTAACGGTAATTGTGGATAAAGCTGAACGGCTCCGGCCCCGGCGTGAGCGAACGCAAGACAGCGCATTTATGCAGCCGCCGGACGGTCCCTTGCGAATATTTTCCGGGATATTACACGTAGACGTTAAGCCGAATTTTACATTACGCTTCAACAATTTCCACCCGGGAATGGTAACGTTGGGATTGTTACTGTAGTGGCAGCTTCGGACAAAAGCGACGTCATGTTGTAGTTTGTTTTCGTTCAGATTTGCATTCACAAAACAAAATAATAGAGCGTAACTATTCGCTTTTTGTAAGCAATGCACGGCGAAATCAATAACGAGCATAACTAGTAGGTAATAAGAAACCCAACACTCGTAGTCCAACTCAATAAGCTTTTTTGTTCAAGACTCTTATTGTAGACAATAAGAATCTCAATACCTACTCGTAGGTATTTTATCACTCTCAGGCTCAAAACTACTATGGCAGTCCAATTTGATCCGAAACAGACATAGAAGCCTTTTCGTGGCACACAGATACCAATAATAGCGGTAGGAATAGACGGAGAGCTAGCCACGTCAGATATGGAACAATAATGAGAGGGAGGAAACCCCTCTCGGTAGTTTGCTATGCTTATTTCTAGATCCATCATTTCACACCTGGCAGCTGTTATGTGGTGGACATCGAAGAATGCAAACCACTTTAAGAATACAAATCCTAGAGTTCTGGCTTTGATGGAGCATTATGAGAAATTATATAAATAATTAGATTATATCACTGCCAAAAGTTTCTGATGGGGGAAAGTAGTCCAAAACGAATTGTAATGTAATCCATAACTATTAACGAATCATATAAATAATTAGATTATATCGTTGACAAGTCTCTGTTCGGGGAAGTGGTGCCAAACGACGTATAAATTTTTCCTATTTTGGTATTCCTTTTTTCCAACTGAAAAAATGCTAGTTTGTCACTCTGACCTTCACCCATTAAAAGCTGCCAGATGTCCAGATCTAGCAATAAGGATAGTATAGGTAATCTGGCTAGATGGGTTTCGTTGCTCTAATTATTGAGTCATATCTGACGTTGCCAGCTCTCAGTCCAGAATAGGACAGGCGGCCGCAATCGGACTGTTCCACAAGCAGCGGGATTCTGAGGATGTTGTGATGTTCATTTGTGATGCATTTGTCAGGCTTGTACCAGCACATTGCACAAATGCACACGTTTAACGCAGTGGAACTGTTATAAAGCGAGCATCCCTGTTGTGTAACTTGACATGAAGCGGTATTCTGACATTATAATCTTCGCGTCGTGTTTCAGATTTGTATAAGATAATATTTATTTAATAATTATAATATAACCTCTAAACAAAATGTAATGCTAAACGATAAGATGATTATGAAATTGATAACCAAAGCACCAACGTCACTAAATCGTTTGTCGTGTCGTACTGACGTTATGCAATCTCTTTTTGATATATGAATTGGACATCCACTTGATAACCAATGGATAATTAATGTATGTTTCAGTTTATAATTAAAAATAATACAATGTTTGGTGTCTTCAAAACATCAAAGTAATTATTTATAAGTCCTTATTAGTTAGGTAATTAAAAAAAACCTTAATATAGAAAGAAGTAAAAAAGGGAAGTGTTAAACCCGAATCTAACATTGCATTGTTGCTGCCAAATTGCAGATTACCCTCGAGCCGCAAATGTGTCGTGAGACGTCGACAAATTTTCCAATTACAATCTGCAGTACGAGTACACACACATGTATATTAAATTGAGAGAAATTTATTCTAGTAAATGTGGCTTTCTATATCGGGTTGTGCATGTTTTTGCTTCCTTGTTCGTGTTCCTCGTCGTTCTCACATCACTCCGTTTAATATGGCCACCTGACCCCCCACACACTGCCTCCCTTCTATTTAGAATGATTCATAAGCTACAACCGTCTTACTTGTTTGATGAACTTAAGTTCTCCAGGTGTTGAGTAAGAGGTATATTTGGACTTATATGCTTTTCTCGGAAGCTTACCGATGGGCTGCAACATATGTACCGGGCGGCCACCAAACTTATTATCACTTTGGAACTGTATTCATCGAAGAGCAAAAGTTTGATACGTCACAAATTATTTTGTCTGCCTGGATCAGGTTGTAGATCCGAGCTGCACAACGACGTTTCAAAGTGGCCATTTTGGAACCTCAAATTACCTCATTCATTAACAAGATGTCACCAACCTCAATAGATAGGTAAACTGATGTTCTTTCAATAGTCATTGAGCAGGCAGCCCGCAGGTTCACTCTTCAGTCGGACCAATTTTAGGGGTGCAATTTTGGGGTGTTTTACCTCATCGAGTAGCAGGATGAAACCAACCTCATTTAATAGCTGAAGTTATGTCGGAGTGGGTGAGCTAATTTAACACACTTAAATAGTTCTATGAAGTTTTGTAGCTTGTGCGGACTTGTGTCCGTTTTTTTACAACAAAGCTAAAATAGCTAAAGTGATGCTCTTTCAATATTCATTGTTCAGACCGCTCTCAGCTTGGTCCATTCTTCAGTTAAACCAATTTTATATCCTAAAAATTTAAGCTACTTTATCCGTCTGTAGGCAAAATTGACGGCCTCATATTAAGTCCGTCACAAGGCTGTATCTTATGAAACGTGATAGTTAGACAGTTGAAATTTTCACAGATGATGTATTTCTGTTGCCGTTATAACAACAAAAATAAAATAATAAAAAACAGAATTATTTTTGCCGTTTTTATAGATAACGGTACGGAAGCCTTCGCGCGCGAGTCCGACTCGCAATTGACTGTTTTTTTAGTTCTTGGCAGATTACTGTTGAAATAATGAAACTAATGAAATATTAACATGTTTTTCTTATGCACGATGAGGTAAATCTAAATTGCGACAAGCAAGGTAAACTTCCTTGGTCCAAGGATTAGGTTTATTAGCGTCTACTCTACGCATTGGTGAAAGCCGGTAACTACATGAAGTTGTGGGTGTAGGGCGGGGTGAAGCTCAGGTGTAGGGGGGCCACTTAGTTGCGGCGACTTCGTCACCTAATTACTATGAATTTATTCTCATTTTCCTCGAGTATAAATATGGAATACAGTGTTAAGTTAATGACGACTGAATGATAACTTCAGAAGACAGAACAGACGCTTGTAGTTCCACTTCTAATAGTTTGCAATAAGTAGTAAAAGTTAAAAACGACTAGTAATTTGGCACTACTTATTGTAATGACGAATAGCACCCACCTTTTAGTTGTTATTAACTACTTAGGTTTTTTATCTTATTGCTGCACATCGAAATAAGAATATATAGCTAACTACCTAGACTAGATTGGTTTCGTTGCTCGCATTATTGTGTCATATCTGACGTGGCTAGCTCTCCCGCTAATATGAGTTTATACACGTTGAACACAGGTAGCAAGTCCGAGCTCGGTCGCGCTACACATCATGCCCCCACCCGCTTCTAATTTTGTATGCTCTGTCGTTTCCCCGCATTTATTTTTCTTCGCGGTCTAATTTTCTTTGTTGTCTCAAACGTTTTGTAACCAAATTTCGCGGAATGAGGTCCGTGGTTGAAATGAAATTGGTATTCTGAATGAATTGGGCTTCTCCGCAAGTTTCGTGGACACTTTGCCTGAAAATACCATCTTGATTCTTAATTCGGCTGGAGTTGCACGGCAGTGGAATTTTAAGCTGAACTTCATTGCATTAATTGAGCTAGGTTTGAATGAAAACTGCGCTTTTCTACGTCCGGTTATAAACAGCTAAACATGAATAGGTACTTTAGTATCGTTTTATTATGTGAGAGCTATGCGAGGCCTTACCTGTAGGGAGTAAGGAGTAGGATTTTTTAATTTTCTTGTAGTTAAAATAAATACGTAGATGCACTTCCAATAAGGTTTTAGAGTATTATTTAAGAGATTTGGCGACTCTTAAATATAGCCGACGGAGTGTGTATTTGATTTGAATTTACTTAGGTTAGAAACTATGAAGTCGAAACTGTGCATTCTCTTTATTGCTTTAATTAAACCATTAAATACAGTTTTTGCGTGCTTTGCACATTTTCCACTAACATTTCACAATAAAGCTTCAGTTATTTCGCAGTTATGTCGCTCAATTTAATTCCACTAAAATAGAGATAGCTGATATAAACTGACCTACCTAATATTCAGCACCACTCTATTATTGGCACTATTCACTTTATACCATGCAATCGTCGGTAGCGGCAATCCTACTATCATTTGTTTGCCAACGACTATCACATTGTATGGACTTTGTATGTATATCTATCTAACGTCATTATTATACTGAAAATAATAATTATGTGAAAAAATATTGAATTTTTAATGTGACCTGCTCACTCTATTTGGAGACACTTATTAGCGTGAAAGTGGTATATTATCAAAATGCGTTAGAATTGAGCATATACTATTATATATGTCGTTTTATAATTATGATATGAAATGACACAGTCCGATAAATGTCCAGGTATATACAGGATTTTAGTATGCCAATTAGCTAGGGATACACGCACAGATCTGCCCGCCAGATTTGTGTACAATTTTACTGTGCACTTGGACTCATACATACGGTAAGTACCTACTTTTCAATCGCATACTCGATCTTTAGTTACTCTGTAGAGGACCTTACAATACAATACAATACAAATACTCTTTATTGAACACCTCAAAAAGGAAACAGTACAAAAAATACAGCAAATTTAGAGGTAAACAACAGGCGGTCTTATCGCTAAAGAGCCTTAATTATGTGCTGAATAATTAGTGTTTATGATGGAAATTGAAACAAAGAATTCTTGTCGAACTGATTCCGGCTTTCTATAACCTTCCATTGGCGACAATTCTTCATTATTGAACAAAAACCCCCTTTACCCCCTTATTCGTAAAAAAAAACTAAAGGACGCTTTTTTTTAACCCCCTAACTAAGCCCCTTGGGTTAGCCAATACATACACTCGATGACTACCTTTTAGCTTATAGGCGGTCGTGTGATAGCCATGGCGTCGTATTCTGAATCAGACACGTGGCATCTTAATTCCTGACGTGCAATGAACGTTCTACAAGACGGACAGGCACATACAGATACGAGACATTACATCATGTTATTACAGGAGACATCAGCAAGACGGATGGCGCGGTCACTGCATGAATATTTCAAGAGACGCATTAGGACACGGAAAAATAAATATGGCCGACTTCAGTGGACGCATTTGTATATAAATCGTGGTGCTTCGCGCGTGTCTGGGTTGAGAATGAACGGGACCGGTCCAGAGTTATTTATCAGTTAACCGTAGATCCATCTCAGGGTTCTGGCTTTGAATTTTTATTGAAAACGCGTGGTCTTCGCCCAGAGCCTTCGTGCTAAGCAGCCATTAACTGAGCCAAACGGGGCCTTAATGCATTCGGGTTTGCGAAATGAATATATGACCTGTCATGCAATTTTAAGTGCATATAAAACATTAAGCCCATTTCTCTGCCTCATGTATAACGATAAATTTATGAGGAGCAAAGCTTGTTTACTTAATGTTTAGTTTAGCAAGGTAAAATACAGTTATAGTAGAACCACTTATTTAGGAAGGTGTTACACTTTCATGAATTTTTAAAGGAGATAATAGTACATTTCGATACTAGGTTGGAAAGGATGTCATTATTCAACGAGTTCCGAGACATTTGGTCACGAGCCGCAGGCGAGTGGCAAAACTCGGAACGAGTGAAGAATGACATTCCGTCCGTGTATCGAACGACGTTTTTTAATAAAGTTGCGAAAAAATTATAAAAATGGACAATATGTCACTTTGAGGTTACTTCATCCGAACACTCGCGCCGTGCGATGCGGGGCGGTGATCATGAATCCTGAGCTGTGATTGGCTGGAAAAGTAAAACGCGCTAGTGCGAGAAATACAACTTCTCGCATTATAAACTACTACTAGATTTGAGCAACTGTGTTAAAAATGAAATTATAAACTTATATAGACGTCATAATCGTCATATACAAAGGAAAAAGTGACAGGCCTCCGGTGCCCAAAGGCTCCCGCGTCTGCCACGAATGCAGAAGACGCGTATGCAACAAATCGAGCCATATCCTGAGCCGAAATTGATTAATTTTGTATTAAAAATGTTAAAATTCATGGTTTTTTCTTTTATTTCTGACACTATGTTATTTATATATATTGTTATTAACCTTTTACTGAAATGTTAACCTAGACAAGTGCAACAGAATCTTTGATAATTTTGTTTTATGTCAGACAAAGCTAAAATTTATTAAGACCTGCTTATTGTGCACTGTATAAAACATATATTATGTGTTCGCTTGGCTGATTTAGGCATTACATACATATCTAATGGTTGTTAACCATAATTTGACGTAAGCTAATTTAGCAGTAGTATTGTACAAGTTGCAGAACATTCTCAAAAATTCAGTAATATTATCGGAAATATCTGGAAACTGCCACGAGAATCTAAATTAAATTTCCAACGAGAAGATACCCTATGGGAGTTATCAAAAAATGTATTATTAGAATTCTCTTTATTTATCTTTCGTCTTAGGCTAGGATTTTTACAATATTTTTATAAAAGTAAAATATAAAAATACATCTAAAACATACAAAAACAATAAAAACATTATAAAAAACCTAACCTAGGGTGCCGCCGGCAACGGAGCAAGGCCCAGGCTGCCGGTGGTCAGGGCCGCTGCGCAGAGAGAGGAACCTTCGGACTATGCACGCCGTGTCCAGGATTACCGCCTTCTGAATTTGACCCTTGATCCAACCACAACCCCGTAGCGAAAGTCTCTCAAGATGTTGGTCAAGAGTAGTCAAGACTCTTCGCTATGAGACCTTTCGCAGAAACAATTATTAATATTATTTTTATAAATTCGTAAATGAGACAGTCAGTCAAAATAATTGATAACGGCGGTGTCCAGCGACTTCCTAAATAAATTTTATTGTTAGTAAAATTTAAGTATTAAGAACATTCCGCATGGAAAATTTCACTACTTTGGAAACTTCTCCTTGGTACATTGCTACTTAGCAGCAGAATCCACGACTTTCTTTGTGCGGAAATCATTAAACTGACCATCTTCTCCGTTAGTACTCCTGTATTCATTTTCAATCTCCATGTCATCCCTACAGAGTAGTGGTTCTTAACCTTCCGGTGATAAGGGAGACTCGACAAAATTTCTACCGCAGCAGCGCAAGAACCACCAATGAGGAAGGCCGGTGAAAACTTTTGCAGAGGGCGCTGTTCCAGCTTCCATACATTAAGAGAAAGAGACACATACAATGAGAGAAAGAGAGAGAAGACGAATGACGATTAAAGTCTCAAAGCAAGCATTAACTAGAGCCCGCACACGTGTACCCCCGTAAGTGATAGATATATAGATGCCCATAATCACTTCTACAGCATAAAACAGAACAATTTACCAATGTTTTCCTTAGCCGACACAACTTTCTAGGAAAACTAACAGCTTTTCTCGTAGCAATCACAGAAATTCTTGAAGAAATCGCGCATTATATCTGTTTGTTACCCTCCACTGCTAGAAGTAACGCGTGGAGGGTAATAGAAACTATGACAAGGACCAACGAAAATAGCACCTCTCTGCCGTATCTATCGAAAGTGTAATAAGACCATCCCGTTCTATCTTGGTATTATTAGTTCCGTGTCAGATCTATGGGTGGTATATCTATGATTAAAGTCAACAAAGGATTTGTCTGCTGAAGTTCATGGATTACTTCAGGTGCTTCCAGGGACTACCAGTGGTCCGCGGACTACTGGTTAAGGACCAATGCTCTTCTATAGCAGTGTGATAAAATTCAAGGGAAAAAAGTCACTCACAACGTGTCACTTTTGCAATTATTAAACATTGATATTATTCACAAATCGAACTGTAAACTTAAATAAATGAATGTTTTTCAGAGAACGTTGTTTATAAATTATAATTATAATCTTCCTTAGCGATTATTTCCACTAGTTACAGTATTTTAAAGTAAAAATCACGGAGCGTCGTAAAAGTGCGTACAAACGCTTTCGTGTCACGTGACCAACCCGCCCCGATTATCAGCGTCAACCACCGCCCATAAGACGCCAAAACTGTTAATTATGATTACAAGTTGTTTGCAAAACACCGAAGTGTTCTCAGTTAAACTGAATAGAATAACCAAACATAAATCGGTAGTAAGATATGACTGCCCGTCGTTATGAGAACAGCTAGGTATTGCAAGTAAATTTCGGGCAATGGTCGTAATATGGAATTTACCTAAATTCCGTTAAGTGCGGACTAACAAGCAACGAGTTACCACTGTTCCTGGCTAATACGGCCCGTTTATAGCAGCACGACATGCAATACTGAATTGTATTTGCTTTATTTATTTGGTTCCATTAATTGAAACGCGCGAAGAAAATAGCTTAAATAGTTCGTGGATTTGAGTTTCAACAATTGTTCAGGCTATTAAGCAACTGACAAACAGGAAGAGTATTTTTTAAGTGACGTGAGGTGTGGAGAAGTTGGTTTTTAGATAATTGGCTAGAGTCCGACCACATTAATTTTAAACTAATTTTACAGTCTTGGTCTCAGTAGATCATGTTATCATACTCCACGCAAAATTTAGCGATTTTTAAGTAGGTAAGTTTTATTTGTAAAGTCTTATTTATAATTTATTTTTAATTACCTATATTCTTGTACATTGTATCCTAACAATAAAATTTAACTAATTATACGAAGTCTCTCTCTTTCTCTCTTTCTCTTCTCAGCATATTCGCGTTCACTGCTGGACATATGCCTCTTGCATGGATTTCCATGTTGTTCTTTGCCATTTGGCTACGGAACCCTAAAAATTACATTCGTGACATCCCTAGTAGGTAGGTATACTTACTACTAAAATCGGTGTTATCTTTTTCAAGTTTCAGAATATACCTACTTATTATTTTCGGGATTCGAACACCTTCAGTTTCTACAACGAAGGTACTTGTAATTGAATACAACTTAGGGGCTGTCCATAAATTACGTCATCGATTTTTGACCCCCCCCGCTAAAATCATCCAAAAATTATGCTTCAAATGGCCCCGTTTCCTCCTACGTTATGCTACCATCATCCGATGTCCAGACCCCCCCCCCCTATTTTGAAATGACGTAATTTATGAATAGCCCCCATACCCACTTTATTGACATTATCTACCTATTACAATCTGTGCGTGTTGCATACCGTCCCTGTCCAATTACTGGACCATAAAAGCATCGGAATTACAAATTGTTATCGAGCCGGGTCAATAAACTTTTCGGTAAGCTTCAATTTCGAGTGAAAAAATAAATCAGAGGATTACGAGGGAAACAACGTGACATTTAAAAATGCTATTATTGAGGTGGCATGCGGCAGATAAATTTTGGGTTTCATACAAAAGTAAACACGCCGCTGGTGCGGATTGATTGTAGGTCGTTTCGGGAAACTCGCGTCGCATCAAATTTACGCACACACGCACACACATATATTATATATAGTTTTCTTATAAGGGCGGGTCGATTTTATAATGCCATAAAACAGGCTGTGTAAAATATGAATTACTGTTTAATTTTATTTGAAAGGAATATATAAGGCTGGCTCTACATGATGGGCCATCATAGGGACGCAGCTATGCGTTAGAGGGAGCTAACGATATTGCGATCTCGTTTCGTCGTATAGCTGCTTCCCTATGATGACCGTCATGTAATAGAGCCAACCTGACACAAGAGGATGCCACTCTGCCCTATTCTGCGCCACTTCACGTCACTCCTCTACATGAGTCATCAGAGGCCAGGATCCGTTTTGGGTCCCTGAGCCAGTCAAGTAAGTAATATAATATAATATGTAGTATGCAGTCCATATTGGTCCAGCAAATTTCACTCGCTGTGCAACGCGGTAATGCTGCCAGCATTTTTGGCACTTTCGGACCAGGTGGGAGCCGAAATTAGATACCTACAATTATATTCTAGAATTTAGTAGGCATTTTTTTCCTGTTTCGCAGTCCTAAGTATATATATTTTGAAATAACATCAATCATCATACACTTTGTTTATACAAACGGCCTCCATAGCCTAGTTGGTAGTGACCCTGCCTACGAAGCTGGAGGTCCCGGGTTCGAATCCTGGTAAGGGCATTTATTTGTGTGCTAATCTCAAATATTTGTTCCTGAGTTATGGATGTTTTCTATGTATATAAGTATGTATTTATATATCTAAGTATGTATATCGTCGCCTAGCACCCATAGTACAAGCTTTGCTTAGTTTGGGGTTAGGTTGATTTGTGTAAGATTGTCCCCAAATATTTTTTTTATTTTTTTTTATTTTTTTTTTATGTGAGTGTTTTGTATGATCACTGGATTGATAGGTATTTGATTTGTGCGCATACATCGCGGTCCCGCAACAGGCTCACGGTATTATTGACAGACATCGAACAATGAAATGCTTTGGTAAACGGTGGAACATGAAACTTCCATTTGCAGGGCCGACGACGAGATTATGTTTACGCGGCGTCGTTATTCTTTATCAACTTTATTAGACGTGCTTACGTTTTTTTTATAGATTTTTATGTGTTTACGTTATGGCGGAAGTTAATGCTTGGTTTTAGGAGATAACCTGATATTGCCATTAATATGTTTGCTTATTACGCTAACCTTCTTCGCGTTCCTGATTCCCTTTGTCATCTAAACCCGAATGTTATATTTTTAATTTTGCATCTGCGGGGTGCCGATTGAAATTGAAAAGACTTGTTATATCAAGTATTCTGCATTTGAAGAGTATAAGGTATTCGAACTCGCGGAGCGTAAGCGAAGAGAGTTCTTACAAACAAAGTAACTCCAGACTGAGCTGTCACCTGGCTACTGGGACGTTTCGGCATTTGGATGGCTTTTTGATTTCGATAGTTTGTCCGACGATAACTTTAGTTACGTTTTTCTGATCTTTATGAAATTTCTTGGGGCTGTAGCAGAGATACATAAAATTTGTAAGTTCGTATATGAGCAGGATCGATCAAGTGGTTATGGAGCTAGAACAGAAAAAAAATCCTCCTTAGGGTCTTGTTATATTGGTCAACTTGTTTGCAAGTAAATCGCGAGTTCTCAGTTCGAGGCGGACTACTAGTTAATTTAAATTTTCAAAAAAGTAACAAGGATATAGAGTGGATTAATATAACTGTCAGGTCCCCAAAAACTTTTGGTGCATTGTATGCAAATAATACACGGAGAGGAGGCCTTAAGCAACTCTGCCTCATCGAATATCAGAATGCAGAATGGCCTACACGGAAAAAAAAGCTTCCGGGATATTCTCAATCTAAGACGTTATTGTATTATGTTGAAAATATTTCCTCGTGACAAGCATTTATTTCCTTTGACGAAAATAAATTAAAGTTTTAAATATAACGAAGCGAATTTCTTACAGATTTTTTAGTTTTCTTTTTGTCTAAGATAATAATTGTTTGATTAAAGTACAATCTCTCTTATTTACTCAATATACTCTTGAAGCAATACATTTTTGTATTTCTATTTTAAGAAAACGTGGTTTTATTAAGCGAAGAATCATATTTTTGGTAACGGAAATAAATACTTGGCACGAGGACACATTTTCAAGAAAATTATAATGTTGGATTAAGAATATCCCGGAAGCTTTTTTTTCCTTGTACCTAGAAAGGGCGATGAATAGTAAAAAAAACGTGCTACCAAGTACAATAAAAAGCTTGAGCCTAAACCTGGAGTGTTTTATTTACAACTTAAAACGGGAGGGGTTTTTCTTTCAAACTAAGTAATAAAAAAATCGTAATTATTCGAATTGCATCTGTAGCTCCCTCACATTCTGTCAGATTTGGGGGCCCACCCATGGAGTTATTGTTTTAAACTGGAGTGTAAACTTCCGGCACAAAGTGAGGACGAAAGAGAAGGTTATCGATGGGATTGTGTCTCGTTTTGACTAAGGAGTTAATGACGTCATCAGACAATCAAAATACCAATGTGTCAAATGGACGTCACATGTGACAATTTTGTAACGAGAGCGAGACACCGCTCGCTCCCTAGATTATGCTCTCTATCGGACCGTTATTTTACAACTAAACTTCATTACTCCAGGAAATCAAAACTCTTTCAATACTATTTCTACGATAAAATCTATGAGCTTTAAGAGCGACGGCAGAACCTTTTAAAGGATTAAAAGTAAGTAAGTATTTACGTTTTGGAATTCCGTAATAAAACCATCAGCCAAGACTCTTAATACTTACTAGCGAGCTGAATATTCTTTATACTTATAGGTACTTATCATAAAAAAAACGTAGATACCCTACTTCATTGTAGAGTAGAGGTCAAAGATTAACACATTCACTGCCCCCGACGCACATGTGCGTCCACCGTCATACAAGTTTGTTCCTAAGCCACGCCCCCTGGCAGTGAATGCGTTAAAAACAATGATGAAAATGCAATGATGTCAAGTGTCATTTAAAGTGTTTACCAATAGGGAATATTACGCAAAACTCTGCGTAGGGGGCGGCACTAGCACATACAGAGGGCCTACCACGAAACACGAAAATAAAAATTTCGTTATCTGGTTCTCTGTCACTCTTTCGTATTCGAGCGATAGAGAGGCACATGTCAAAATTTCGATTCTCTGGTTTCACGATAGGCCCTCTGTAAACAAATCGCCTTGGTGCACAAATGACATATTTATTCGTTATAAATTATCTATGAAACCTTGTAAAAAACTGTTTAAAGCCTAGTATACATAACTCTATGGTTTACCGGTGTGCTAATGCTGCACTCTGGTGGTAGAATAATGCAGTAATATCCCCTATTAGGTATAACGTGAATTCATGACAACTTCGACCCAGGTATTAATTAGCATAAATGTCGCAGCCAAATGTGGCGACAGAAACATTAGTAAACAACAGTAATGACGAAGCTCTAATCGTTTGTGATGCGCAGCGCTGCTTGAGAGCCGCGGGCCCAGCGCCTTTGATCTGCTGAGTCTAATTTTAAGTATTTCTGATTTCTAAAACACACTAGGTCACGTTTGCTGAAACATATCTATTAGCAGTTTTTAAGAGATTTTTTTGGAGCGGACGTCATGTGTCTGTCACTCCTTGTATATGCGAATATAACTTTGTCCGTCTGTCTATTACCATTTCGTGTAAAAACCGCTGAACTTAACGGGGGCAGGAGTAATTTACTATGTGTACTATTCTATGAAACAGCGCGAGTCCATGACAATAACAGTGTAATTTTTTTATGGCGATTTTGTCACAAGTTGTTATTTTTCCATTTTTAGTAGTATACAGGATTTTTTGTCGTATTCTCATCAGATACGAAGCTTGACCATTAAAATAGGACTAAAAGAGGTTAAATATTTAAAACAAAAGCTTGCCCTTAATAGTACGGGCGGCGGCCGTAGGATCTGCTACGTAACGTGAAACAAAGATAAGCCCTAATGGCACATGTTCATAAAACTGATGCTGAGTTCCGGGAAAATATTAAAAAAATTAGAATTGGCCGAAAGCACAAAAAAGTACCACTTCCGGTTTAATAAATGGATGGTATTTACCTACGTCATTGGATACAAAGATGACACTTGTGGCAACAAATAGTAATTTATTTTTAGGTATAGAAAAACCCAGTCTGCCAGTTCCTGCATGGCCGGAAGTGCCCGGCAGACTAGTCTAAAAGTAACGAATTTGACTCAAAATGTACGTCACTTTTGAACCAGTCTGCCGGGCACTTCCGGCCATGCAGAAACTGGCAGACTGGGTTTTTCTGTACCTAAATACGAATTACTATTTGTTGCCACAATAATCATCTCAGTATCAAGTACCGTAGGTAGATAACCATCCATTTTTTAAACCGGAAGTGGTACTTTTTTGTGCTTTCTGCCAATTCTATTTTTTTTTACTATTTTTCCGGAACTCAGCACCACTTTTATGAACATGTGCCATGGAGCTTATCTTTGTATCACGTTACGTAACAGATCCTACGGCCTATACCTTTGTATACTTATCAATTATTATAATTGTACAACGAGTCTCGGAATAATCAGTGAAGACGAAAAAGTCCATATTACACCCATTCAGTGTAAGGAAAGTTCCACTTATCATATGTGTATTTTATCATTAGGTTCACTCCATCAAATTGGTGGTTTTTGAGAGGAACTGCTTGAGTTGCTTAAGAAAACACCCAAATCACCTTTAGTGCCCTTAAAAATGGAGGAGTTCCCTCAATCCCTCATGGATCCAATCATCTACGCACAATGCTACGGGAAATAAATTATAGGCAATAGAAAGGATGAGCTGATGACTCGACCACCAGCGGCAATTCAATAGGATTGGCTGCGTGAGGCACACGTGGGCTGGGCACATGAACGCCTTTAACAATTTGAGCTAAAGCACTCGCCTCGCCGGCCGGGAGCGTAACATACTCGTAATGCTCTGTTAATTAATAGATGTTTATACATTAGCTAGATTATTGTAGCTACGCAATTCCTTATTATGATAAGGGTACTATAATTAGTAGGTAACCAAAACTTCTATCCAAACAAATCTCTATAGAGCGAAAACTCTATCCCGCCTATTCATAAAAGTCTTTCAAACCTCATTTAGTTATATTATGTTTTGTCTGTTTCTAACAAACACAACTGTCAAAGTGACAGATAAGGACAAACGATGATTTAGTTAAATGAGGGTTGAAGTACGTTTATGAATAAGCGGGTATATGTATATTACCCGATTGATAATGTCCCAGTTCTATATTATACAGGGTGTAATCTAAAACGTGATACAAGATAATCAAACCTGAATCTATTCATGATATTGAACAACTTTTACTATGGGAGCAACATTGTAAAAAAATATAAAAATTGAACTGCTCCATAGAAAAAGTCAAGGATAGGTAGACGAAAATGTATGAGAAGTTTAATTTTTTTTGTAAATTTACTAAGTTGAGCCCATAGTAAAAGTTGTTCAATATCATGAATAGATTCAGGTTTGATTATCTTGTATCACGTTTTAGATTACACCCTGTATATTATTTATATATTACATACTATTATATACGTACTGCATGTCTGTTCATGCAAGCTTGAAAAACCGTTTTATTTGTGTAATAATCTTAACTCTGTAGTTTTGTGATACTGAATTCCAATAATAAAGTAAGTAATCTACTTATAACAAAATGTATTTTTAGAGAGCTTTATGAAAACCGTTAATGTCGCCTGGAGGTATATTTCCACTTAGAGGGACTCGGCGCCGATATAAATTGTACTTGTCGCCAGACACATACCAAAGTATTCTAAGATAATGGTCTAAGAGCTGGCCACGTCAGATGTGACACAATAATGAGAGGTTTGTAATCAGTCCAGTTAGATTGGATAACCATCCTTATTGCTAAATCCGGGCATCTGGCAGCTTTTAATGGGTGGAGATCAGAGTGACAGACCAACAAAGTTTTTAAGTTGAAAAAAAGTAATACCGCAATAGGTAAAAACTGCTGAAGTTGTGTCATTTATAGAGAACAGGGCCTATATTTTAACATTAGAACAAAAAACATTGTGTATTATTGCGCAAACAAGAACAGTAGGCGAGTAACCGAAAATTACATTATACATCATTTGACACTACTTCCGCCAATCGAAACTTTTGGATATTATATAATCTAATTAATTACATAATTTTTCATAATATTGGATCAAAACCAGAACTCTAGAATTTATTTTCTTCAAGTTATTGGCTTTCTTTTGCCTCCACCACTTTACAGCTGCCAGATGTCCGGATCTAGAAATAAGCATAGTATAGCAAACTAACAAGAGGGGTTTCGTTGCTCTCATTATTGTGTCATATCTGACGTGGCCAGCTCTCCGTCTATAAGATACTTGTGGATACTTGCAAATGCTTTGTTATTGCCCCTGGGGCTAAAAACATCGACGTTGTATAATTTAAGCAACATGAAGCCTATTTTTAACCGACTTCAAACAAAAAAGGAGAAGGTTCTCAATTCGATAGATTTTTTTTTTATCATAATTTTTTTTGTGTGTATGTTACTCGATATCTCAGTGACTCGTGAACCGAGTTTCAACATTTTTTTTTAATCGAACGGGTATAACCCCTAGATGATCCCATTGTCACCAATTCGGGGTCTGATAATGGGATCCTGGAGAAATCGAGGGAACTCTTCAACTATTATAGGCACACCTATAGTGATTTCACTATTTTTTACAGCAACTCGGCCACTTCCTCTTGAAATAGCGGATCCTAAGTGAAGTCGGTTCTTTTTTTGTTTAAAATTATTAACCTAGTAAAAGATTTCAAAAGAGCAGGTTCTCAAGTCGGTAGTATGATTTTTTAATGTTTGTTAACATAACTCAGTCATGTGGAACGATCAGCTGCATGCGACTCGAAAATTAATTTATGCATTTAAGAACCTTAGAAATGTTGCTGACTAGCTGACTCTAAAGAGTGTCTACTTTATACTGGCACAGTCTGTTTTAACCTACTGCTTAACGGTCTGGGGAGGAACAGGGAAAACCAAAATCATCCGATTAGAAAGAGCTACTTTTAGCTGGCTGGCTGGCTGGCTGGTTGTGCTTAAAGTTATGTTTAGTAAACCAATTCGTTTTCCTACTTATGAACTATATTATGCAATGGCTAAGGAAGGTTCTGACTGTTAGACAATTGTTCATCTTTGTAAATCGTATTGCGTAAACATCTGGATCTGCCTTATGTTGTTAAACCTATAAAACGACGGGCTGGCCACATCTGCAATTTTAGTCTAAACATACTCGTTTTGATATTGTCAGACGTCGTTATGACTATCTTTCGGCTAAATTGTACAATAAACTAAACACTTTGCTAAATATACATCCAATGTTATATAGGAAATGCAGGAATAAAATAACAAAGTTTTTACAAAATCTCAATTTGTACTTAGTGTGACCTAATTAATATAATAATGGCAGCTTAAATTGTTAAAGAAATATACGTAGATTATATTTTGGAGTACACTGCAGTAAAATAATAACTAAACTGGTTTAGTAACTATAAGAATCTTGTCCTAAATTTAAATAATTTTAAAGTAACATAATTATTATAATAATAGTTAATATTAACTAGTATATTTGTTACTATATAGTAATAAATATACTGCGTGAAGTAAAATAAAAGTGTATAAAAACTATTCCAATTTTAAGCCACATCATCCAAATACAGCAGAACGTATTAGGACCATCGTCCCCAAAAATAATAACCGCGCTCCTGGCCACATGTCGACGTAATACCGCCCGGCTTTCGCTCGTAAAAAATAAGAAAAGACTCCGCAAAATGCCCTCTATTACAGTTGGTCCGTATATGTTCGAGATTGGAAAGACATTTGTCGGTAACAGAATCGGACGGCGTGCGACGTGTTCTTATCGGAGCGGACGTTTTGATTTTACGCATTAGCCTGACGCGTGTGGGCTTCTGAATTTGAATTTCGCACACGATCTTTCAGAATTGGCAACTTAAAGAATGGGCTGGGAACATGCTGGGAACTCTTTTAATAAAGGATAACAAACGCTACTGGTTAGGGACGGTATAAGGGTCAGAATACTTTACTAAGTTACTATACTGTCGCAAGGATGTAAAGTAAGTTAAGTAATTGGAAACTATTGACCATACATGCAAGGAGCACATTTCTATGCAAGTGAGAAAGGTATTAGGTAGGTACCAATGACATTTTGTACCCTATAGTCATCCATAACTTGCGTTTTCTTAACTTGCTTTATAAGATAATTAGAATTGTTTCTAGTAAGTGTCTGATAGTTGTATTCACTTGAAAGTACCTGTTGTGCTACTTTCAAGACCACCACAAAAGAGATGGCAATTCTAAATGCACTCTTCAAGCAAGTAAAGAAAAAGCTTCATTCATAGTGACATACAATTCTTATTCCTCTTGTTTCTTTTGTTAAGCAATACTCGTAGTTTATAACTATTAATCTGGATCACCAGTCCGTGTATTAAATTTGGATGCAGCACTAATACTCTCCAATCTCCACAACGTCCCGAGCAGACCATTATCTTCTAGTACCCCCGTCTCGGGCCTAACCAAGCGCTCAACAGCTCTAAGCATAACTTCATTCATTGATGTCACTCGCACTGACAAAAGTGAGGAATCAGACTCATTTGCCTAATCGAGTTATCCTTTTACAACCTAATCTAATTTATATTTTGCACTAAAAGTAAAATAAATCAAGAAAAACAGATGTGATCCAGATTTAGAAAATCAAATTATGTACCGTCAACTCCTACAACTTTGCCTACAATGCACAACTTTTCCTGGCTTTAAAATATGGTTTTCATTACCAAGCAGCTATTTATATCTCATTCCTGAGATGGGAGAAAGGCAGCCATCTCAGGAATAACATATAAATCGCTGTTTGCTGAAGAAAACCATGTTTTCAAGCCAGACAAAGTTGCGCATCGAAGGCAAAGTTGTAGCAGTTGACGGTACATAAATTGATTTTTAAAATCTGGATCACATCTGTTTTTCTTCCTTTGTGTGACTTTGTATAACTTAACCCCTTAGAGGTTCTGAGAGGTGAGGAGGTGACCATAGAAGTAGAATTTCAAAAAAGCTATGCTTAGTATCCCTTCATGACACTTGAAGAATATATTGTACGATTGTATGAGGCAGCAGATTGTATGATTGTATGATTTTTTTTATTATATACATTTACTATGTTTTCTTAAAACTTGGAATAAAGTTGAAGGGTTTTAGAAAGTGCGTTGTCTGTCAATCTTTGTAACGCAATACATACGAAAGGACTGTGTTTTTGGAAAGAACTGTGCCAACCTCACATCATACATCATCCTCGAAATATACTAACCGATAAAATTCTAAGAATGAATTATAATAACATAATTAGTCCCTAGGTACCAAGGTACCTATAATTGTAAATAAGTATATTGGCTGAGAAGAATATTAGGTACACAAGCCGCATTAGAATAATATTGCGCTAACACTTGGCGCGACAAACAGCTCGTATATGAGATCATTCAGCCGAGCCAGGACGAGTAATGTATTCCAATAGTTGTCGCAGCGCGATGTGACGCCACATACGTATAACACAGTGAATTCCTTAAATGTAAAGCGCTCCCCGCCGCTCACAGAGTCGTTGGGACCCCTATAAAAATGTTAGTTCGCGTTTCATTACATTTTCGAACACGGTGCCAAGGATCACACAGACGATAAAAGGCTCTATGAAAGAATAATAGAGCAAATTTTTCATCGCCACCAGCAACATTTATTTCGCCAAATGTCCGATCTTACTCCTTTTAAATGGCCCGTTTCGGTGTTTTACTTTGTTTGTCGCTAACGTCTGTGTTCCGATTGGAATAGTTTTTAAATAAGCAATGGTCGTTGTCCTATTCTATTCTTCTTTGGAAGTGGCAACTCGTGTTTAAGCCGGAGCGAACGTAATGTAGCAATTTATTAAGCCTTATTTACGTGTTTGGGTGTAAGCGAACTAGCTAACAGAACATTATAACTTCACTGCTCCGCACGACGCTGTGTTATTTCCCTGGATACCCATATTGCAACTGGGCTTTCACGGCGCCAGTCTGAGGAGAGCTTCTCCGGCTGCGGAATTTCTTAGTAAGAGCCCCGAGTTACTACGCTTAACTAAATTTCGAGAGGCCACCGGCGACTGGTCTTGATATACGTGATACAAGGGTCCCTTTGCCCCTCAGGGCAGTAATTTGCACCTGTAGTCACTGATATTATGTGAGAAATTTTGTGTTACTTGAAAATGGGCTACGAGAATGTTTTTGATGTTCGGCTTTGGTTTTGAATATGATCCCTGAATAATCTTTACCTTCATTACAATGTAACTTTGTTAGCTTGCGCGTAGTTTTTCTATTACATTTATGAAATAAAAGGAAAAGCATAAACACCACAAACTCGGCTGATTTGGAGAACCCTAACTATATTTATTTTTGTTATAAATATCAATATAATGTAAAACTATGTACCTCCTATCGCCATCTAGACTGTGTTAGAAACTAGTTGAATCTATTCACTTGAATAGTTCGAACAAAACTCGCCTTTTTATTAATTGAAGAAGTTCCCAGTTGCGTTAAATTGATATGTTGTTGCAAGTTAATAGTCACAATTACTGTCAGCATCGTATTACGTGGTACTTATTATTCAAGTTATTTAGTAAACGTACGTAAGTTAACGGTTGTGAAAATTACAGTGAGTGGTGTTTTGCAGTAGAGAATTTTGTAGCACTGGATTGGATAGCATGATCAAATGTATAAAACCAGATCCAGCCACACCGGCGATTGCAAGAGAAGACAGCAAAACGTTAGGAAGAATGATTTATATTTCTATTTTGACAAATCACCCACATTCATATTAAAACGTCATTACATCGGATGTGTGTCATTATCATTAACATCGGATGATAAATTTATGATTTTATCGGTATCAGTCCCTGGTTGAGGAATCTCATTATTGGTTAGACTCACTTCGACTTGAAAATTATAAGTACATCGATGATGCCTTACGGAACTCAAACTGTCGAAGTGGGTCAGTATTTGCCAGATAACGGGTGTTGGATGATTCTAAAATACATTAAAAATACAACTCTAGCACAACTCCAACACACAACAAATAATCAACCAATTGATGTTGTATTGGCGTTGAGTTGTAATATTTTTCAAGGAAGTTCTGATATTTCTGATGTATTGAAGTTGTTTTAAAGTTAGATCGTGTCTAAACGTGTTTTAAAGTTAGAAATGGGCCCGGGTGCTGTATTGTATAAAAATATATAAACAATACATAAACAATACTTACAATCTATTTCAAACATAACGAACAATAAAGAATCATAACATAACACACAATAAAGAATCGACCAATATTGAAGTTATATTGGAGTTGCATCGCAATAGTTTTCAAGCAAATTCTGATATTTCTGATTCAGACGTTTAGGCGCTAGCTGTATTGCGTAGTTAATGCAATAGAGTTGTATTGAAGTCGTATCGTGTCTAAACGTGTTTTAAAGTTAGAATACGGCCCCGGTTTCAACACGAGTGCCGAGTGGATTGATTCTATCATACTGACTGGGTTGAGTATTTATGATATGCCATCATCAATTAAGTATTGATTTATTATAAGTACCTATCAATAATTTTATTGAAAGCGGCAGCATCACTATAAATAACATCGCCAAGAATTTTACAAAGTGTTAGATTATTTTTATCTCACACTTCTTCAATAGCTTACATTCAGAACATAATTTATTAAAAATTATTTTAAAAATCATACACTAACATATTAAAATACTACTACATAGGTACTACATTGACCTCGCTATTGACTTAACGTGGTGTGACAGGATTCAGACAATTAATCGGTCTGGTAAATTCGCAAAGCAAATTACGGAGCTAGGTGACAGCTAGTCGGGTGACAGTCTCCCTGAAACTATATTCATATGTTATAGCAAGCAACCTACTCCGGTGAATATAGTTTTGTCGGATCTAGCGAGATAGACTTAAAAAATAATGCCACTCAATTAGTTGCGTGCAAAATATGATAATGACCACGTCGTAGGTATATTTCCTGGTTTTAATTTTATGTCTATTATCTATTACTTTTTTTTCCTTATTGTATTCAGAATTAAGAACTGAATTCAGATCAGGTGTGATGAGTGCCTTATGTTGGCATACTCTTAACTATTTAAATTGTCATACCTCCCGCTCTTTTTAAAATTTGTCATGTGTTAAAGGTATAGCAACAGGACATATAAAATGGTACTCATAATATGTTGTGTTGATGGGATTCGGAAACTAAAAAAAGACCCACGTATTACGGACCCGGGTATGTCCTTAAACTAAGCCCGGACAAGGGGAATGTCCTTAAATTACATCCAAAAGAGAGGTATGGGTAGTACGAATGTCATCTCGCATCGTGTGGTAGGGCACAGGCCTGCGAATGTCATCTCGCTCAAATCTGGAGCAGAGCCCGACCGGGGAAGTACCTCCACAGAAAGCCACAGCCAAATAGCACTAGACCCTACTCATAATGTTGTGTTCCTGCTGGTGAATAAGGTTGCCAAAGAGCTCAAAGAGGACCCAGTGTGTTGACGACGAGGGACCCTCTTGTTCCTTTAGCCGTAAATACAGTGAATCCTTCATTTTGTATATCAGCAACGCATATGTGACACCTCTGGAGTTGCAGACGTCCATAGGCTACGGTAGCTGCTTACCCTCTGCTACAAAAAAGAGATGTAATTATTTTTAGGGTTCCGTACCTCGAAAGGAAAAAACGGAACCCTTATAGGATCACTTTGTTGTCCGTCTGTCTGTATGTTTTATATGAGGGATATAAACTTGATTAAAGAATATTATTGATGTCTAATATAATAATAAGTGCATGCAATGCAAACTAGTTTCAAATATTCTGTGAATAAGTGAATTTACATAAGCCATTTCGAACACCCAATAGGAGCAAAGTCGTCAGGGGACTGATATGATCACACTCAATCGAATACTTCGCCCGACGAGTGTGGATTTGTAAGGGTGGTGGAAGGTCGTGTACGTCAAAGACCAGTCCGATCGAATTTCCACGATCGATTAGCACGTGGTGGGTTATATATCGTCGGGTGACAATCCAAACACACAAGAATTTTTAAATTGTAATATTTCATTTAAATTCGGTAGGTTTTAAAAGCATTAAACATGGTACAGACAGCATCAGAGAAAAGGATACCCCCTTGAAAATGACATGAAAGCGTTACATTTTTTCGTCACTGTAAGCGGGAACAGAGTTGGTCTAGTGGTTAGACGGTTAGACTGCTTCGTCTCGTTACATTTAGGCCCTGGTTCAAAACCACGATTGGACACCCTTTTTGTTATTTTTTTTGCGTTAATTTTCCATTTTTAATCACCTTTCATTGATTATTATTCTTCTTTAAGGGGATGTCAACAGCTAAATTCCATTCCTATCTTTTTCAGCGCGAGTGAAAGAGGGACACCGCGTTACTATTAAGTAGTATGGGAGCTCATTGCTAATTTTGCAAAATGATGAACTAATAAAAACTACCTACACATTAATTGCGAAATATACAGCAATTAAGTTTTTAGTATTAGTGTGGAAGCATTTTGTCCTTAATTTACAGACGTATTAAATCAAGAAACTAAAGACAAACAATTGTAGCTAATTTTAAGATGTAACTTTGGAATTATTTTTCTATCGAGTCGGTTTCGACCAACCGTGTATCGAAATTAACAAAGTTCATCCAAATGTAATGAATATCAACATTTTTTTACTTACCCAAAACAAGTAGTTATAGCTATATGACTGTTTAAGTAAAGTCAATTTGAAGGTCATCGGGTGTTGTCTGTCACCCTCTTAAACTAGGTATGAGGTATACAAGAAAAGAAAGTCATATTGCATAAAACAACATTATTTTATTCATATAATTAACAGTATGTTTTTACTTTTTATTTTTATAAACTTGATTGTTATATTTGTTATACTTACTCAATAATAATGAGAACATAAGAAACTATTTTTTCTAATTCATTTTCTATATGATTATATTCTTTTTTCTGCATAAATAATATGGTTATTTACTAAGGTTTTGAATCGAACTAAATTTACTATCTCAACAAAACTAAATAGATATGTGGGTGACGTGTAGAATGTATAACATAAGATAACGGCGAGTCTCTTATATATATTTTTAGAAACATTTTTACAACACTATTTATTTATACTGGGAGTGAATCACTGAGAAAGAACCAACATGCTAAGAACTGTTATAGTTTAGCAATTTACATCTTTCTCTGTTATCACAATTGCTGATAATTAACCTTATCTACACAACATTAGAAATAATACCTATTGAGGTCGGATTATATGCGTTAAGAAATGAATACTCGTAAACAAGGGTCAGATGATTATCACACTGGCGGCGGGTCCGCGTGCGGCGCCAGTGCGCGAGCGAGATAACACTCTGCGTGTGTATAGCGCTATCTCGCTCGCGCACCGGCGCCGCATGCGGATCCGTCACCAGTGTGATTCTCGCCTAACTGAATTAATAAAAAAATGTTTATTTCGATTAACTACGAAATAAAAATATTAGGAAACATTTACACAAGCTCGTTAGTTCCAATTCCAATGCTGTTTTTTCTAATAAAATATTTAAGTGTCACACTCATCTTTTTTTACCCTTTAGTAACGGAGAGGATAACCTTCGCTATCTATCACTTCTTGAAGTCGAGTTTTCATGCTCGAAACCATATTGAAACATGCATCACTATTTCGCATTAGTTCCCAAGTTTTGTTTACCTCTTCATCCAAATTTTTTTTTGACTTGATTTCACTAGAGTCCCAGTTCAAAACCATCTGACCCCACAAGTTTTCAATCGGATTTAAGTCCGGACTTTTTGCCGGCCACTCAAACACTGTTATGTCTTTTTGGGTCTTCAGCCAGTCTTGAACGATTTTGGACCGATGCACTGAAGAATTATCCTGAACCAGATAAATTTGACCTTCAGGATATGCGACACGCACTGAAGGCAGCATTATATCCCTCAAAATCTCAAGGTATCGGTTACTGTTCATGCGGCCGCCTATTTCCACTAGCTCGCCGGGGCCCATCGAAGACATCCATCCCCAGTAACCTAAAAGGAGTAAATTTTTAGAAACTGTTACGATATGTAATCCAAGTAAATGTCAACAATAGATAACGTAATTTCAATACGAATGTTATTTATCTACCTACCCAGTGTTAACCGCCCGCTTGTCCTCAAGTCTAATACGTTTTTAGGGTCAAACCTCTGCCCACTTCTTCTCCATAAGATTTTCCGGCCATCCTTATCTGACTTAAAACACTTTTCGTCAGTAAATATAACTATTTCGTTTTCCCAGTCGAAATTTAAAAAACGATTAGCAAACTTTACTCTATTGGTGCGGTGGTCGTCAGTAAGTTTAATTTTTTTGGCCGGTTTATAATTATGGATGTCCGCAGCGTGGAGATGTCTTCGAACCGTGCTAAGCGACACTCCAAAAGTTTCAGCAGTTGAACGAGTTGTTTTGAAAGGTGCCACTGAGTGAGCTTCTACAATTTTCCGGTGTCGTTCCGAGTCTTCGGTGTAAGCGATTGGTCGAGGGCCTTGGCGATCGCATTCCACATCACCCGTCGCTTGATACCTTTCTATCCATCTATGGACTGTTTTTCTCTATAATGAAAATAATAATATTAGAAAGACATAAAAAAACAACCTGTAAGCAATATTGCAGCATGATTGCAACAATAAATATTATATGACAATATGTGTATAACGAAAATCTTACCGTTATGCCCATATCTCGTGCAATTTTTTTAATGCTTTGTTTCTGTTCCCAAAGAACTACAATTTTAGTCTTTAAAAACTTTGATAAGCGCACCATTATTTCGGATTAAGTATGGAACTGATCGAAAACTTTATAAATTGTAAAATATTACGAGGATGTTATTAGCGAATCGGCAAGAAACGTAATGACTCGAAAAGTAATTATAACGTTACCCTCAACCATAGTGTCGATAGTAAATAAGACAAAGAAGTAAATTATTTTAAACTCAACCTTAACCTGCAATTCATAAGCATAACAGTAACAGCTTTTCTGTAGTAAAATTGCGGTAGTTGAACAATCCGCTCAATAACATTATATTAAATTATACGAGAAATCTATTCTAATTTCAACCTTATCTTGTAGTCAATTGGGGAGTTACGTATTGCATAGGAGTAATGCTATTCAAATTTTCACCGAGGTTGTCAACTGAGCTGACAGCTTAGGGGTGCAAGTGGCAAGGCACGGTCGGTTGATCGGTCAGCGGCCATGGTCCGTGGTAATCGGGGTTCGAATCTCGTCGACCGCACTAAAGTGTGATGTCTTTTTGTAAGTTTTTCGCGGTTCGGTTGGATCAGCCGACGAAACATCATAAAACTAAAAACATGCAAACAAATAAATACAAATTGAGTGGAATCGGTGGTTGCTCGAAATGAGATGAATGCGGGGCACAGGAGGGGGTACGGGGAGAGGGAAGCTACTCGGGGCGAGCGCGTCACACATCACGTGACGCGCTCGCCGTCGGGCGATAATCTTTAAGTCTTAGGGGTATCCTTTTCTCTGCAGCTGACTGTACATTCTTGGGGCCCAATTTGGGATCCGAAAACTGACGGTAAGGACACCAATTTGAATCACTCTAGTGAATGTGTCGCACAATGTGCAACCTCGCTTGGATATCCACGTGTCAAAATTTGGCATGTCGATTACTGGCTAGTTTCTATCTACTTACCTACCTATACTATAATCGCCAACGCCAATAAACCGAAAGATTTTGCTATTTTATACCATGACTATTCATTCATAATTTAGAAGAATTTTATAGGTACCTACCTTAAACAGAGTAGATCTGTGCGTGTATCCTTAGCTATTGTCTAAAGTAACATTATTAATAATCACGATTCGGCCTCAGTTTTCAGTAGCATTTAACATATTAACCGAACTTACTTATAATTAATCCTAGGGTCTGCACTTTCTGGGCGCCCTAAATGTCCCTCAGCCGCCCGTTAGCACCCTACCACAAGATTTAAAACAATGCGTTTCTCGAAATTGTTGCGCAACTAAAAATCCCTTTGGAACCCTTGCTTAGAGTTACTAACTTTAGCTTTAGTTCACTACTCGTAAACCAAGGACTTTGAGTGGCTTTTGTTGCTTATGTTAATTATAGCAATAAGGCATGCTGGTTTTGTGAAGCAACTTTCCTTTTTTGGCGGTAGTAGCTACCTTCAGAAACTTTACCGTTTTTTAGGATTATAAAAAAATAACGGTCAAATTCGCCCGCGTATCTTAATTTTATATATCTGTATCAGGGCAAAATTTAAATGAGACTAATTCGGCCGTATTATAACTTTGAATCACGTTTTACCTTCAATACAACTTTAATATTGGCGTGACCAGAAAAAAACGATGTATAGGGTAATACTTGGAAATGGTAAAACGCTGATGGTCAATATCCGCACTGTAAATCTATTTATGTTAGATCCGAAAATAAGTAAAGCCAAAGGTCTAACCAATTTAATCAATATTAAAGGCACCATCAATCTTTCAGGGCTGGGATAATATATAAACAACGACGTGAGACCACTATTAAATCGATGCGGATCTTTGGTAAACAATTTATGCGTTCAGTATAAACAGAGACTATAGAGATATAGACGACCACAGCCTAAGAACTTTTTGAAGCTCATGTCGGTCGCGCCATCTATGTCAGAGCCACCTAAAGATACCGAATATATAAGAGAAATGTCACCTAGTAACAAATAGCGTACTAGTAGTACACTAGTAGCTACCTACTAAGGTGGAGTAGCAGTGCAGGTGACATTTCTCTTACATGTTCGGTATCTTTAGGTGGCTTTGACATAGATGGCGCGATCGACATGAGCTTCAAAAAGTTCTTAGGCTGTGGGCGTCTATATCTCTATATTAGTCTCTGGTATAAAGTTAATACAATACGGTCAATAGAAAATTAGGTACGAAATATACACATATAATTCGTAAACGAAACGAAGTATGTAGGATCTAGATCTAAAAATTGAAATTAGTGTCCGACCGAAACATGTTCTTTGGCTAAAACCGAAATAGAAGTTTCGGCTCTGGGTCCAGTCTTGGCTGAAACTGAAACCGAACTTTCGGTCAGACTCTAAGAAATCACAGGACCCAATCACTTACTTTCGCTTACACTTAGGTACTTTAGAATCGTAAGCTTTTTCACACTTAAGTCATGCGGATTCATGCAGATGGGACTGAAAAGGTACTATGAAAAATACTTTTCGCATTATATGTCTCCTCATCGTCGTTCATTATTATTTTCTTAGGAAGGGAAGGGGATCAGTGTTTTAAATTACCTTAGATATCCATCTTTTCCTTACTCTCCAGTCTCTATTCGCTGTGTGCTTGATTGTGGCGCCATCTCTTGGGCAGGTGTTTAATCTCTTCTTTTTCTTTTTTATGTATAGGTAGTATTCCTTGCTTATATAAAATTGTGATTGGCTGATTCACTATTTTGACAGCTAAGAGGGGCTTATTGCAGTTTCAATTCTTGTCACATCGTGCACTGCGATCGTTCTCGTTACCCCCACCATGCACTTCGCACATAGGTAGCGAATAACGATGCACTAATATCTCACGGAACCGATTCAGTATCACACATTTTTAGCTTACCTAAATTAGTTCATTTATCTCATGAATCATATCAACATAAGGACTTGTTTACACATACAACACACTAAAGAAACACAGTGTCACAATAAGTTAAAAGTGTTTGGTAAAGATTAAATAATATTATCAAAAAGTGGCACATACTCGAAAAAACTCTTGATGCTTATTCACTGCACAATTTGATATACGAATACAACCTAAAAAAGGGTTAAAGTAAGTATTTACAAGAGAAGTGATGGTCGATAGTGTAGACACGGAGTGTTTCAAATCTTAGCTGGAATTGTAAAAAGGTGCCGCGACATGTCTCCCGCCTCCGCACTGAGTCACGGACGCTGTGATCTCATCCGACTGGAAATAAAGATGATTCCGGAAGGCTGGCTCTGTATAGTATGCGAGGTAAATGGTTATGGTTGCTTATGAATATGTATAACAAGGTCACTTAACCAGTAAACCTACAGAATTGTCGCGTCACTCGACTTTTTAGATATCTAGTTACTTGAATATTGGTTTTATTTTTAATTTATGTTCATATATTTGTTGCAATGTTGAACTGCTGTAGCCTTAATATTACATTTTGTATAGTCTGTGCATGATAGGATATATAAGTAGGTACCTTTATTGTTTAGATTTAAGTTCAACTGTTTCACAGCACGCTCCGCGTGTGACGCGTTCCTAGAAGCTTCGTAAAACCACGGTAGGTACTAAATAGAAACTATCTTCTTTTAAATAAAATCGAGCCTAGCTAAAGGCTAATCGAGCCTAGCTATAACTAGATTCCCATGCATACAAATACTTATTCATTTACTGTGTAATATTTACTAGTGTACCTAAATGTGCGTCTGTAACAATATTACTTACTAACTTTCGTTTCTGTACGTTCCTGTTTACAACTTAGACTAAAGAGAAAATAATTCGCTTGCAGTAAAATTCTCTAGGAAAGAGAGGGGTTTACAATATATAACATCAAGTACACAAAGACGTGACGTAGATGTACAATTTAGTAGAAACAACCCTCACCTGCCAAGGCTAACTGATACTAATACAAAGCGGACCCTGACTCTGCAAGAAATCGCCGACACGACAGCCGTCACTCGTTACTTCTTACGAGTATTAAATTGATCTTTTCGCAGATCAAACGTACTCGTACGTGGAATCCGTTCCAAACTCCATTTTATTAGGCCCACGTCCAAACATTATTTACATGAAAGTAGGTGATACCGTACCCGGAGCGTATTTACCAAAAACGTATTCATATTAGATTTGGCGAAGTCGAACGGCAGCGGAGCGGGCCACATCAGAATGTCACCGATACAACGATACGTTCGATACTTTATTCGAGTCTATACGAGTGCGCGCCGCTACACGGAAGGGTGTCAAATAAATACAGGTTGAAATATATCCGCTGTCGTGTTCTGTGATCCTGCTATATACGTGCCGTTTGAAGAATGAATTTTTGTTTGGTTTTCGTTGTATGTTTTTTCGCGTGTTGCTCAGGAATGCTATACAGAAGGGACGCCGACAATGTTTTGAAGCCGGGTGAGTTTAAGTAATAGTTTTTTTTCAGTTCGGCTTGATTTAAATTGAGCAGACTTCATTTGTTTTGATTAAACTGACCGCTGTCGTGTTTTGCTAGGATCTTATTAAAATATGTATCTTTATTTTAAGCTAAATAAATAAAATATTTCGTTGGCTTCAAATTCTTCATTACATTGGTGAGAAGTATACATGCTTGTACCCTTTAATAAAGTGTTCCGTGATTTTATATTATTATGTCGAATTAAATCTAAAAGAAATTAAAAAAAAAATGTAGAATCGTATTATGCAATAAAAAGTATTTTTTTGTATAAGTCAATAGAACGGCACCGGTTCTATTGACTTTATATTACCTACAAGTTTTTATATTACGAATTTTGTCATAAGTATACACGGAAATAAAGCTTCCGGGATATTCTCAATCTAAGACATTATTATGTTGAAAATATTTCCTCGTGACAAGCATTTATTTCCGTTAACGAAAATAAATTAAAGTTGTAAATATAACGAACCGAATATATTCTTACAGATTTTCTAGTTCTCTTTTACCTAAGATGATACTTTTTTTTTGTACAAATGTTATGTATTTTTTCTTTATGTTTTATAAAACATTTATTTACATAACTAAATATACAGAGGTACTACAGTACAAATACTAAACTAAATTAATAACTAGCTCAAATCTAAACTAGGCCCTTGCGACATTGTACCAAGGATGCTGGCGGCATTTCCTCGTTGTATCGCAATGCTGATACGCTGTGCGAGGAAACCGCCAGCTCTTCGGTCACCAGTTACATCAACCAGACCCTTTGCGATTTCTGCAAAAAACTTGTGTGCACTGGGACCCCATGGACCTAGAGTTTAATACTTGTTTGATTAAAGTACAATCTCTTTTATTTACTCAATCATCATCATCCTAGCGTTTATCCCGGTTGGGGGTCCGCTTGACATCTCTTCTCATTATCTACTACTATCTATATCTTATCATCTCTTATTTACTCAATATACTCTTGAAACAATACATTTTTGTATTTCTATTTTAAGAAAACGTGGTTTTATTAAGCGAAGAATCATATTTTTGGTAAAGGAAATAAATACTTGTCACGAGGAAATATTTTCAAGAAAATAATAATGTCTTGGGTTGAGAATACCCCGGAAGCTTTTTTTTCCGTGTAGGAGCAGAGACTATATGAATGAATTATCATTTGTCCTTTTTAGGGTTCCGTAGTCAACTAGGAACCCTTATAGTTCGCCATGTCCGTTCGTCCGTCCGTCCGCGGTCTAGCTCAGTGACCGTTAGCACTAGAAAGCTGAAATTTGGTTTGAATATGTGCATTAACTAACCCAACAAATTGGTAGAATAAAAACTTGAAAAATATATTTTGTTAGAGTACCTCCGGTACACGTGAAGTGGGGGGCGATTTTTTTTCGTTCCAACCCAGTTGTGTGGGGTATCGTTGTATAGGTCTTTTAAAAATAATTAGGGTCTTCTAATACAGTTTGGATATAACTAATATTTTCGTAAATAATAGCTCCGAAAGTTTAAAACAGGGCCATCCCCCCATCTAACTTTTGAACCGTGGGTCCAAAAATTTGTAAAAAATTTTTGAAAGTGAGGCCTAATAAGTACCTACAATGAAAATTATATTGAATTAAATCAGTTGAACCGTTTTTGAGTTATCACTCAAAAACCCATAGAGAATGGACGAAAGTGAAATGACGTAAGCGCCGCCAAATTTCCCGTAAGAAACGACCTTTTGAATTAATGATTAGTAACAGGCCGGCAACTACGGAACCCTACACTGAGTATGGCCCGACATGCTCTTTGCCGGTTTTATATGTATATTTACTTATATAATTAAAACTAGACTTAAAATTATAGTTACTATTATTTATATAAATAAAATATTAGTAATAAGACTAATAACTAAACAAAAAATATACGTTTTTAATATATAGAAAAAACAAAGATCCCGACGAATTGAGGACCTCCTCCTTAGAAATCTTGAAGTCGGTTGAAAAAAATCTCGCCGTTCAGATACAAATATGATTCTATCATTAATGTGATTTTTCACATTTACAACTGAGCGCTGAGCGATGATTGTTCAAACCTGAGAAATGAGAATGTGTGTGTGCTAAACAGCCTATGATGGAATCACAATTTTATCGCAGAGGCGCGGTATCCGTAATTATTTTATACATCCAGGGTTCAATACAATGATCGTACCTACTTGCGATTAAGTCGGAGGTCAAACAGGTGCATTACCTTCAGTACTGTTCTCTGCTTGCACTTGCACTCCAAAAATAAACAAGATTAGATTGTACTAATGTACACAGCAATATTATTGATTAAATTAAAATGTAATATTGACTGTGGCAGAGTACACAATCGAATTTCAGGATTAACGGCCTCCTAGCCTAGTTGGTAGTGACCCTGATGCCTATGAAGCAGGAGGCCCCGGGTTCGAATCCTAGTCAGGGCATTTATTTGTGTTTTTATCACAGATATTTGTTCCTGGGTTATGGATGTTTCTATGTATTTAAGTATTTATCTATAGATTAGAAATGCAACGGATAGTAATTTGGACGGATACCGGATATCCGGCCTGACCCTCCACCGAATATTCGGTATTCGGCTGCCGAAAATAGGCCTTAAAACACTCGTGTGATCTTATTATGAAACTCGCCTGCGGCTCGTTTTATAAAACCACACTCATAGATTAAGTATCAGTTATATATTTAAACTACTATTATTATCAAGGTGGCTTAAGGCTTATCCGTACCTATAGATTGTATATTTTGAATTCATGTTTTACGTATTATTGAAGTGGATATTATTTTCGTTGCGGGTTACTTTTTAGTCAAAGTTGGTATATATAGGGTTTTTACCACTGATCAATAATATAGGGATACACAATCAGCTCAAAGAAATGGCCCCATAAAAGTGCTGTAAGTACGACTCGTAAAGCAGTTTCTCTGACAGTCTTATTACGGTATATTGTTTCTCGAAGGTTTTTACAAATTTAAAGCGGTCTCTAATAATTATAAGGAAAATTTTAAAGTAACTAAGTAACTAATTCTACTCGTATGTAATGAACCCAAATCGCAGCTACTGTGACATAATATGACAGTAAGTATACCGTACTAGTGAGTGGTCGCGCGAGTCGCTTGTGCAGTAAGTGTGCTTGGCTGGCCTTGCCAACCGTGCCACGGTCAAGTGAACTTGCAAAGCGCGCCGCCGCCGTCCGCTGGCCTGCAAAATTTAAACTTTTTATAAATTAATAACCGAAGAACAAATCAGATTATTTTATTATTATTTTTTTAATAATTTTATCTGTTTATTTTAAGCCAAATTAAGGTTAACACAAAAATATATGCTTGTAGAATACGTACTTGATTGGTTAACAAGACATACGACATTTTAGTTTTGTAAACGTGAAAATGGGTCATCTATTAACCTGAGCTTTGCTCGCATTTACCCGTCCTTATATTATACGTTAATGGAATTAATGTTTCTAGTCAGTATTTATAAGTTTGTACAGTCAGCATCAAATACATTGTAACAGCCAAAGTGATCAAATAGTTCGTCGCACCATATATTTTGTATGGTGTGACAAACTAAGTATTTGGTCACTCTGGCTGTTACAATATATTTGATGCTGACTGTACATAGTATTTTTTTACCTCAGCAGTTCGAACAAGGCTACTTTCCTCACTCCCTGGAGTGACGAAAGTGACTCGCTTCGCTCGTGATTCAATTATAGAATCTTTCACTTACTCGGTACTCAAAATCAACACTCGCAAGAAAAACCAACTTTCCTCTATTGTTGCACAAATAACTATTATTTAAGATTAGTTTTTATTTATAATTAAGTTTATTGTTTACTGTTAATGTATTGCGTGTTTACTCCAATGATGATGATGATGATTTCTTCCTGTTATCCCTCATTAGGGACATAGGGCTCGCAGAAGAGTTTTCCATTTGTCGCGATCTTGAGCGGCTACTTCCAGCTCTTTCCAGTCGAGACCAATAAATTATTAAATTTATAATTTAAAAAAAATCCAAAAAAAAATTGTATGTCTTCTTTCCCGACCTCGGAACATTGGTGTTCCGGACCTTTGGGAGGCGCATGTGGAGCCGAAGCCATCGCGCAGACGCCCTTTCGACAATTTAATGAAAAGTGATTGTACACTAAACGGATGCTGTGCCTTCCCGTGTAATAGGACACACGCATAGACAACACATGGTGTAAGGTCTAAAATGTACTAGGCTAAACCCGGTGTACCAGTACACCAGTACTATTAAAAAGTAATGGATTAATGTGCCGTTTTATTAGGTAGGCGTTCGAGTTAGTGCATCATTTTCATCCATTATTCTAATGATGAATTCATCCATAAATTATCTATGCAGTTTTGCTACTCACTGTACATTCCGGGTGCTGTCTGTGTCAAAGATAATATAATCACTACGGTCTGTGCGTATGTTTCTGACAAGAACGGGCCTTACAAATGTCCGAAGCAGGTCTTCCGTGTTCAGGAAAGATATATAACGAAAAATATATACTAAATTAGATTTTTGCTCCAGGGGCCGTGTTCTAACTTTAAAACACGCACAGACACGATCCAACTACAATGCAAATCCAATGCAATAACAACACAATACAGCTAACGCCTACACGTCAGAATCAAAAATGACGGAATTTGCTTGAAATTACTGCGATGCAACTACAATACGACTTCAATATTGGTTGATTATTGGGTAAGTGTTAGGGTTATGTTTAAGACAGATTGTGTTGTTAATGTATTGTTTATACATTTTAAAATTAGAATACGGCACCAGTTAACCTTCATAAACATTTGGTAAAAGTAAAGTTTTCTTCTATTGATATTTTCTCTAATTTCAGATCTCCAGCCAGTGTCCTCAACGGTGGTGCCACTCCCTTTCTACTCGGTGTTCGGCTACGAGAAGAAAATGTATCGGGACAAACACAAGATACGGCCTCAGGGGAAAATCGCGCTAGTCACCAAAATGCCTAAATAAAGAAACTACAAATAACAATGCTTGTCGTCAATATTTACCCTCGTGAGCTGTGCGTCTCTATTTACATTAATCATTAGCGCGCCCCGGGCCAGATGTGGTCAAGAAAAAATACGACTTTTTCAACCGACTTCAAAAAAGGAGGAGGTTCGACTGTTTTTTTTTTTAATTATCATTAATTGTATGTCTTTCCCGACCACGGAACAATGGTGTTCCGGACCTTTGGGAGGCGTATGCGGAGCCGAAGCCAACGCGCAGAGGCCCTTTCGACAATTTAATGAAAAGTGAGGGGTACACTAAGCGGATGCTGCCCCTGCCCGTGTCATGGGACGCACGCAGAGACAGCACCCGCCATGGTGTAAGGACTATTGAGAATTAATGGAGAATAAAATGTACTAGGCTATTGGGTGAAAAGTATGGACTGATTAATGGGCTATTGGATGAAGAACCGGACGCCTGCCTAATAAAACCAATTTTATTTCCGGTATTTTTGGTATCCAATTTTATTTCCGGCAGACGGCGACTCGCCCTTCGCAATATGGGCCCCCATAAAAAGCGACATCAAAGATGGCTCAAGGGCCACACCGGTGCGGGAGCTGGGGGTAGAGAGGTGTCACTGGACTTTAAACATATAGCCAACTCGCCACTTAGGTTTCCACATCTACCCTCGAGAACACAGCTCTAACGACCCCACTCTGGACAGCCGGCTAAGGCAAGCCAGAGGCAGGGGACCTGTCCCACCATCCAACAGGGCACCCCAGGGGCACTCAGGTACGTGGAGTCGCTACTCTCCAACAGCTCGCCACAAGCTGCCCTGCGTTGACTCATTGCGCTGGTGAAAACCAGTGGGTGATGGGGTCGTCACATCCCTACGCCTTTTAATTATCATTATTATTATTTTTGTTATTTTTTTGAATGTATGTTACTCGATATCTCCGTGAATCGTGAACCGATTTTCAAATTTTAATCGAACAGGTATAACCCTTAGATGGTCCCATTGTCACCAAGTCGGGGTCTGATGATGGGATCCTGGAGAAATCGAGGGAACTCTTCAACTATTATAGGCACACCTATAGTGATTTCACTATTTTTTACAGCAACTCGGCCACTTCGTCTTGGAATAGTGGATCCTAAGTGAAGTCGGTTCTTTTTTATTTTAAATTATTTATAAAACTATAAATATAGCGGCGACATTTTTGTGCCTGCCGCTTTATGAACAGGTAAGTTGATTTTATAATAAAATACTTCAAGATTTATCGATAATATAATAAAGGTTTCTTTGATCGTTTTTTTTCACAAGGTGGCAGCACCGTGGCCAGAGGTCTAACTGTCAATACATCAATCATGTTTTTTGATTTTTTTATGATTTGTGGGGTTTTGACAGCTGCTGTCAAAAAACCTTTTGCTATCGATGTTTTCACCAGGTGGCACTTGGTGAAAAAAAATGATCGAGGAACCCTCATTCAGACTTATTGCTTATTTTGCGGAAATATCCTAGTAAAATTACGCCATAAAAGAAAGCTAAATATTATACTTATTTAATTCGTATCTAATGGAAAGGAAGTTGTATTTACCAGTATAGACGGTTACTATATTGGCCGCAGTTCTATAAAAATAGTCACATTTAATGGGAAAAAGATATAACACATACTACCTTGTAAAAAGCAGGTTTAGGAAACGAGACAACCGGAAACTCACTTCCGTATTTGCGGAACAAGCTTTATAGATCAAGAGTAGGTCATAGGCAACCCTACCTCATCGTGTAGCAAAATTCGGCATATGTAGGGCGATGCACGGTTAAATGTTATGTATTTTAGTAGGTACCTGGTAGCCTGAGCGAAAGTTTATTGACAAAAACGACTTCAACTACTAGCAAATGGGCACGCAGCCCATTCGATAGTCCTCATCGAGTAGTGCCAAAAAATTGTGGTAGTCATATTGACCTGAGATTTTAGGTTTTTATTTCTTTAATAATTGATGAGTTATTTCGAATGGCTAATGGCTCGAGTTTTAACTTCTACTAGGTTAATTATTTCACCTATTCATTATTCCACCAGACACTATTAATTAATGTCTTTATTTCTGTACCCGTCCTTTTCTTTGTATATGAAGGATGAGAGGGATGAGTAGAGACATAACGTCATTATTAACAGAGTACACCCATTTACAACGAGTAGTTCAACTTCGAACAAAAAAACAACTGACGAAGCAACTGAAATACTGAATTAGGCATGATTAGACGTGATGAAAATCCTTGTTTTCATATATTATGGCCGCAAAAATATGTGACACGCTCCTATGGCTTTACAAATAAGAGAGTCAATTGTTTACACACAACAATTTGAACAAGGTTCGAATTATTACGTCCCTTATGCGTGTTCCAGGTTGGACCTTTCTTTGGTAAAATCGTTCAAATTGATGCGTGTTAATAACTGATTTCATTACTGCACGCGGCGCTGTAGCTACTTTGACTTACTATGAATTCGGAACGCTTGGTCTAATCACCACTTCTAGGTAGATTATAATGACTTCACTAGCTCAATATTACATGGTTCTATGTTACATTTAAAGGTTAGTTAAATTTAGACTTAACGTCACTATGACAATGTTCAAATTTCAATTCGATACAAGTGAAACAGAACCCTGTAATATTGAGCCAGCGACTTGTTTTCAGTACAAATTGTATTGTACTTGAATCAAAATCAATCAGGCGTTTACATTAAATAGTCACTAAGTAAAGCGTTTGGCATATCACATTGGAGTAATATAAGGGATTAAGGATGATTCACGCTGTAACGTTCCGCGTCCTACACGACAGTTCCGACACTTCATTACTGGTATTCAATGTATTAAATGCTCAGTAACTGAATAAACATGAGTGAAACCGTAAACTTTATATTATTATGTAAAGCTATGAAAAAAGATTTCTGAAAATATATCGACATCTATAACGCTATAAATGTTATAATAAAACCAAGTTATAACTACACCAATGTATTTTCTACAAGTAATACATCATATAGGTAAGTAAAGTCTTTAGGAACTGACATTTATAGATAACGTATTGGCAAACTCGAGACATTACGAGTGCGTCATTTCAATCATATTTATGGGCGCAGAAGCCCGCGAAATCCCATAATGTGTTTATGTTGCGTCCCCATTTGGTACACACGTAATTTTAACTTACCTAGCCGTTAGTAGAAGGCATCTAACTGCTCAGTGGTGCTCATGAGTGTGATAATAGTATTTTATACAATCGTGACATAATAAAGAGCTTTACAGTCGAGTACTGTGTTTACCTAAGTAAGATACGAAATTGAAAAGCTCAATTATGTCACTATTGTATACAATACTTTTTCTACGTGTACTCAAATTAGGCAAGTCGGTTAGAATAGAGTTCAATAAATGCGTAACAATCTGCTGCCTCTATATAATTGAGTAACTACCATCTGACCATCTCCCGGTGATTGTGTCGAGCGCCGTCCGACCGCGACAGCGTGGCCGGGCGGCGCTCGACACCTGAGAGAACTAATAGTTATTTATAATGCATGAGCTCGGAAAGTGCTATTTTAAAGGGTAATGTCGTGTATAGAAAGAGATTCTTTGCCGCACGTGTGCGGCAAAGAATCGCTGCATAGTACTTTTCATAGGTGCATAGTACTTTTCTGCACAACCGGCCGGATGCATTGTAAAATGTTGTATGCTACATTTGTATAAAACAAGTAAATTCCGACTCGTGTCGGTGTTAAAAATAAATAATAATAATTGGATTTAGTGTAGCATATACCTAGCACTGTGCAGACTCGCAGAGAAGTACTCCGCGTCGCGTTGCGGGCGGGAATAGGAATATTCTGAATATGTAGCGAATTATAATGGGGAATTAGGAAAAACTTACTTCGTGTAGTTGCGCCAACCGTAATTAAAGTAAAAAGTTGTATTAGTGAGACTCAATAAATTGTAAGTTAATTGTGTTGAGTTTATTGTGAGTTAAATTATATATACCGTCAACTGCTACAACTTTTCCTACGATGCTCAACTTTGCCTGGCTTGAAAAACGTGGTTTTCTTCACCAAACAGCTATTTACATATTTAGATGTGAGTGGCTCACGGAGAGCCGTTTTGCTGCATTGATCGTAGCAAATGGAAATCCGTGATCTCTGCCTACCCCTTTTGGGATATAGGCGTGATTGTATGTATGTTGTATGTATGTGTGGATGGGAGAATCGGCCATCTCAGGAATAAGATACAAATAGCTGTTTGGTGAAGAAAACCATGTTTTTTCAAGCCAGGCAAAGTTGAGCACGGTTGGCAAAGTTGTAGCTTTTGACGGTATTTAAATTTCACGTTTCTTTTACAGAGTGTTTCCCTACTTCACATGAAATCCGTTTGAGTTTCATTTTATATTGCTGAAATACAATTGAACTTAATGTTTTTTCCTGAGCTTGTTTTGATGCATGTAATCTTAATATACTTACCTATTTATGTACTCGCGGCACAACGAAATTACATAAATAGTTTGTAATACAATATATACTTAATTTACTTGTATTCCTAACATACTCGTAATTAAATTAAAATAAACAGGAGTAAAACGAGCGTGAAGTTGCCATACTCCGAGAAATTCATAGGAAAACTAATTAAAACTAATAAACTCAACTAAAGTGCTGTTTAGCACGTAATAATCAAAGTTATTGGTTCGTTAAAGTATACTGCAATGTTAAACTTAGAACAAAATACTTTGCTAAGTCAGCCAAGAATGTTGTTCTATATTATATAATATAATTATAAAGTTACTAGATGCTGTGGCCGGACGTGCTTCCCATTTCTAACCTATCTTGTGAAGCCACATACCTGCTGAATTAGACAGCGCATTGCTTCTCGTGTATAGGGGTTCTAATCATAGACATACTATTCTAGTCAGCGTATACCTGACAGGGACAGATATATTTTGACAGCTAAGAATAGGGATACCACATGTAAAGAAAATCCCTCATTATTTTACCATAAATCTAGTTTTTATATAATTATTATTTTCTACAGATACTAAAATGACAGCTCAAACTGGGCAATCAGATTTAATCTGCCCAATCCGACCCTCAAAGTATTTAAAAACTAGATATACTTATGTCTAAGTTGCTATTTAAACTACATAATATAACAATTAATGTAGTAAAAAATATGATATCATTAAAATGATTGTCAGACTTCGTGAAATCCAATAATTTTACTCAGAGTCTAAGCTTTCAGTATTGCGTAACCCAATAATTACCCAACTTGAAGGGTTAAGTCACTTTAAAAGCACTGGCCGCCCTAAAGTAGTGACATTGACAGTTGGATGGCACTGATGGCAGACACCCGATGGCAAACAACAAAAACCGTATAAGCGATGAGGGACAGAAAATATGTCAGACTCTCATTTGCACGCGTTCGATTGTGTAAGCGCACATCCCTTTCATCTGTGTATATGTGTGCGTAATGTTACCCTCCTGGGTTCTAATGCTTAATAGTGGGATATATTTATAAAATATGATTGTAAAAATCGAAAAATAAATTATTTTATTCGAGTATGAGTAAGTAACATCTAAAGAGTAGGCACTTAAGCTAGGTTTATAAATTATAATGTTTCCTGCATAAGTTGTATAAAAATACACTACATATTTCTATTTTAGTACTGGACCACGGTCCAAATAAGGACCTATAAAGATCAGCTACCGATTTTCTTACCCTAGTGTTAGAGAGTACCCTAGCTATCATCCGAGTGTCTACGCAGAGTCCTTGAATACTTCGGTCACGTTGCTAGGAAAGATGGTGACAACCTGGAGAGGCTCATCGTGACCGGCAAAGTAGATGGGAAAATACCTCGTGGACGCAGCCCTATACGCCATATACGTTGGTCTGACCAGATCCGCACCGTCCTTGACTCTACTTTTCACAACTTTACACACCACCAGAGACAGGAACAGATGGAGAAAGATCGCACGAGAGTGAGTGATGCAGAATGGAGGTCACGACCCTCAGTACTGAGGAACACGAATCAAGGAGGAGGAGTGTTTGAGAGGACGTCTTATATCATAAAAATATAAAGTCTTTAAGGCCCAGAGTAGATAGGTGCTGGATGAAAAAAATATCTTAGTGACTCTAGTAATTTTTTTTTTTTTTTATTAGAATCATAAAGAAGGAACAAAAGTATTTATCACTAAAATTAACGATAAATATCCCAACTCAGGGCCCCTGGGCCATAGAATATTATTTCTGGCCTTAGAGACAAATCCCTAGGTGACCGATGGTTCGACGATTACCCCAGTGAGCGAACGGCCTAATGTGAAATTTATGACAGACATTTTCCTTCAACACCTTCCAAGCGAAAAAATGATGAAATATTTTTATTACAGTACAAATCTGCTCCCTGAGGATAGCCCGGGATATCTATAGGGGATATTATAAAAAATGTAAAAAGCTTCAGGTTTGAGTAAACAAAATTAAGCCGTAAAAGTTGGGCCCTATGGGGCCAGGGCCCAATAAAGTACGCGAACACTCGGCTAACTTTAGCTATTTTATATCTAAGATGGATACGGATGGATACTTAAGGCGCTTGAACTGTTGACAGCAACTAATTCTGTTAGGTCAACTTGGCGAAGGCCGTCAGTCGGCGAAGATCAGATAGCAAGCAATTACTGCAAATTCTGCATAGCTTTTTCTACGAAATGGTAAAACTGTTCTCAGAACTGTTCTAGTTACTGTTCTGTTGACCTCAATACAAATCATCGTCGGCTATATATTAAGCATTTACATTTTACCTGTAAAGTTTAACTTATAAAATAGAGTAAGTTTGCACCTTAGGTATTCCAGTTGTGGTTGGCTCTTCTAGTCAAAGTTTACCTGAACACGCAATGTATTGCGAAGTTGATAATGTCTTTAGGGTGACAAGACGGACAAGCAATGTCAATTAGACACTTAACGTACATTGCAAAGAATACTTAATTTGTATGAAAAAGAGACAATCTAAAAACTACATATTTTTAAAAATTGCCTGAACAATAGTTTTATTTTTTTAAGGTTTTCTATTTCTATCTACGCTTTAATTTTTTGCTCGTGTTACAGGCCATACATACACTGTATTAATATAATAATACACATTTTTTTTTCATTAGACAATATTGGTGTCCCACTGCTACGCAAAGGCCTCTTCTTCTCCTCCATTCCGTCCTGTTTGTATTATTTCCCGTAATTAATATTTGAGATGTTTTCAAGTCATACATAATTGTCGGTTGTAAATAGAGGTTATTTCTAAATATTTCTTTATGTCAGTAACGCCTTATTGACAACCGACAATGATGTACCTTACCTTTACCTTTTTGTACCTTTGAATTGAAAACGTCACGACACATTTTTTTTAATAAGCCCATTTAGTATCCGACTGCTGGGCAAAGGCCTCTACCTTCGATACATAAATACACAAAAACATCATAATTTTTTTATGGGCACGTGGCGTGTACCTAACTCTATTTTAGATATTAAAGAAATATTAGACATAAAGGGTCGCATAAGTCAATATATGTTTCGCGTATGTTAGTGAAAAGAGCCACTACTACGCTTTCGCGGCGTATAAGTAGAAGTACTTATATCTTGTTACTCTTGTTAGCCTATGCACTTGCCTGACTTAAGTACGCGTTCAAGAACGTCTCTAGGGCACTTCCCATGGATCGAGAATCGATCTTGAAAATTATTAGATACGTAGGTACTTACCTACTACGAGTATATGGTACGTAGGCGCCTACTCGGCTTGAGCTTCAGGGGGATAGTTAGGTATTAAACTTATATCAGTAATTATTACAGTTTACATGCAATATGTACAAAACTTATATAAAACGGAATGTGCGTATCTACTGCTAGCGTGTAGTGACATATTTATACCGCCTTTGTTCAAATTGATACACAGGTTAAATAAACATTTATCATATACCAGATTAATTCTCTATTCAGATTGTCAACTTGGAGATCCAATCAGTGCGCCTAGCAGTCATAGCCAATTTAAAAAATTCACTTCCATCCGAGAAAAAATATGAAACTTTTCAAGCACCTAACCAGATATAGTGGGAATCGATCGGGAATCCGGGATACAAGTGTAGGGGGAAACACTCACCGGACGACTTGTTACTACTCGGCTACTTATTTTTGTTTCGTACTAAAAGTTTAATGCACAATTTCTTTTAGGTGGGACCAGAATCCAGATTTTAAACTAAAAACTCCAAGCAAACGATAAATTCTATAAAACTATTTTGGAAGAGCGGAAGGAACGTAAGAGAGTTAGAAGCGAACAAAGAAGTAGCTACATGGACCAATAGCAATCGATATACAGCTGCCAGATGCCCAGATCGAGAAATAAGGCTAATATAGTAGACTTACTAGAGGCTAGAGGATTTGCTTTGCTCTGGTTATTGTGTCACATTTCCCCGGCCTAATAGCTCTCCATCACCAAGTGAAAGAAACAGTGGGGGCCATGTCGTATCAAAAGGTCAAGAGGCCGGCGCAGGATAGAAATAGCTGGAATAATACTACACCGACGAAATAATGATGACTTAAACTGATGAAATAATCGAAGCAACGCACTTCGATGATAATTACAACTACGTGTTGATAGAACCAGAACACACACGGAGCGGCATTTTAGATTAAAATTTAACAACTGAACTTTAGGTTTCTTTAGTATTTATTTAATTCATTAGTTTAATATATAATGTATAAGAATGATTTTGTTATTTACTTAATAAATTTGTGTTAGGTACTCAAAAAAAAAACTGACTTGTTATCTATGTAGATGTAGGGTAGGTACACATATTAGCTAGTTCGTTCTTTTAAATTGAGATAAACTGTTTTAAAATGTCAACTATCATTCCGTCTAGCACAATTAATTTCACAAAGTATGACCGCAGACATATAATTTGAGAACTACCCAAAGCTTGTATATCTTAATTCAACTCTACACAAAGTGAATGCATCAAGTACAAATAATAAAGTATAAGATAGTCTACTTTGTATCTAATAAACTTGTAAGGAAAAACAGCCTCATCACCCAAGGTTTGAACAAGGGTCTTTTTCGCTAAATGAAGTGGTCGGCAAGTTTATCGAAGGCCTGATTGCTTTAGACACAGTAATCAATCAAATATTTGGCCAAGTCATGAATAAATCGCGAGCGAAACTTCGCCGGATTCTAAGAAACAAGCAAGAATTTACAGTCTGGCTGTTTATAAAACTTGATGCCGATGAAAATGTTTCGAGATGCTAACAAATTAGAGCTTCGTAAATACAGTTAAGAGCTTGGGCGGTATTTTGATTCAGTTATATTCTGCGTGTCGAGCCCGGCACGAGTGTTGTGGCTTCATGGACCATAATCAACTTCATTGCGTTTAAATATGCAATGCTAAGAAAGCTACTATAGAAGACAAACGGTTGGCGTCCTCATATACAAACATGGCTTCTCCTCTTCCCAGGCTTTGAATATGGCCCAATAATTAGTTTCTGCTTTTTTAATAAAGTACGTTGTCGTTGGTCAATTAAAGTTTTCATAGGATAAAATAAAATTGTATGAGTCAAGCTTCACACAGGGTTAAATTCAGAGGATATTGAATAGTATTATTGTTAAACTTAAATAAAGTGCCACTGCAAATTCTTGGGCTTTGGAAGCCTGGGTCATTTAAATTATAAATTGATGAATACCGGTAGCACGCACGAAAAATTGTCACGTTTCGTTCCAGACACGTGACAAATGGTTTTGTGTATGAAGCCTACTAGGGGCTCAGAAATTCACTAGCAATAGCGGAAGAAGAACCTTGATAAACTTGGCCAGAAATATTACTAAACATTTTATCGCGGGACTAGGGTACCATGGTGTATGAGAGACTGGTTGGTATTTTACTCTATTTCATTTTATTTGATGTGATTTTGTGTTTAAAGCCTACCAGGGACTCAGAAATTCACTAGCAATTGACGAAGATGGATATTTGTTGATAGATTACCAGAAACATGTCTGTTCGTTTTATCGGGGTACTAGGATACCATGGTCGTATAAGAGGTGGGTTTGTATTTTACTTTATTTCTTACTTATAAAGAGATCTATGTATTATTCAATTAACTCCTTTGTATTATATATATACAAAATAATGATAGTGATATTATGAAAATTCAATTTATATATAGAAGTATGTAATTTTTCATCAATGTTTTCTTACGTTTTCTTGCATGATAACGTGATAGCCAAGTTTTATATTTTAAGGAAAAATCGGCTAATGCTTGTACGATGTGCAAATGTGTTCATGGGATGGATTAAATGCAGTTTTACGAGCCTCATAAAGACACTGCTTATCAACAAGTGCCATAAAAAAGTAAGTAGCTGCATTGCCTAAAACTGACAGTCACACGCATTCCAAATCAAGTCATTACGAGTTTGTAGGACATTTTTTGAATACGGTTTTTAATAACAAGTTGAAAATTATCATAACATTTGTTTATCGATACTTCTGCACTAGTCGATATCTTCCAAACGAAGTAAGTTTTGCAGGACGTAAAAGTAAAGTCTGATTGAGATAATTCCTTGTAAATGTTATAATGAATATCATTGTAATGGCATATACCTACCTAAAATTAATAATAGTACATTACACAACTAGGGTGGTAAAACAAAGAAAGGCCGAGATCGCAGAAGTTTGCGGCCCGACTGCAAGCGAGGGACGTAAATATGCGATCGAGGGCTTTCTTTATTACCTCCCGTGTTGTGTACATCGTTTTATGTCTACATTTGGCCAGAAAGCGTCTTTTTCCGTACGCGCAGCCAGGTGTGGCATAAATTACATTTTTAGACGCCTCCAATTAGATTCTAATGTAACGGTGACGCCACTACAAGGTTGTGTCGTGGCAATAACTGTCAGTGTCATAGGGATCAAGGTTCCCCGGGCCCACTATAAGTATCCAGTAGACTCTGTCAAATGACAGTCTTCCGTGATTGTTTCTTCATTATAAACATGGCCATCGCAAATTAAGGCAAATTTTCACAAGAACAAAATTATTATGTTTAAGCAGTTTAGTTATTAGGTATGGTAAGGCGATTATCAAACTGGCGGCGCAACCGCGTGCGGCGACGGTGTGCAAGCGTGACATCGCTATATATGCAGAGCGCTATCTTGCTCGCGCACCCGCGCCTCATGCGGATAATGCAGCAGTGTGAAAGCCGCCTAAGAAAGCTTAGGACAAATTAGCTTTACGGTAGTAATTCATTATATTATGACATGCCAAGTAACTGTTACAATCATTGATCATTGGGCTACTGAATAATGATAAAGGGCAAGTGATTTTAAGACAAACGTTATGAAACACAAAAATAAGTGTCAGGTATCTACAATAAATATTTCAACACCCGTTACATAATAATACTACGGTTGAAATGCCTCATTCAAATATTCCCAACCCAAACACCCTTGTGTGGCTTATAATGTTTCTCTTCCAATTTGTTTGCTTACCTTTTGCTTAGCATATCACAGTACGGCCGCATTCCAACTGTGAGAATAAATGTGAGCTGGCTTTTCTTTCTGGGTAACCCTTCCATTAGTATAACCAACCTTATGAATCTGGTTGAAGGTTCGTAATCCCTTGTAGTTATTTAGGCAGTTGAGATGTTTTCTCGCTGCGGCTCTCCCTGTGTTTGCGCCACTGGTACTTGGCAAGCAAATGCTCTTACTTTGCGCTTCTCTACTTTGTGATATGTTAGTATTGTCTTTGCGCCTTTGAGTTTTGTTTGCGCTTCGCTTCTTTCCAGGGATTCACCAAATAGGAAGTCGACGAAAGTATAATTAGGTTACGATGCTTGAAACTAATATTTGTTACTACAGGCAAAATAAGAATGCATTTGTCAGTTTGGCGGGGATTTAAAAACCGGCCAAGTGCGTGACGGACCACGCATAATAGAGTTCCGTACCTTCGATGAAATAAGAATGAACTAATACCAAAATGCCATACCATATCTGTATATGGAATAGTAGATTGTATTACAAGGGAGCAAAATGACTTATTTCGGTCGAGGGTAGCGTGTTGAATTCCGAACGAAGCGAAGGATTCCAGAATAGAACGTGGAACCCTGAGCGTAGTGAGGGATTCAAGTGACCCGAAATCGAAATAATTTTGCTACCGCGTAGTACACTCTACTTTTCACTCCTTCTATGAGAAAAACGAAAACAAAGGTACTAAAATAGAAGTTATATAATGTTGTCTCATTTTAATCGGTTGCAAAGACACGCAAAATTGAAAAAAACGCAGAGGTATCAAAAGTCACTTTTGCTCCCTGTAAATGGACAACAAATTACCCTTTTTCGAATAGTAGGGGTGAAAAAGCCTTTTGGAGATGGCTCAAAAAATCATAAATTAAAAATTGGCTATACCGATATACATTTAAATCAATTTTATAGAAATAAGTGGTAAGGCGCATCTTCTTGAATTTTTTTAACTTATGGTTCAATAGTCCTATAATTAACTAATAATATTTTGTGCAACAGTTACATAATGATAACCCTTATTATGTACCGTTGCACACAATAGTTTTTATACGAGTGCTTAAGCAAGCCGGTAAGAATTGAGTTCGACGAAAGCCGTGCACAACCTACTGCTTCTATGTAATCTCGTAACGTTCGATCTCCCGGTGGATTGTGCCGGCGGCGACACGCAATGCGGGGCCCGACAACAGTTTCACAATATTGTATGGAAATCCTTTCTGTGATTGTTATGGATGCTACAATATGCGACCATAGAAGCTCTATCAAAAAGTATGCGCTAGTAGTTCCGCCACCACAATCTCAATTCGAGTATTACTAGCCCCGATGCAATGGAATTCGTCTAGTACGAAGAATTTTTTACATTTATCGGAATAATTCTTACACGGATACTTCTGATGATTAATTAATGGGGCCAATAATAGTAGTGTTTAATGTAGTTTATTTTAATTGTATCATGAAAACACTAAGAGACTTTTGTTGCTGAAAAAATGTATTTTCCAAAACCATTGCCCAAATAAAGTTGGGCTCTCCTCTTGCACACTTGATTTTGTAGACTCATAATTAAACGGTCAATATATAGCTATGCCATGTTGCTTTCCCTAGGAATGACCCTAGTCTCACCATATGTTTATGTAATAAAAATATTTGGCATACAAAAATCAGTTTTTTTTTTGCGTTTTTCAGAATGGTATTACTTGTACTTTAATTGCATTTGTGTAGGATATTTCCATGAATAATCTAAATATTATCATTTTATTATAAAACGGTGTCGAATATTGGTCTAAAACTACTTTTCTGTACAAATGGGAAAACTTAAGAAAATGGTCTGTGTAGACGAAAACATATGCATCGGGGCTTACAGTCGCCGAGTATAAAAAACAATTTTTTTGACTTTCGAAGCGATTATAAAATACAATTAATGTCAGTGTTATTAGTTAAGTGTTAAATAAGCGTTTCTGAATAAAGTTCTTCTATTCTATTCTATTCTATTCTATTATTTCTGTAGATTTTTTTACTAAATAAATTATTTTAAAGTAATTTCAATGTTATTAAAAGACCTATCCATTGATGTACAATGTTGATTTTTGATTAAAAAAAATACAACTCATCATATCTCGCAAAATATTGACCCGATAAGTATTTGGAATTATCCAGATAGTAGCCATATTATCCGCATAATTGCAAGCCGTAAGTGGGACGTATATAGGCTAACATATTATTAACTGAAAACTACATGTGAATTACCAAAAATATTTCACTTATAATTTACTTTATCGAGGATACGTTTAATTTATATACCTGGTGTAACATGAGGAAACCGAATAATTAAAAAAAAGCGTATTCCTGATCATAATTGAAGACTAAAATGTCATGCAATCTTTCCTGAATTTTGGCTAGTTTCCGAGTTACGACCAATTAAAAAAAAACACATTTCTCATTGTTACTCAGCGAAACACGATTTTTAGATGGCGATTTCACCAGTATGGGGCGTAGTCTAAAGACATCTTTTATTGACAGATGTCAAAGTGACAATAAACATTTTGTATAAACTATTTGTTAAAAAAAAAATGTAGAAATTCATTTAAACCGATAATTTTACCTATGAGATTTACTTATTATGTACAAAAGCATTAAAAAAACGACAAAAAAAATTTTTTTTTGGCATTTTTGACTTAAAGTCATATAATGTTTTTTCCTTCTATTAACTTCAGAAATGCGTGGTTCAAATATTTCTGTTTCCTCATATTACACCGTGTACGTAACAGTGAAAGGATATGTACGATTGTAATACCTACACGTTGTATGTCAAACAAAATAATCCACTCCCATCGCGCTTAACTTCACACAACTTCGATGTTTCCTTTATAAATAATACCTGATAATACAAAGGAGAGATAATGAACTGTATAGAATCTGGAAACTTCAATAATTTATCATTTATTTGCAACATCTTTGGGTATCGCTCTGGAAATTTCGTGGGACAGCAAAGTTTTATCGGGAGTCTTGTTTGAGTTGAAGCGTTGATATACAGGGTGTAACAAAAATATTGGTGACCCGTTTAAGGTCATAATTGGTATCGTATTGAGTGTACGGGCTAGTTCTCGCACAACCTTGAAATGATATTTGATTGATAATGATAAACACTGCAGTTCCAATTTATTGATAAAGAAAGAAAATGATACAATTGTAAGGCTTAATTGAATACACTCCGCGGCGGTCGAATATGTACTAACTTAAAGAAATTAAAATTATGCTGCGTGAAGGAAAGTGCTGACGCACGGAATGTCAACCTTTGTACGGATCTTACATTGAGAGTAAGAAATAGTGGGCGAAACAATTTATTTGCAACATTTTTTTCCTTTATTTTTTATAACTACAATACGATACTAATTATACCCTCAAATGGTTCACCAGCATTTTTGTTACACCTTGTATAAGTAGCTAACGCTAACGGCGGTTGATAGTAGGTAGAGTTGTCCATCAGAGAGCTGCATCCCAGAACGTGTTCTTTGGTACGGTTAATCTCTGATCAGATCAGTGATAACACGAAATAATTTGACAATTATTACTAGGTCAAAAGTCTTTGAGAAATATCAACCTTTACAAGATTACATTACTTTTGAAAGGTTTACCATTGAATTTTCGACAGACATTTAATCGAATATTATTTCAAAGACAACGTTTCAAGTATTTTCATTTCATCGACAAGTCATTGCGTCGAGGACTCGTTACTAGGTAATTTGAACCGAGGTTTTTTAATTGAAGGGATGTTTACAAAAACAACATAACTGACTACACTGGTTGACACCTGAAACGATTAACAATGTTCTTAAATAAGTGTCAACCGCTCTAAGCAGTTATGTTGTTTTTGTAAACATCCCTTCAATTGGTAGTTGACTTATTTCAATAAAATTCATGTCATGGCTTTTCATTTCGGGTTTTTTAATTCATTTTTTTATAATCCGCATAAAATTATTTCAATTGGTAATATTTCGTTATCGAAACTAAACGCAATCACGTCAGTCGGCTCTCTCTGCACGATTATAGCTATGTGGGTAGTTACTTTGTGTATATTATTGTATTGTAAAAAAATGATTGATACAGAGGAGACAGTTGTGTGCGAAATATTTAAATCAAATACCATTAAAGCTGTCTGCTTTCTTGGGAGTCGCAGTTCTAACCTAACCTAACCCATTTCTGGCAACGATATGTTTTCTTGGGGGACGCAGTTCTAACCTTTTTTTTTTCTGTCCCAGAGAAATGCTTTACGCATACCTATACGTAACATTAGGCCCCCGGGGTGGAGCCAAATATTACGCATAAGTTATGTGGGACTCTCCGGTCTGGACCGGCCTACCCACTAAAACTCTGGGATGCTGCCATCTCCGTGCCTTAATGCCGCAGTTCTAACCTAACCTAACCCACTTCTGGCAACAGTTCGTTTTCTTGGGGGAAGCAGTTCTAACCTAACTCATTTCTGGCAACAGTTCGTTTTCTTGGGGGTCGCAGTTCTAGCCTAACCTACCCCACTTCTGGCAACAGTTCGTTTTCTTGGGGATCACAGTTCAAACCTAACCCACTTCTTTTTCTTTTCTGCAACAGTTCGTTTTCTTGCACGGGACGCAGGGACATATAAAATTGTATTAAAGTAATACATCGAAGAAATGAATTGCAATGTTTTGTAGTTGTGCCAATTAAGATAATTTGAAACAAATCAGCGATTAAGTAATATTCGTTGAATAGTATTTCTACGTAGTAAGATAAATTTAAATAAATAGTAGTTGAAATAAAATAATGCCAAACAATATTACTAGTACTAAAGTTTCGATGAATCGTTGTCGATGAAATAATATTCGATGAAAAGGTTGTCGACAAAACAAGGGTTCACCCTTTTAAAAGGACCATGGAAGTCCTTACAGATATTCTCAACAATGGTTGATGTCTCTTAATAAATATAGTGTGTAGAATACGTAGGTACTATAAGTCATTAATTCTTATAACTCAAACACTATCAGTTACCTACATAGTTTTTGATACTTGATTACTAAGTTAGTAGTCAGCAACGATTCGACGCTCGAGTTCTGTGAACTTCCGTCTCTGTAACTAACTAGTAAATGTTTCTGTGGTTTCTGATAGTAGCTTGGAACATGTGTACCTATGAAGTATAATTTTGATATCTATTCAACATTTAAACAAAACAAAAGAAAACGTCACCGTGAAATTCATTAATCTACATTTGGTTAGAGCTGGAACCCTAAAACCTTAATACGGAACCCTCTAGATTCTAGGTAAGATACGAAGACCCCTTCTATGGTTCTAGAGTCTAGAACCATAGAAGGAGTCTTCGTCAAATAGTGGGACGAACCTGTATAGATCAGGCTGATACTTATAATAACATATATGTTGAATTTCGAGTCTAAAAATGTAGTAAAAAACTGAATATAAAAAATGTATAATACACATAGCAGAAACCAAAAGTTGTTAATAATTAAGCAGTTCAAAGACCTAAAACAGGACCCAGTGTATTGAAACCGAGGGACCCTCTTGTTCCCTTAGCCGTCAACACAATCAATCCTCTTTTTTAACCGATTTCAATTCCATAGAAGAAGGAGGTTCTGCATTCGGTTTGGTGTTTTTTTTGTAAAGGGTCGGCAACATCTCTGGAGTTGCAGGCGTCCATAGGCGCTAGCGGCTTACCATTAGGTGGACCGTATGCTTGTTTGCCACCGTCATGGTGTAATAAAAAACTCGTGTCCTTTAATTACATATTGGAATTCCGGCCTGACAGGACCCTTACACGATCATTCCGGTAATCGGCAACCTTAATAAAGAGCGTCCGTTTTTACGAGCAGCGGCAAGTTGCCCCGGATTCTTCAACTTTGGCTGGATCCTAACCAAAATATTGTTATGGCGTGGCATCCCAAAGTTTCGGTAGCTTTATCTTGCGGTTTTTTGGCTACTGTTTATAGGGGAGGTAGGTATATTAAACATAGTCATAAATTAATAGGATAGTATTTTTGTTACACCACGTATTTACGTTAAGCCATTCCTTATTTATTTTTACATTAGTTGATCTTATCATATCAGGAAATCCAAATGAAAGTAGGTAGGTGAGTACCTTACATTCAAATGAAAAATATTTATTTTGGGTTCACCAAAACCGATTTTTAAAATTACCTATTAAAACATATAGCCCGCCTTACTCTCTCATATTTAGTTCACTCTCGCTCGCTCTCATAGGTTCATTAAATTTTAGCACGTCATAAATAAACAAATTAAAGAAATATATTAATAGTATGCCAAACACTTCTTTGGAAATATGAAATAGCTAAACTCATTTATAGAGTTTAAATAAAAACTCTTAATTTAATGAACTTTCAAACTGCATGTGGGATATCACTAATTTATTTATTTCAATTATATTTTGAGCTTCTTTTAAAATGTACGGGTTTTTCACATTTCGGTAAGTCAATTAGTATTACTTAATGCATGCTATTTTTACCATTACACCCGCAGGTCAAATACACATTCGCGGACGCGGATTGCATAGCATCCGTTTTTGTACTACTCGTGGTAGGTGTACACAAAAAAAAAAAACGCAAATCGATATACAGTTTTGCCGTTTAGCAGTTCACATACCAGAAGTCAAATAGATAGTGCAACAAGAGCAGAAAGCGATCCAGCTTCACTACATATAGAATATTTTTTGGTCCGAGCGCAGCGAGGACCAATATAGTTGAGGATATAAATGGGCGTTTATGCCTGAGGTATACACTTTGTTTTTCACTTCGATTGCGAGGACAATTTCCTTTATGAGCAAATAAAACAATAACATTACAATATAAAAGGTACCTACTTTGATTTGAGCGACAATATATATGTTTTAGTACTGTTTGTACACTTTGTTCGATTAACCTATTAGGCGACAGTGCAATTTTATCGTCACTTGACGTCATTATTTATATTCAATCGTTCAATAATTCTGGGAAATAATTATCAATTATTTTTTTATGTTTATTTTTTATTTTCAACATGTTGTAAGACTTAGTTAAAGCAATAACAGCAATAAGCACTTTAAAGCAATATTCGACTCCTATTTGATCTGATTTCATAAATTTAATTATAGAAAACACGTAATGCAAATAATTATAGCAAGAATAAAATAAAACAACAAGTTTCAGTATTCTACGAAATTTTACAGCTCAATTAAATTGTGCAATATATGTATTTTGACTGTGTTTTGCTGTTTAGCCTCATTATCTTAGTTTTAGTAGAAAAGTTTACTTCATGCACTAGAGCTTAAAATGCGTCTACGCACGACTTAAAGTGGAATTTTACGAGCATGAGAAGTGAAAACAAATTTTTTGATCCGCAGTTTTTAAAAATAATCCCTTAGTGCTTATAATTTTTTTTATATGGGATTTTTTTTTCATAGTCCTATAGTGTGTGGTATCATAAGAAATGGCTTTTTGAGGAGAATCTAAAAGTATTACTCATTTCAATATTTCAGCCATAAAAAAAATAATAAAAACAACTAATACATTTCAAAACATACCATACATCCTCCAGATTGATGGCTGATTTTTTTTGTACAACATATCACAAATGATACGCGATACCCTCCAGGGATGTAACAGATGTGGTATTATCGGAAGCGAAAGCGGAACCAGATGTTTTAAATTTAGTTTATCGGAACCGGAAGCGGAACCGGAACCGGAATCGGAACCAGACTCGGAACCCGAGTTAAAGGTGTCCTCCTTTAACTCGGGTATATTTGATAAAAACAGGGTGTATTAGATAAAAACAAAAGGAATAACATCTTTCATTTAACGTTGAGCCACATTTTTAAGTCAGTACATGGAAAAAAAAGCTTCCGGGATATTCTCAATCTAAGACATTATTTTACTATGTTGAAAATATTTGCTGGTGACAGGTATTTATTTCCTTTAACGAAAATAAAAATAAATATAACGAAGCCAATATATTCTTACAGATTTTCTAGTTTTCTTTTACCTAGGATAATACTTGTTTGATTAAAGTACAATCTCTCTTATTTACCTACTCAGTATACTCTTGAAACAATTCATTTATGTATTTCTATTTTAAGAAAACGTGGTTTTATTAAGCAAAGAATCATATTTTTGGTAAAGGAAATAAATACTTGTCACGAGGAAATATTACCAAGATAATAATAATGTCTTGAATTGAGAATATCCCGGAAGCTTTTTTTCCCGTGTATCTGACAACTGATGAAAAGGCGCAGTTAAAGGGTTAAAGAGGTATTTCCCGTTGGATATACGTTTATTTCGTAACATTTTATGACTAATATGTACAGTATCTGGAGTACAGTTCCATAAGTCTCGTAAAATAGGTACTAACGTAGAACTGTGTCACTTTGTAATTAATTTCTGTACCCTAATATCACTTCTTCGCAAATAATGTTTAATTCCATAAGTGTAAAAAGTATCTAAGAGAAGAATTCAATCACACAGATCAATGATCGATAACCACACTAAATTAAAACATTTCTAAAAATGTATTGCCACCCGACCCAACAGCCAATAATGTCAACGTGGTTCCTCCATCAGGGTTTTATCTTAATTGCTTCCAGAAAGTCGATATCTTTCGGAGCAACTTTTTGCCGTGCCCGGGCGTAAACAATAATTCTCAATGGCACGCTACCCGGTAATCGATACCGGAATTCGACAATCATGTCGTTCGATATGAAAATGGGACCCTACTACGCAGCTGCTCGATATTATAACGCCCTTTCGATATTATCTTTATAAACAAAACGCCCAAGCGAAAGTCGGATTCCCGACCCGATGGTTCCGCATATCACACAATTTTAACATTGTTTTTTTCTTAAGTCCGACTTACGCTTGACTGTATACTTATTTTTCCGTATTTATAATTATTATCACATTAAGCACAGAGTAAATAATAGTATAATACAGAGAAACCTCTGTAACGTTACGTAACGTCACGAATCATGTTGTCCCTTCTTAACACATGACAAGTTCTCTTTCGCACTGATGCAAACGTATCGGAACGATACGTCGTGGCAAACTCAAGTTTTTTTTGAGATGATGACAGATTTAGACCCCCCCTGCCTTAAGATCTCAGACTTTTTTTTCAGCGCAATAGTTTTGGAGCAAATTAGCAGAGCTGTATGATAGCCGAGTAGACAGACAGACAGACGGAAAAAAATCGCATTATAAAGGTTATTATTTTATGGTTTTGGTATTCAAAATATAAGCCAGAAAGAATATTTTTACCCAGCTTCTTTTGTTACGTATTCAAAAAGTTAAATTGACAGACGTATGCAACAAGATAACATACCCGGTCGTTACGTGGACTCAGGAAACAAACTAAAGCAATATTCGACACAACGAAATGAAAACATGAATTATGGGTGAGGTTATTGTTTCACGAAGTTCCCCGTCTTTTAGTTTGAGTTATTGGCTCGTTTCTTTCTCTTATTTAATGCTATCAGTGCGCGTGCGGGTGTTAGAAACTTTTATTGTCTGAGTTATAAAAACTACCTAATTTTAAATGTGATTTTGGTTGTGAATCATGCTCGTCGCTGATCGCCAACTACATTAATATAGTAGTATAGGTATTAGAGAAAAATATTATGATTAAATATTGAAATAGAGTACTCGTTACAAAATTAAATATTGAAATTAAGCTTTCGTGACATGAAAAGTTTTCGGTGTAACTGACGTGTCTTTAGTCTTTACACGTGACATATTTCGAAGAGCCTTGGAATAGAGTTATAGAATTGTTCATCTTAGAGCATCATTCATCTTAGATAACCATTAATGACGTCGCGCGAAATAAATAGTAAATGTCATAAAATATAGTTACGTAACTTAATCACTAAGTGCAACTGGTATAATCAAATTATTTTTAATAAATAAAGGTGGTAAAGGTTGGTTAAGGCGTCTGTCGCGAATGCAGAAGACACTAGTTCGATCCCAGCCTTGGGCACCGGAGGCCTGTGTCACTTTTTCCTTTGTATATGACATGTATACAACTTTAAAATAGGCAAGATGCAGTGTTTTCATTTATATGCTTCCATATGAAAGAATCGCAAGTAAAATAGATTACGAGTGTGTTAAAAAATGAAAATACTATAATTTATAGCCAAAAAATGCTGTTACAAACTGTCAATTTAAATTTTCGCGCCTAAACGTGTGTCGCTCGCCCGACCGCTCGCCATATTTGTTCGTCCCTGTCAAACCTGCCAACAGTGTCAAATTCTGTTTTTTTTTTGACCCGGATGCTAGCCCTTTAAGCCAAATCCCATAGAACAAAACTAGTGACAGTTGCCAACCACAGTAGCCGTCATACAGGTGTGACGTCACCAGACGCTGATTGGTGGATTAAAACACGTTCCGTTTCAAGTGCCTTCAAATCGTAATTATTGTTTGAAATTTGTATAAACTAAAGTAAAAACGTTACAATACCTATTATTTTATGTTTTTTCAACGTTTTGATCACAAAATAATGGTAAATATTATAGCTGCATCTTCCCTATTAATCACTAAGCTTCGTAAAATAATACGGAGGGCTGGAAAATGTAAAAAAATAACAAGGCATATTCATTACATTTTTACAAAATACATTTTCATGTACATCGTGATTCCATTACCGACCGGTGTGGTAAAAAGCTGATGCAGCGGGTCCCGCGGGAGCGTCATATCCGATATTGAATAACGCGAACTAACGCGTTTAGCTCGCGGACCTTTCCCGACCCCACAACCATTACCCTATACAGGCTGCCCTGTTTAGATTTGGTCATCATATTTTATACGTAAACGGGACCATCAGGCGGAAAGGTATATATAATAAACTTTTAAAATCATACAAATATTTAAAGTTATAATTTTACTAATACGATCGCCGTCTCGACTTATGAATGTTGTCTGGAAGAGATTGCTTTTTGCGCTGAAATCGCCTGTGTTACCTATTCCTCTTTTTAACTATGTAATTTACTCTATTATTTTTATAAGTACGTACAGATATGTTTGCACTTTTGCACTAAGGAGTAAGGTGAAAAGTGGAAACATATCTTTGACGTCTAATGTGACGTCAAAAGATTGTCACATATTTAATTTACAATCTAAACTATTGTAATAGTTAGATTGTTTTTGCTTGAGCCTAAATACCTATATCTACGTATAAGCGTTCTGCTCGCGGGTCTCCAGTGGCGTTTCAAATGGTTTCAATGGAATTCCGAAAGGAGTCAACTCACTCCTAAGCACAGACTACACAGACACTTCATCATTAAGCATTTACAGGGAGCACGAGGTCACCTCACTTAAGCACAATTTTATTTGAAAACTCCTACGATTCGAGCAGCTCATCTCAATAATATTCTACACGTTGTATTGAGTACCTATAACAATCCAGGTTCATCCCTGTAACTTGATTTTTTGTGGATATTTTTAATTCACATTAATGATCAAAAACGTTACTAACTCTAGTGAAATAAGCGGTCGCGCTCTCATACAAAATTAGCACCTATGTGTGGTGACCTCGAGTTATACTTAATGATTTATCTAGTGGTTGAGGTTATCTGTGCTCCTAAGACTCAAAATGGGAGACAATTGAAGAATGTTTTTAACAAAAAAAATAGAAAAATACAGTCGCCATCAAATATATTGGAGCGGCCAAGGTACTCAAAAGACAACAGAGGCGTTGTTCACATATTTTTGACTGCTCCGATATATCTGATGGCGACTGTAATCGGGTTCATAATTGCATACCCAATTTATGAATTAATTCATTGATAAATTGGATATGCAAATATGAACTCGATGGTGCATCGCTATATTGTAATAACGATAATATTTCCTTAAAAAGCGTTCGTAAGTATCTACCTGTATATGGCTTCCCTCGTTTCTATAACCACTGGGTCTCCAATCTGAGCCCGCCTGTACTGCCGATATTTAAATCAAAATACGTTCGCAAAATTTCCATAACATTTCTTCACTGGGTTAAACTTTCAACGCCTGCATTGTCGATGCTGCAAAATATTGTATTCGCGCTGCGTTGACTGACGCCTTATTTCACAATCCACAACAAAGACAAACTTTTTTAAAATTTGAAATAAGATAGTTTTGTTAATACTGTTATTATTTTTGTAATATGTTTATTGTAATAAAATAATGAACTTGTTATAACACTCTTTACTTGTGGGATTATAATGAATAGTCTGAAGATAATAGAATATGACATAAATAATTATTAGAATGTTATTTTATAGAGATTTCTCACGAAAGTTTAAATGTAATATGTTTTATGTGATTATGATTATGATTATTTTCTTATGTTCCTTATAATAGGCTACGGAGTATAACATTTCGGGTGCGGCTACACATGAGTTCTTTAAGTGCCTCTTTATTAATTTCCATTACACATATATTTATGGCACAGGATCGGAAGAAATTAAAACGTAGATTGTACTCCTTAAACAATAAAACTATAGTTATAGTCTGAGTAGACGAAAACATAAGCATCGGGCTTGTATTTTATACAATAGTGACATAATGAAAAGGTTTTTAGTCGAGTATCGTGTTTAGGCCACGAAGCTTGCTGAGATTGAAAAGCTTAATATATAATATTTAGGGGCCGATTTTTGACTTTTGAGCGCTTGAATTCAAAGAATTTAAACTGAAATATAATCGCACACAAAAGTTTGTCGCCGTTATACGCATGAAATTAATAAATAGTATAAATAATCATGATTTTAAATTACTATGGCTGTTATTTTTTTAATATTATTTCTTCGTTTTTTTCAGAGTTTTAAATTTCAGATTCGAGCACTCAAATCTCAAAACTCAGCGGTTCTTATGCTCAATTTTGAGTTAAGCATGGATCCTAAATCTATGTTAAATAAGCTACCAAATGCAACAAAATAAAACATCCTTTAGGTACCTATGAAACGCCACATACTGTGTCGTAAAAGTTTGCCGTGTAGTTTTTTATGTTTATGTATCTATTAAAAAAAACGTACTCAAGAAATTAGTCACCAGCCAGTTTTAACACAATATACATTAAAGACACTCAAGATTGAAATCATCCTTATACTAATTTATTACATAAACAGGCAGTCGTTCCATACGTTTCCAGCAGGCTTATGATGGCAGAAGTTGTCAGCTGATAACTTGATATAAACCAGTATAAACCAGCAGGCTTATGATGGCAGTAGTTGTCCGCTGATAACTTGATAAAAACCTGACAACTTGACACATTCACACAGCAAAACATGACAATGTGTCAAGTTGTCAGCTTTTCATCAAGTTATCGGCGGACAACTACTGCCATCATAAGCCTGCAGTTTAAAATAAGAGTTGCCGCCATGTTTATCCTTAATCTGATAACTTTGTCCATTTTCCATTTGACATCTGATAGTGGAATGATATTTTGATAATTTGACATATTGTCCGCTGTAAGCACACATGTTTTTTGAATGTGTGTGTGTAAAAAAATATCGTTTACACTATGGTTATCCACGATGAAAATCGGGTTTTTCACTTTGACGGCGCTAGAGGATAACTTGATAATTTGTACTTTTTATGACAGTAAATCTTGTTAACTTTATATAGGTGCCATCGGATCCCGATAACAATTGTCGGGAACTATAACGTATGAAAATTCTTTTTTTTGTCGTTGATTTCTAGCAAGTAACTGGTTTTTGTAATGTAACAAAAGTTACTTTGTAGAACGATTCTATGCTTACCATGTTATTGTTTTGTAGAGTGGCGGTATTTCATTTTATGTTATGAGCAGTTGCTGCTGCCGAAGAAAAAAAAAGAGAAAACTCCATAGCAGAGCTAATATGGATGTCTGTAATCCATTCGAAATGTGTGACGAAGAGTTTGGCACATATCATCATCCTCATAGCGTTAGTCCCGGCATAGGCCGCGGCTCATTTGAGCCTGGGGTGCGCTTTGCCAAGGCTCAATGACCCTAATCCCATGAATAATCGTAGTCATTCAGTGCGAAACGTATTCTTACGAAAGCTACTCAAAGAAGAGACTATTCCTCATTGGGATTAGGTATGGTTTCCTCAAGATGTTTTGCTTCACCGAAAAGCAACTGGTAAAAAATGATATTTCGTACATAAGTTCCAAAGAACTCAGTGGTTTGAACCCGAAATCTACGTATTGAAAGTCAGACGTTTTACCGCCCGGCTACCAGCGCTTCAGTTTGGCACAATGAGTGACTGCAAACTTCATCGACACCAAATAATTAATCTAGTGCCATCTAGTAACGAGTAGCATTACCAAGGCAAAAGCTACTCGTTACTAGATCCCACTCACAAAGGTCGCTAGGTTTGCCAAGGTAAACTACACCGTGACACCGATCCGCCGTTGCCGTCCCTTACGGACTACGGTGTAGTCTTTAGTCGTCAAAAAGAAGAAAGTACGATACCCGTTATTAGATGGCAATGTAGCGCGGATGTCATTTCCTCTTACATTTTGGGTAGCTCTCGTTCAAATAGCGCTTCAGACTTAGAGCCTCAAAAATTTCTTCAGACTGTGCGTCTCTATAAAATATATACTCTCTGGTTCAACCGTATCTAGATACCTATTGTGCGTTGCATACTAGAAATTATTTACAGTTTGGAGTAGAAGCCTGTCCGGAGAAAGATGTGCCGTAGAATGTATGAGTTCCCACATAAACCACGACACTCTTCTTTCCGCACAAACTCTAACAAGAATATATTTTTAGTTTGAAATTGGGACTTTTATATTGGTGTGCACATTTACCCGCATGGTTCAAAGTATGCGCATTCCGGTTTTCCCTCATTATTTTTATTCTGCTTCGAAAATAAGATAGCTAATGTTTTTATTGTTTATTCAATTTGTACCCTTATAAGTACTCAATTCAATGATTATTTTCTAGTTCTTCTAATACTTATTTTTTGCGAGGTATGAAGTCAAAGACAAAAGTGCGTGAAGTTACCCCAAATGACTCTATCATTATTTTTAGATCCGAGCATTTGTTATGTTCATCGGTAGCGGCGTAGATAAATAAATATTTCTATAAGCTTTTTAATATCTCTCTTTTTTTCGAATTATTTTTTGTACTAACATTTAAAAAAATATATAGGCCCTGTCCTATATGAAACAGACACCTTCGGTGGATTTTAACTGCTTTGGTATTCCTTCTTCCCAATTGGCGTGTAATTCTAATCTCCGTATGGATCTAGTCAGAAGGATAATGTAGCAAATTAATTAGAGGAGTATCACTGCTCTCGTTATTGTGTCAAAATGTTACCTCTCTTAGTGTATGATTTAATACCGAATCAATGATTTTATATATACTAGATAAGAAATCAGCACTCCAAATGTGGCACAGTAAAAGCTGGTGCAACGCAACTAATTTTGCCGAAGAGAGCCGAGCCCGAGCCGAGCGAAGCCCGATCGTTCCGACGAGTATATTTACAAAGGACTAACAAACGTTCCGTTAAAATATTACCAGTGTAAGTGAGACTAGAGATTAAGCTTAAATGCTACAGCATGAAGGTCAACGAACTATAGGCACAATCGGCGATAGGAAGTAAAGGTTTCGTAAATTTAAACCGAACTGACAGCATTGAGACATAAGGCTAGTGGAGTAGTTGTTGTTTTTTTTTAAATTACGAAACTCAGAAAATTATTAAAACTTATTTAGTAAATTTTATTATTATATTATATTTTATAATGTTGAATCATTTTTTATGGTTCCGTGGCTAAATTGGCAAAAACGGAACCCTTATAGTTTCGTCATGTCCGTCTGTCCGTCCGTCCGTCCTTCCGTAAGTATGCCACAGACATTTTGAGACGTATCCTTATAACATTTTAACACTAGGTGTATTTTAACACAAGGCGCCACTAGTGAAATTGCTAAAAAAATTATTTGAACATTATCGGTTAAGGAGTTTTTGAGTGATCTCCAAAAAACTACGTACATAGGCAGATACGACCTTGTGATATAACTTGTGATTTTTTTAAATAACTCTCTGTTATGCGTGGTCCGACACGAACTTTAGCCGGTTTTTGTAAAATATACCTCAAATGATACCGTAATATCCTCATATCTAATCCCAAGAAAGCAATTATGTAAATATTTTCGTTTATTATTTTTTCATTATTTCAAAGTGTGATCTGTCAATTTTTGAATTAAAGATTTAAAAAGAAAGCATGAAATACTATGTTTACCGAGCTATTGTGTTTCTTTTGATTCTAAATTTGTCTTGAGCATGTCCTTCGCCCCCGCATGGGCCGCATGCCTGCTTCCCTTTCTGTTCGCTCGGCGGCCGAAAAACTCAATAACCCTCACCCGCCACCCATTGTGCCCGTACGGTTTACACCGTCAGGAATACGTTAGGTCAGAACGCAAACAAGTAAACATAACCGACCGTGTGCAGTTTTCATTCCATTCTGGAGTCGAATCAGGCAACCGATCTGGGTACCTGACGTTTGCCTACAACTTTTAACATTCGCCTCACAAACTTAGGTAGAAAATCCGTCCGAGAGCATGTCGGGCCCTCCTCAATGTTGGGTTCCGTATTTGCCGGCCCGTCACAATACACAATACACCAAAAACGGTTTAAAACTCAACCTGTTGGAACTATGTCCCTAGTTGTCTACAGAACCCCAAAAGGAATTAAAAAGGTTAGGGACTCACAATTAAGTATACATAATAAACAAATTAAGTATACATAATAAAGTAATTGATCCAAGAGCGACTCCATTGCTCTTATGTGCCATGTGATTTTTGAACGCCAGATGAATGACAGGTGACATTTTATCATATCTTTCTTCTAATTTGTAATACAACCTTAACGATGTTAAATAATTCGCACTGGCCGGCTACACATTTTTTTGTGCTATATTTTCGGAAAATCTTGTTTGTGTCTGCGCCTCTATTATATTATAACTCAATGTACCGAATTCATCCTTACTTGTCTTATCATGTAAACAAACATATATCTAATACCACAACTCTATGACACTTTTCTTTGGTATTATCACTTAAAATGTTGATTTATACTTAATAAATTTACAAAATACTGAATTCAACCAAGTAACCACTGAAAAGTATCACTTATAATAAAACTTTCTTCAATAATCGCAGTAACGAACAAATAATCTCAAAAATAACCGACATTACGATGCCTAGATTGACACATGTTTGTTTACACTATAAGACAAGTAAGGATGAACTCGATATAATAAAGGCAATGAAGTTGTGTGCAAATTGTGCAAAGTGTGTGCAATTGTACGTTTTAACAGCAGATTTATATCAAAATAAAAGACAAGAAAAAGTAATGCACGTATTTGGCACAGTTGGCCCAAAACTTGGGGTAGGTACATATTCAATTATTCACATTATCGTTCATATTCAATTATTCACAACCAAAAATATTTATTAATTGGAATCTAATGATCCTCCTAATACGTGAGTGCTGGCTGACATCCTCAAGTATTTTTTGTTAACAGCATAAATTATGTTTTTGGGGACAAAATAAATTATTTAATAATATAAAATGCTGTTGTTGATTGGCGTGATTTCTTGACACGGAACTGTGGTTTTTGGCTTTTTACACACGAACGCACGAAGTAGTGTGATCAATCTTTAGCTCGTACGTATATACGAATCAATCAATATAGATTGAGTTTCTTTTTTGTCAGGTACATATTTAGATATTCCTGAAAAAAAATATTTTACTTAATGTGTTAATTAACAAAATACCTACTAGTCAATCTAAGCATGTATCGATATTTTTTTTGTATTTAATTCAGGAAGAAGCGGTGCAATATTCGCACAAATATGGAATAGTAGGTAATAAATAGGTAAATTTAATAAATGAAACACTGGCAAAACCGCTCTCTAACTTTTAGTCAAACTTGAAATGTGTGCGTCGTTGTGTCGTTGAAGAGTTCTGTACTGATTGATCATCATCTGCAGTTCTACTTCATCAAAAAACACCTTTTTAAGTGAAAATGCTTGATTATTATATAAAAACGCAAAAATCACTATATGTATGCCCTAAAGATTTGAAGAGTTCCCTTGATTCCTTATGGATCCCATCATCAGAACTGCGTTTTGACAAAAACGGGACCAATATATATGTATATACTTACAATCAAAAAAAGGATTTCCATAATCGGTACGGACTAGAGATGCGCCGAATATTCGGTAATTATTCGGTATTCGGCATATTCGGCGTGTTTTTCAATGTTAGGTATTCGGCCGAATTATTCGGTAAAACAGCCGAATATTTACCGAATAAACATATGATATTTATCTGATAATAAATTAATCATTCATACAATTTTTAGCTCTTAAAAGTTAAGTTATTAAAAGATATATAGAAAACTTGATTTTTTAAGCTTTATTATTCACCATATCAGCGTCTGTCACAATTCACCATCAATATTATCAATAACAATTGCAAATGTTGACATTGTCATTGACAATGCCAAGGTCGCATACACATATTATTTTACTAGAAATAAAAAAAATCGCGTTCAGCGAGCCGCGCGGACCTGCATAAACCTATTTAGATTTACCGAATAATTCGGTCGAATATTCGGTTCGGTAAGATCTGAACCGAACGTTCGGCCGAATATTCGTATTCGGTAAAGTCTATATTCGGCGCATCTCTAGTACGGACATAACGGAGTTATAGAAGAGTAACAAAAATAACAAAAAAAAGTTTGTTCGACAATAACTTCGTTTTTCAGTTTTTCTGATCTTTATGAAATTAGTTGGGGTTAAATTTGAGAGTTGGTTTATGAGCTGGATCGATCAAGGGGTTGTGGACTTAGAAGGCGAAAAAAAATCTTCATATGGGTCTTCTTACACGTTTTACAAGTAAATCGCGTGGACTACTCGTAGTTTTCATTTGATATTTTTAAACTGTTGTAACTTCTTCGCCACTCAATATATCCTTCGCCGTATATGAAATGAAAAACATTTAATTAATGGTAAAAGTAATAATAATACACATGATCAGCCTGTGGCGTGCTGTTGAAGAGTAGCGTCTCCGCGAACCTGAGTGCCCCTGGGGTGCCCTGCCAGATGAGTGGGACAGGTCCCCTGCCTCTGGCTTGCCTTAGCCGGCTGTACAGAGTGGGGTCGCTAGAGCTGCGTTCTCGAAGGTAAATGTGGAAACATAAGTGGCGAGTTGGCCATATGTTTAAAGTCCAGTGACACCTCTGTACCTCCAGCCCCCGCACCGGTGTTTTCCTTGGGGCATCTTTGATGTGGCATTTTATGGGGGCCTATTGGCTTCGGCTCCGCATACGTCTCCCAAAGGTCCGGGACACCATTGTTCCATGGTCGGAAAAGACATACATATGATCAAATGAAATTATCAAATAGGTGATTTTATCTCTTGAAGTTTTGCACATTATGTCTCGGTGAAAATCTTCAAGCTCATAATATATTCACACAATACATACAGAGAGATATATACATACAGTCGAACGAATCCCTTTTTTCAATTTAATTTATTTCATTTGTTTTTGTGGCAGCATTATAAAACAGACATCTGTTGTTGTTGTTGTTCTTGTCCTAAGGCACCCGAGAGGTGCAGAGGGCCTTCACTAACTCGCGCCACGCCTTCCTATCCACTTCAGGCACCTACTTCACACATCCACACACACATCTACAGACATCTACTTTAATTTAATTATGCTACAAACTGTAATATAAGATTCTTCCATAATACTTAATATATTATCTCATTTGTACCTAGAAATTACCATTTTAATATGTGAGTAAATTATACTTATTATTTGGCGCTGAATATTGTGCATGCATCTCTAAAACTGAGGTTTAAGTTGAAACAAGTTTCCTTTACACCTTCCTACCTATATAAACTTGTTCATAATCAGTGGAATGTCGTTAGTCTTATTATGTAAATGTTGCTATTAGTATAGTATACTTTTAATAAATATATTTAGTTACTCGGCGCATTGGTGCACACTGTAATGCCGACTGTAATGATTTTGTTGTTAAATAAAAAAAATACGATACTTAAACTACGACGTATTCTAAGAAAAACTACATACCTATAACGGAAGGACAGACGGACTAACGGACGGACGGACGGACAGACAGACAGATAGTCAGACATCCAGGACATGAATCTATAAGGGTTCCGTTTTTTCTTTGTGAGCTACGGAGGAGGGACAGACAGACGGATAGATGAACGGAAGGACGAACAAACGGACGGGGACAGATAGACAGACAGACATCCACGAAATGACATCGACAACATACAGCCAACCTCCTTTTAAAATATTGAAGTCTTAAAACTACCTATGGAAAAATCTTGCTTTTCATTCGGTATACCTACATATCTTGTTATAAATTATAATATAGTTCTATAATTAATATTTTGATATTTCCTTATAACACAGTTACTTACGTTACATACAGACGGATAGACAACCTTTGAAAACATCACCGACAATTCCGAAAAATCATTATTCCTTTATATTCCCGCAGAATTCGGTTAGTTGGTTCATGTGGAAAAAAAAATATATAATAAAATATTACATAGTTACATATTGAATACTTTTATTTATTTCCAAGTAAATAAAAAAGGACATACAACTGCACAGGTTCTTGAGGTGGGTAAGAAAAACCTGCTGTAAGTCGAAGGCAAGGACAGACAGACGAGCAGACAGACAGCAAGAGCTTAGAAATAAATAATATTCTATTTAAATATGGTACTCTAAATATCCAACAAACATAATTGATTTCTATTTTATATTCATGAAACGGTCATCGTTTTTCGGAGAGTTCGGTTGACATGAAGATTCATTGGATAAGATGCAGATGCAGAGTACCTAGTATAAACTAAAATGCATCGGACGTTTTGATTGCTTGCATGATACGTAATAAGTATAGTAATTTACAAGAGATTTTTTTGTTTACCAGCGAAGTACCTAATAATACTAATGTAGGTGCGCCTTTAATACTCACTTTAATAAACATTGCTTAGTTTTACTCTTTTACGACATTCTAAATAGTTGCACTCTACTAGCCAAAACCCCAAGAACTTTATATTTTTATGTGCAAATCTCTGAAAATGAAAGAAATTGATAATGAGATTAATGAGAGAACAAAATATGAAGCCACGGTATCAAGCAAAACCGTGATAAGACAGATACTTAATCAAAAAACCAATATAAAAACTTACCCTCATATTCGGGTTGTTTTATTTTGTTTCTTGCTATTTTAAATAATAAATAAAAAGCACTTCAGATACTTTCATCACAATTTACACCAGCAAAATATGACATTTATCATTATATTATGTGATGTTTTCCAGTCAAAGGTACGTCATTGCCAGTTTGTCAATAAGGCGTTACTGCCATAAAACACTCAAGAAATATAGGTACTCTATTAACAACTGCCAATGACGTACCTTTGGCTTGAAAATGTCACCTATTTCTACTTTGGTCATTTTTGACAAGTACATACAAAAGCAATCGTGCATTGATCGTATTACCTCCATGAAGTTATCATTTTTAACGGGAGTATTCTCTTTGATCACAAAGTGAGCCCGAAAGAGAAGGTTATATGTTGATGTTTCGCTTTGACTAAGGAGGTAGAGACGTCATCACTCATCAGACAATCAAAATATTAACTAGTGGTTCTGTGAACCGTAGACTTCGGATAACATAATTAACGCGACGGCAAACTTTCCCCCTTTCCCCCCTCATTATCCCCCCAATCAAAAAAATGGCTCGACAATTTTTGGCAAATAGATCAAGGAACGTACATGCCAAGTTTCATCGAAATCGGATGAAAAATGCGACCTCTAGACCGACACTGACCAACCAACATACCAACCAACCAACCAATACACACACATCAAAATGCCAAATCGTCGTACCAGTGAAAACGGAGACGTTCGTCGCCTCGCTACGCTCGGCTCCTCAGTCAATTAATATGTGTACATTTTGTAACGAGTACGAGTAAGACACTGCCCCCCAATTATGCTCTCTATGGGACCCTTTTTAGTAATTTTACTAGTCACATGAACGACTGTTTTGCTCGGTAATAAAATAAGGTTCAACTGTGGTTAGGGAAATAGAGTAAAAGTACTATGTATCCGGTTTCTCTATTGGTCCGTGTCTTAATTTGATTATTAAACCAACCGGATGCGACACGCGCTCTCATTTCTATCAGAAAAAGTCGTTTTTTGCGGGGGAGGGGAACGTCAAATGTATGCGAAACGTCAAAATAGCCACGTCAAATAAACGTCAGTCCATACAATGAGTATGACCACTGGTCATACATTTTTGGCAGGGGGAACGCCTGTCATTGGCCACTCCGCTTGGTTTAAAGCTCTAAGGTGTCTTACGTACACACACTACCGTAAACTGTCGGCAACAAGCTGACAACTTGACATATTGTCATGTTTTGCTGATAACTTATATCAGATTCGTATAACTTGACAGCTTATCAGACTATCAAGATATCCGCCGACAGTGTCCATCATAAGCCTGCAGGTACACGGAATTTAATTTCAAAAGGAACTCAGTAGGAAAATTGTAAAAGTCTACTTACAAGTTATAGAGGTATTTAAATTTTCCCTGCCGCTTTGTTTGGAATGTTATTGCGGTATGCTGAAAATGTTATGAATAAATAAAGACGACTGCAACTCGCTTGGGTATTATTCCCCTTTAATGCAAGCTTTTTATAAAAAATAATGTACCTGTCTTTATCATTCTTCTCATCAGGTTTCTCATGTTTTCATCTTTGATTTGCTTTCTTTACGAATATTAACCATGTCTCTCACAACACTTTTATGAAAAATATAATGTGAGTTTTCAGCAGAAGATAACAAAAGTACTTACTCAAATAAAAATATTGTGTCATGTAAAAAGGCACTTAAAAAAGAGGTCTCCAAACGACAAGGCGTATTCTAACTTTAAATCACGTTTAGACACGATCCAACTTCAATACAACTGCAAATCAACCAACGCCTCAACGTCTGAATCAGAAATATCAGAAATTGCTTGAAAATTCTTCCTATGCTACTTCAATACAACCTCAATATTGGTTAATACACAAAATATGTAAAAAGTATACATACTCTTTAGGCTTCTAAGAATATCTTACTGAATTAAAAAAATAAAATGTAATTTAATTGCCTATGCACAATCACGGAATTAATTACTCATACAAATTGTGAAACCGTAACTTGTACGTATAGCAGTGAACCTGAATATGCTAAGAAAAAGAAGACCCCGTGTGATTGCCTCATTTTAACACCTACATAAATGTAGATAAATGGTGTGAGAGGCTATAGAACGATTTGGCGGGTTATAAGTTTTATGTAGATTGATCGGAACTTGGCTATGAATAAGTTAAGAAAATCACATCGATTAACTTAGTATAATTGTACCTACTGCTTTTAAATTACATATCACTATATCTACCTTATAAAGGACATGTATGAAGACGTCTCGACCCAAATCGCCTGTCCTGCGGGTATCACGGAATGTTTCGAGTTAAAGGTTGGAGTACATCAAGGGTCAACACTCAGCCCGCTTCTGTTTAATGTGGCAATTGATTACCTAACTAAGAACATACAACGACCGGTGCCTTGGAGCATGTTGTATGCGGATGACGTTGTTCTTATAGCCGAAACTGCCGAAGAGCTCCAAGACGATCTAAACGGTTGGGTTAGGTTGGGAAGCCCTTGAAGGAAACGGTCTCAAAATCAGCCGGAAAAAGACTGAACTAATGTCCTGCATATTTGATGACATTACTGATCCTAAAGGTACTAGCATATATATAGATCAAACGCCTTTACCGTCAGTAGACAAATTTAAATACCTTGGTTCAGTGATCAGCTGTGACGGAAAGATTGATGCAGACGTAATTCACAGAACCAATACTGGTTGGCTTAAGTGGAAGGAGTTGACCGGCGTAATGTGCGACAAGAGAATGCCCCTCAAAGTAAAGGGAAAAGTATACAAAACAGCAATAAGGCCCGCTATACTGTATGGTTCAGAATGCTGGGGCACAAACAAGAGTCACCTGAATAAACTCCATACCACGGAGATGCGCATGTTGCGCTGGTCAGCTGGTGTAACATTGCTAGATAAGATACGTAACGAATACATCAGAGGCAGCTACAAAATAGCACCAATTGCGGATAAACTAGTGGAACGACGCTTAAGATGGTTCGGACATATTCAAAGACGCCCAGACGACCACGTCGTCAAAGTAGCTCTGGATTTACCCACGACGACGCGCAGACGCGGAAAACCCCCCACCACCTGGTGGACGTCGGTTCAAAGAGACCTAAAATCTTTAAATTTAAACCCAGATATAGCACTAAACCGTGCAGAATGGAAAAAAAGGACAGGGAAGGCCGACCCCAAGTAAATGGGACAAGGTCCAGGAAGAAGAAGACTGCTTTTAAATTACATAAGTAATTTTCGGCATTATGGATTCGGACTTTAATAACTTTAGCATTTAAAACTTCATCAACGTATCTTTAATAAACTCACTGTGTTGCGTAGGTAGATCTGGAAGTGTAAGTAAATGTTTATCAACCATATCTTTATAAGATGTCCGTGAGCCCAAAGAAGTGATTACTTTACTTTCCCAGCCTTTGACACCGGAGCCCTAGGTCACTTTTTCCTTTGTATATGGCATCTATATAAGTTTATAATTTATATAGTAGTGTATCTTAGTAAATAGACAAATCAAAATATTTATTAAAAATAATTTGATTTGTCCTTCAGTTGTACTTTACTTTCATTTATTCATTTATCTTACCCATTCATAAATCCTCTATTCTGCGTTCAAAAACCGCATGTAATTATCACCATTACTGCAACCAGTATTGTAACATCAACATCAGTGTATTGAGTGTATTCTCGTGGGTAAAAAGCTATGAAAATTCATTAAGTACCTACGGTAACGTAATGAAAAACCGGCCTGCCCCCCGACCGTGGGCACGCGCCCCTCCCGACCGCCGGCACAATCGAGTTGGCCATGGCGGTCATTCTAATGGTTTCCGAACGCATATTTTTAACATTTGTGTAGATAAAGTATTGTATGCTGTAAGTACGTAATTAGGCCCTGAAACACTCGTATTTTAAGGACCCTTATTACGTAACAGTTACATAATAGTACATTGTTGTAGAGGCTGGAAAGTAAGCTATAGGTGGATCGAGTTAGTTCGAGGGCCGACCCGCCAGGGGAGGTCCTCGAAGATACGAGTCCACCTATAGCGCTTTCGGACGATACATTACATAGTGCTTTTCACGACTACTGTGAGGAAATTAAATAAAAATTAATTGGCATAACAATACAAACACTTTAATAGATACTATAGGTATATTGAAGGTTCATATGCTTTTCGCAAGCACGATAAAGTAAACGAGCATGTAACTTTCTGCAAATAAATGCTTCTTTTTCGCCATCCTCCCATAATATGAATTGTTCGTCGGGTATATTGTATACAAAATATCACTGTTCATGGGCCTTCTTATTTAGGACGCGATTTCACTGGTAACAAATTTCTAGCGACCGCCTGTGCAGTTTCTTAAATTTCTGTGGGCGCCAGCGTATTAATAACATTTTCTACACTTATTGAACTCATTTTTACTGCATAAATACAACTTTCTTGTTTTTCAGCCAAACATTATTCAATTCAATGTGTATTTTTCCCGCTCCACCTTTTTTACTTTTTTTTCACTTTTAAGAAGCGTTTTTACGTTGTTTGCATCAATCCGAATCACTCCGTACCCACTTTTTGATAGAAAACCACAAACGGTTAAAAAGGTAAATACGCCACAAATTGGTTCGATAAACAACCTTATTTTATCTCATTGGTGGGTCGAATGCAATGACATAACTGGATTTTCCTTTACACTATGACATTTCATAGCTGTAAAATGGCAATTATAGTAGTGGTAGTTCAGGTGCTACAGCAATTGCTCACTTTCCATCTTGGATTTTGATCTTCTTTTGCCACTTTTCCGAACAGTGGCGTGAAAACTACTATTTATGGGATAAAATTTAAATTTTCAAACAGTTTTAAACAGCCTTTTGCAAAGCAATATTCGTAAAGTTAACTACGCCACAAATATATGAAATTCAAATATCGTTCTTCTGTGATGAAATTAAAGTTAAAATTTAGAAAACGTAATATTTTGATATTCGGAATCGAAATTTGTGTGCTTTTAGTGGTTCTTTATTTAAATGACGCCATAAAAAAGAATGGTTCCCTAATACCGTAACATCTGTCAGCGCGAAGAAAAAAGTTTCAATGCGAGTTTTTATGACGCCACCGATCTTTCCGATATTTAGTACGTAAATGTTTTTTGATGTCTCCGAAATGGAGCTTGTTTGAAAACAATGCTTATACTTGTGTAGCCTAATAGCTTGTTTCGAAGTATAATCTTTCAAATTGATCTACAGGGTGGATTTTATTTTTGGCTCAGTGAGGGCATCTACCAGATCCCGTGCTGATATACGCGAAATAGTCTTGAAAAACCTTCCCTCTTGCTCTTCTCTATGAGCTGTAAGAAAACTGCTCAAGTGCCTGAAAATTAGGCAAGCCAGCAGGAATCGTTACCTATGGACGCGCCGCCTCTGCTACACTCTAACCTGTACTCCTCCGATAGCTATTTGCCCATCTAACGCTGGTGACCTGGTTTCCATATCAGTACCTAAGAATACGTACCGTTTCCAGTGGTATGTTTATATGATAGCTCCACCCCCTTTGGCACCACACAGTTATGGTGCTGATTCTGAGAGGTGATTACGCTTCACACAGGGGTATTTGACCCTAAAAACCGGACATTTAGCTTTTTTACATTTTCGCGTTCATGGATGATATGATAATTATGGAAAAAAAATATTAATAATATTACTAGGTAGTACGTATAGATAGCAGCGGCTGCGCCCGCGCACCCCCCGGTATGATGATTGTCATTAAAGCAGTGTGCAAATAGCTACGGTGCGTTTCACTCGTGTCCCATTACATACCAATTGGCGGCGATGGCTTGATTTCGGTTTTTAACCATGAAACCCAAGAGTGGAGAACCTACAAGAATAGACTAACTCAGTGGTTTATAGCCAACGATATTAATGACGACACGGATAAGGCTCAGGTGAAACGTCGAGCTATCTTGATAAGCGCACTCGCCGAATCTACCTACCGGTTGGCAAGTAACTTAGCGTTACCCGGTTCGTTAGAAGAAAAAGGATTTTCGGATGTGGTGAAGATTTTGGATGCACATTTCACACCTAAACGCTGCGGGTACGTGGAGCGATTCCATTTTTATTCGGCCACGCAACAAGCAGGCGAAGGCCATGTGCAGTGGGCTGCGCGTCTGAAAGGCCTCGCCGCGCATTGTGATTTTAAAAATATGGAGGACGCGATTCTCGACAGATTCGTGATGGGTATGCTTCCCGGTCGAGAGCGTGAGAAGTTGTTCGCGCAAAGTGTCGGTGAGCTCACGTTGTCTAAGGCGATAGACCTGGCGGAGAGTATCAGAGTTGCTCGCTCCGGTGGCGCTGCCGCCGGCCCCGCTGGAGTTCCAGTGGCTACAGAAGCCAGTGGGCTGTTCCAGATTGAAAAAGCACCTGCGCGCTCGTCCGCGTCTTCGTCAAACGTCCAGTGTTCGGTGTGTGGTAGATATAAGCATAGTGCTACAAAATGTCGTTTTAGAAATTATAAGTGCAGAAAGTGTCAAGAAAAAGGGCATTTAAGTAACATGTGCAAGGCGGTAAAATATATCGAGTCGGAGGAGGTGAACGAAAGTGATGACGGTGAGTTTTTTAATATTCGGTCTAAAGATGGAGCACCAATGGTCGAAACAATAAAAGTAAACAACATGTTGATCAAGTTTGAAATAGATAGTGGGGCCGCAATCTCAGCAATTTCAGATGACGCCTATAAAACTTGGTTTCGCGACGTGCCATTGTTACCTCCAAAGAAAAAACTATTCGGGTACAATAAAACGCCAATAAATAGTTTGGGCATAATTAATTTACCGTTAAGTTATGACGGCCGTAAAAAGACGTTGGATATCTATGTAATTCCAAATGGAGGACCACCCCTCTTAGGCCGAGATTTTATCAGTAAATTCGAGCTTGAATTAACACCAATAACAAACCGATGTTCTGAGACAGCAATTAATTTTTGTTCGGATATAAACACGGTAGAACAAACTCTGGCTGATTACAAAGATATCTTTGTAGACCGTCTGGGCTGCTTTAACAAATACATGATAAATTTAAGCTTAAAAGAAGACGCAAAACCCGTATTTATTAAAGCACGTCCGATTGCATTCGCTCTTAAAGAAAAAGTGGAGAAAGAAATCGATAGATTAGTAGACTTAGGTATTTTGGAACCAGTGGAGTACTCCGAGTTTGCTTCGCCTATTGTGCCTGTCCTAAAACGTGACGGTTCGGTGCGCATCTGTGCGGATTACTCGCGCACTATCAATAAACAGCTGATCGCTGAGACTTATCCGCTTCCAACGGTAGATGAGTTATTCGCTAAATTACACGGCGGCGTGCAATTCTCGAAGTTAGATATGTCTATGGCGTACAATCAGTTCCCGATAAATGACCCAAATAATATAACATGCATAAATACAACTCGCGGCTTATATAAATATAAACGGTTAATTTTTGGTTTGACAAGTTCACCGGCTATTTTTCAACGCGCCTTAAATACGCTTCTGGCAGGATTAGATGGTGTATTGTGTTTTCTGGACGACGTGTTGATTACGGGGCGCGATAAAACGGAGCACCTGCAAAGGTTGAATGATGTGCTAGCGCGGTTCAAGGACGCCGGGTTAACATTGCAAAGAGACAAGTGCGAGTTTTTTAAAGACGAGATATCGTATTTAGGGCACGTAATTAATAAACACGGCATCTCGAAATCGCAAGAAAAGGTAGATGCAATTATGAAAGCACCGCGACCGGAGAATGTAGCTCAGTTACAGTCGTTTTTAGGGCTAGTTAATTATTATCGTAACTTTGTACCAGACGCATCTAGCATTTTAAGTCCGTTATACGATTTAATAAAAAAAAATGTTAAGTGGTCGTGGTCATCGATACATCAAAATGCATTTGAAACAATTAAGCGGCATTTAGCCTCCGATCAAGTTTTAGCGCACTTTGACCCTACGGCGAAAATAATAGTAACGGCCGATGCATCCCCAGTTGGCCTTGGAGCTCTCTTATCGCTAGTAGGTACAGACGGAGTCGAGCGGCCTGTTTCTTACGCATCGCGAGTACTGCGAGATGCCGAGAAAAACTATGCCCAGATTCAACGGGAAGCAACGGCAATCATTTTTGCAATTAAAAGGTTCCATCATTATCTTTATGGTAGGTCGCAGCCTTTTATCCTCCGCACAGACCACAAACCGTTACTTTCTATATTTGGGCCTCAAAAGGGTATCCCGGAGGTGACGGCAAACCGCCTTCAGAGGTACGCAATTTTTTTATCTGCGTACAATTACGTTATAGAATACGTTCGAAGTGAGAATAATAGTGCAGATTATCTATCGCGCGCTCCGCTCGCACTTAGCAACAACGCGTCGGTGCCGGGCCGTGACGTCACCACAGCTGGTGCAACCGATGACCGCGCGGCGTACATCAACTTCGTAGTAGATGGATGCCTGCCTTTAACTATTGAAGATTTGCGCCGCGAAACGTTAAAGGATTCGGAATTGCAAAAGGTATGTTATTTCGTTAAGAATGGTTGGCCTAGGAAAATAGGTAATAATAATTTAAAACCATTTCATTTATGCAGAAATGAATTATCGGTCGAGAACGGGTGTTTGATGAGAGGGCACAAAATTGTTATACCGCCATCGCTTAGGGAGCAGGTATTGCAGGAGGTTCATAGTTCTCACCTAGGAATAGTTAAGTGCAAATCCGAAGTTCGTTCCAAATTTTGGTTCCCGGGTGTCGATCAAGCATTAGAGAGAATCATCGGGGCTTGTAATATTTGCATTCAGCTACGTCCTTCGCCGCCGCGGGTGACAATAGTGCCATGGCCATACCCAGAATACGCTTTCCAAAGATTACATATTGATTTTCTCGGTCCAATAAATAATCACTCGTATTTAGTAGTCGTGGATGCATTTAGCAAATGGGTTGAGTGCTTCGATATGAAATCAAACACTTCGACGCAAAGTGTTATCGAAAAACTCTGTGAGGTAATGTCTCGTTTCGGTACTCCTCAATGCCTAGTGAGTGACAATGGCACGGCGTTTACGTCAGATGATTTTAAGCAGTTTTGTTTGCTTAACAGAATAAAACATTTAACTTGTGCGCCTTACCATCCGGCTAGCAACGGTCAGGCCGAAACTTATGTAAAAGTTATTAAGAAAGGTATAAAATCTGTACTCATGTCTAATGTTTCTAACAATAAAATGAACTGCAAATTAATGAAATATTTATTTGACTACAGAAATTCCATTAATTCGACCACTGGTACTTCACCGGCACAGTTAGTGTTTGGAAAAAAACTGAAGTCCAGATTAGAACGTCTACAAACTCACCGCCGCTTTCGTCCACCGATTTCGCCTCGTCGGTTAAAGATAAACAGTCCTCACAGGTTAGTTATCACGGCGGCGCAGAAAGATCCGATTTTAATATCGAAGACCAAATACTATATAAAAAATATATTAATAAAAACAAATTTCACTGGAAGAGAGGAAAAATTACAAAATTACTGGGAAAACGTTTGTATTTAATACAAGATCTAGATACTCATAACATTATAAAAAAACATATAAACCAAATTGTTTTATATAAAGGAGAACGACTCAGTTACCCCACCCAGGACTGTATGGTGCCGACTACACACAAGGTGACGGACACGCAGGAGCCTACCGTATTTCTGCCTGTGTCCATTCTCAGGCCAAGCACCTCCGCAGGCGTCAGCCAGCCAGGCCCGACGCCGACTCCGCCGACGCTTCCAGAGGAACCTGAAGACTCGGACACGTTTCATCCGGCAGTGGGGGAAGAGAGTGAAGGTATATCCGCAGAGGATCAGAATATTCCCCAAAAGGGTCAATGCCCCGCGCAACCCGAGAACTCGGGTTCCCAAGAATCCAATGACCCGAAACCCTTGCCACCGCGGCAAGCTAGACTTAATTTAGATTTTAAGAAATACTTTTAAGGTACCTAAATATTGTTAAATAAAGGTGGAGGGATAGTACGTATAGATAGCAGCGGCTGCGCCCGCGCACCCCCCGGTATGATGATTGTCATTAAAGCAGTGTGCAAATAGCTACGGTGCGTTTCACTCGTGTCCCATTACATACCACTAGGTATATTTAATTGAACAAAACTGATAGAAATAAAGCGCAGTTTAGAAAAAAACAAAAACGAAACATAAAAATACTATTAATTTTATTAAAATAGTTTTAAATAATGTAAGTAGTCACCTTTTCTTATATTTATTTGGATGTGCCTATACCTAATTCGGTAACTAAGGGGTACATTTACACGGCACGCGGTAGTATCATCTCATCATTCTCGCGGTCTGTGAAAAATACCGTCAAATGGCCCAACTTTGCCCACGTACAAAACTTTGCCCAAAATGACATAAATAATATAATTTTCAGTTTTTCAGCTTCCTGGCAACAACACTATTTAGTAGAAAATATTTTACTCGTATATGCGTGGCAACACAGCGTATCACTTTTGTATCTAATTTCATTCAGTTGCTTGTCAGGCCTATAACCGCGAACCACTTCTTTCATCGAATCGTCTATTTGCATCACTGTCTTGCGTATATGCAAGAGCGATAGAGACGGAGCCAGCGTTTTGTCGATTTTCGAACTTCTCGGTAGGCCCTCAGAACTCGCTGAGTTCGAGGCATTATTTAGCGTGAAAAGTAAGTTCATATCACAAAATAGGGAAGCCAATGGTGAGTAAAACCCATGACTTGCAATAATTACAATGATTGTAATAAGGCAATAACTGTAGATTGTTTATATTTTAATTTTAATTAAATGGGGGAGTTATGGCGTTGGGCAATGTTAAGTAGTAATGTAGCAACCAGTTATGCTCAACTTTGCCCACGACCAAAAAAGGCTTAGTGTTTTCACCTTTGTGCTTTAACCATTCGGCGCGAAAAAGGTGGTTACTGTTTTTTTTAATACATACCGTTTTGGAACTGTTTTTTAATTGTTTATTAAATTAAATTATTAACAAAAACGATAGTATTCAATCTATCCATTATTACAAATGATAACGTGCCAAGCATTACTATGATTGGCTCGTTATCATTTTTATTCTATTAGGAATATTAAAAATTTACTCATTAAACTATGTTTTATTTAATCACTGTACTGATACCTTGAAAATAATTGCATGACTATATTGAAAAAAATTATTTAAAAGTGACCCTAGTACTTAAATGCTTCGGTGCTGTACCTAACATTGCCCACCCGATTTGTACAAAATTTTACGTACGTATCGCATAGTTATTGATAAAAAACGATAGGATTACCCAATAACTCGCTGTGATTCTTGTTTCAATACCATAAGAGCTGTATTTAAGCGCAAAATCGACGTGGGCAATGTTGAGCGAAACCCTACATTACTTTACCCACCTTCAAAATCGCCAAAAAGTGGGTAAACTGATAATAAAAACAAATCTTTTGTCAAAAAATCGGATGGGTATGATCACTATACATAGACTTAGTGGTCTAAAAATACGAATATGTTATCATACAATTTTTTTGAGAAATACGTGTTAATGCGAAAAAACGTGGGCAAAGTTGAGCCATATGACGGTATTTTTTTTCCAGTTTCTTCATCTGCAATCTGTTCAAAACAACTTTATTATTTTATAACAATTTCATTCTCTTACAGAATACTACATGCTACTGAGAGCAATGACAATATCTCCCTGACGCAAAAAATCAAATCGAACTGTATCCATCCTACTGATCCCGCTCCACGTCCTCAGCCAAAGCACAGTTCCAAGGAAGATACTAAATTATTTAAAATAGTGGAGCAAAAAGTAATAGATGGCGATATTAAGGGGGCGGCCCAGCTACTATTCTCCAGTGACGTTGTTGCACCAGACAGCCCCGACACCGTGTCAGCTCTACTATCAAAACATCCACTTCCAGCAGCATCTCTTTACCACCAGATCCTCCGAATTCCGAGGCACCACACCTAACTGCCTCTAAAAAAGATGTGCTATAGTCTGGCAAACCAAAAAGCGCAGTAACAGTCAGAGTAACATGCTATACCCATCCCGTTTTCAGTAGTGAGAGTACTAGCATTAGAAAAAGACAGTATGATTCTCCCTGTCTATGCTTGAAGTGGAACAAACTCTGGCCAAACTATAGCTGCGGTGATGTCGTTCAAGAACGGCTCCGCTGGCGGTCTCGACGGCCTTTCACCGCAGCACCTTAAAGACCTACTAGTGGGATCTACCGGTGACGCTGGCGAACGTCTATTGGACGTTATTACTGAGTTAGTAAACCTCATGCTATCGGGTAAGGTCTGCAGCGAGGTCTTAGGTCTACTGTATGGGGCTAATCTCTGCGCCCTTAAAAAAAAGGATGGAGGCATAAGACCTATCGCTATAGGCCTCACTTTTAGACGCATATGCTCAAAAATTTGTTGTAAACATATATTTTCGGCTCTTAATAAGAAATTTCAACCCCTACAACTCGGTTTCGGAAGCAAAGGTGGCTGCGAAGCTGCTGTACACGCAGCACGCGCCTTCGTCGGAGACGAGTCATGCGAGGTGCAGCTGAAAGTGGATGTCAAGAACGCTTTCAACTCGGTAGATAGAGGCACTCTTCTGACACAAATACAAGATGCCACACCCTTGATCTACAAATATCTGTGGCAGTGCTATCACCAACCTACTCACCTCCTCTTTAAAACCCATCTTCTCTCATCAGCAGTAGGCTGTCAGCAGGGCGACCCGCTAGGACCAGCCATTTTCGGCCTCGCCATCCATCCAACCATTTCGAACCTAAAATCCAAATTTAACTCATGGTATCTCGATGATGGGACCCTAGGGGGTGACTGGGAAACCGTTCTCCATGATTTGAAAAATCTTACAGACTCATTTAGATCAATAGGACTGGAACTAAATTTCTCAAAATGTGAACTCTTCATCAATAAGCCCATGGCCGCAATCGAGCTACAACATATTATCTCAAACTTTAACAGCATATGTCCTAATATAAAAATTATTGATAAAACGTGTCTGAGACTCCTAGGTGCTCCCATCTATCCAGAATCCATACCATCACTCATCGAAGAACATCTCGATTCTCACAAAACTTATTCGGACCGCCTTCTAAAAATCAGTGCACACATGGCATTAACCATTCTTAAATTCTGTCTGTTTGTTCCCAAATTTACATACATACTCAGATGTAGCCCTGTCTTTAAACACCCTCACCTCATAGAACCGCTAGACTCCATACTCAAGTCCACCCTCTCATCTATCCTCAACATTAATCTAGACAGCCGCGCCTGGACCCAAGCCTCACTGCCAATTCGTCACGGCGGCTTAGGAATACGACGAGTTGTCAGCGTGGCCCTCCCAGCGTTTTTATCTTCATTTCACAGCACACTGGACCTCGCCAACCGAATTTTTTGCCCATCCGCCAGCAACGCGTGTACCATCATCTCAAACGAGGCGAAAGATATCTGGGCGCAGTCATGTCCAGGTGACCAGATTCCGGTTTCCTTCAAATCACAAAAACAGTGGGACGAGCCGCTCTGTAAGCTGGTTCTAAAAGAACTCATAGACACGGCTCAAAATACAGCAGACCGGGCTCGTCTGCTAGCAGTGACGGAGCCGGAAGCTGGCTACTGGTTACACGCGTTGCCGTCACCCAATATCGGTACTCTTTTAGAAAAAAACACCTTAACATTAGCCACATGTCTGCGACTGGGCACCAAAACGAATGAACGCCACCGATGCCGCTGTGGCACCATTGTCGACGAGCTGGGCCACCACGGTTTGTCCTGCCAGCGAAGCGCAGGCCGCATCTCCCGCCACGCATCTCTGAATGATGTTATCCGGAGGGCGCTTCCGTTAGCGTGCCGGCTATTCTTGAGCCGAACGGTATCGCACGCGACGACGGCAAGCGCCCCGACGGGATGACACTCATTCCGTGGCGCCTGGGGAGGACGCTTGTGTGGGACGCCACTTGCGTTGACACGCTTGCACCGTCCCACTTACAGGCGACCTCCTCCAAGGCGGGAGCTGCGGCTACAACTGCGGAACAAAACAAGCGGCGCAAATATTCTGTTCTCAGTGAGGGCTACATATTTGCGCCGTTTGGCGTAGAAACCCTGGGACCGTGGGGACCCAGCGCAAAGACGCTTTTTAAAGAAATCTCCAAGCGCCTTATCGATGCCTCAGGTAACCAGAAGGCTGGCAGCTATTCCGGCCAAAAGATAAGCCTGGCCATCCAAAGAGGTAACGCTGCCAGCCTTCTGGGTACCATAACCCACGAAGGCGACTTGGGGAGCATCTTTTATTCATAAGTTTATTTTAGTTTTATATATAGGTTTATTGTTTCTGTAGTTTTATTGTGTACAGTTTTTATTAAAAAATACATAAATTTGCGAGTTAAATGAATCGCTCGTAATAAACAAAAAATGTTATTCCGCGCTCCAACAATTTATTCGGATATTGAACAAATTTGCAACAAGGCATTGTCTTTTGTAGACCCATAAATCAATATATTCTATATCGTGAGAGTTATTTCGTTGCTTATATAATTTAGGTGCGAAGTAAAAATTGCGTCAATTTCATGCTTAAGTGCCTAATACTTGAAATTCTTTCCAAAATAACCGATAAAATAATGAATAAACAGACAAGTTTCCTTTTTCTCACAGCTTCATTTGACAAGCAAAGGATGTCATGTGTTTCTTTACTTTCCGTCAGAGTCCTGGTTCAATCATTCAGATCGTTAAAGGACTTCGACAAGCGCGAGTCCTTATAACCATATTACATCTTATTCTTCTTAATCTTCACGTCGAGCAGCTTCTACCTACTTTGACTTAATTCTATCTTTTAAAAGACCAAATGTCCGCAAAAAACTCGTTCTTTTCGTCAACTAGGAAATAAACCTTGTAATACGGTCAAAATACGACAAAGCTTGAAATCTCGCGGACAGTCCTGAAATTTGGTATGTATATTAATTAGAGGTCCCGTTTTCATGACCAGACCATTTGACGTTCCAGGACCTCGAGGAATCACCAGCATCTTTAAAAATGTCGTCCATCCTGAAGAAATTTTGCACAATACAGTCTACATGTGTTGTCGAATAAATTGCATTTTTAACCGACTTCAATTCCATAGGAGAAGGAGGTTCTGCATTCGGTTTGGTGTTTTTTTTAATGTATGTTCACCGATTACTCCGAGACCCGTGGTCCGATTTGAGTATTATTTTTTGTTTAAAGGATCTACATCCAAGGTGGTCCCATATTTATCTGGTGCTGTCCTGATGATGGGATCCACGAGGAATCGAGGGAACTCCTCAATTGTTAAAGGCACATGCATAGTGATTTGGTTTTTTTTAAGCAACTCAAGCATTTTCTCACAAAAACCACCAATTTGATGGAGTGGACCTGATGATTGTTTTGATGATAATGATGGAGATTTTTTTAAATGTAGGATGTTCAGCGATTACTCCACGACCCGTGGACCGATTTGAATGTTTTTTTTTATTTAGAAGGAACTACCTCGAAGATGCTCTCACATTTATCTGGTGCTGTTCTGATGATGGGATCCATGAGCAATTGAGGGAACTCTTCAATTTTTAAAGGCACGTGTATAGTGATTTGGGTGTTTTCTTAAGCTACTCACGCATTTTCTCATGAAAAACAACAATTTGATGGAGTGGACCAAATGGTGAAGTCCACATGTGATACGTGGAACTTTCCTTAGATTGAATGGGTGTATTACGAACTTTTTGTTATATCTTTACCGATTATTCCGACACTCGTTGTCCGATTTTGATAAATATATAACCACTAAAAATGGAAAAATAAAAACTTTTTACAAAAAAAGATAAACCGACTACAAAAAGGATAAAATTAATCATTATATTATTTATATGCGTTACCAACTGATATGTTTGAAGTCGGTGCCAAGCCAAAAATTACAAAACCAATCAAATCAGTTTCAAGTGTGAACATCACAAAACATCGGTACTAATAATGCAAAAGTGAATGTGATTCTATCTGTTTCATTTTCATGTTAAAACTACTAATCCAATCTTGATGAAATGTGGTATATACTCTGATACACGTTTACTTTGTCAATAATCAGAAAAAGGCGGCAAATAGAAAAAAAAAGTAGAGGCTTAAGATTGACCTTCCATAGAAAATTTGAATATCGTGCATTTTTCTACTGACACGGTGGGTATACTGGGTGTATCTGAGTATAGAAAAAAAATAATCTAGCCATTGAATTCCTTTATACTTCGAATAGTTCAAATCGAAATGGAGATACGGATAGTCCGAACAAACGTGTGTATTAACAAAACAAAAATGCGTCTTATCATGACTATACTTTCTGTACCTACTTGCCTAACAGTTAACGCATGGTTGAAACGAATGTATACGTACGAGCAATCCATACCGTATTAGATTAGTTATATAGTAAAAAGAACGATTCACTGAACACATCGCCTCGTTCGTATTAACTCTTCAAATTTCCAAATGTGGCTTGGCACCAACTTCAAACATATCAGTTGGTGACGCATATAAATAATATAAAGCCATTTATTCCATTAAAAACATGTCAAATCAATACATATAAAATCAACTTAAAATTACCACTAAACTTAATCTAAAAATCGTTTACAATGCACCACAAACTATACTAAAAAAAACACACAACTTAAAAAATTTAACAAAAAAACAGAAAAAAGAAGGTTAAATTAAAAAGTATATTTTTTTAGCACAGCCCATTCTGAATCGCACCCGGCTCAAAGGTCCCCATTATTCCTGCCGCATTTCCCCGCTGAACAGCAATGGAGACCTGCTGAATCAAGTACGACCCCGAGCGTGGATCGCAGCCCCTCTCTCGCAAACGACGCCCCAACTCCCTGAAGAAACTGAGCGCCTCTGCACCCCAGGGTCCAGCGGTCTCAATGGCTACCGGCACAAAATCATACGCGGATTCGAAAGCGGCGTACTTTGCGTGCTTCAATTTTGCCGCAGACTCCGCCGCTGAACCCGCACAACCCATGGTATGTCTCAAATGGGATGCAGCGTAAGTGCTAACACACGTTGCATCCCACAAAAGACAGCGCCCCATCCGCCATGGAATTAAAGTCAGGCCATCTGGCCTTTTCCCGTCCGTGCGACTCAACCCCGGTGGCTCCAAGATGCATGGTACGTTTGCCGACACCAAGGCCCTCCGCACAATCTCGTTAATCGAGTGGTGCCTCGGGAAACGCCCGGCACATCTCTGACAGCTGAGACCGTGGTGGCCGTTTTCCTCAACCATTACCCCACACCGGCAACGATGAGCCTGACATACCCTCGCCCCCAACCTAAGAGCCGCTGCAATTCTCAAGGAATCATTATCCAGGAGCGTTTCAAGCTGAGGCGAAGGTAAGGCATGTAGCCATGCTCCAGACTCCGCTTGTTCTAGGGCCTTAAGGCGAGCCAGATTCGCTCCCGACGCATCACTCAACAACGAGCCCTGAACGTGCTTGCTCCACAAGTCGTCCCATTGTTTTTGAACGGCAGGAATAATATAATGATTAATTTTATCCTTTTTGAAGTCGGTTTATCTTTTTTTTGTAAAAAGTTTTTATCTTAGAGTAAATTCCCGTACAGATGATTTTCGTCAGTAAGTACCTTCCTATGGCATATTTCATAAATATGGAACTTTTAAAATTACAAATTTGACCTTAGTTTATAGAATGGTACTTGAGCTACACAAACATCAACATTTTACCCGAATGCGCCTCAAACAAAAAGTATGGTTTAAAAAATAAAAAATAAGCACATCCTGTAGCCTAGGATACTAAGCGGATGTTCACAAGTGAAATATCATTAGATTCCTTTTAAGTTGCACTATTAGTCTATCATTTCTTCATTACAAAAAAATGCCGGCTATGAGAGATCACCCAATATGAAATCTTTTTTTTGTCCAGTGCCTAAACTATTGAGCGGATTTCGATGAAAGATACGCCAGTGAGTTAGTAATTAACACTCCAGAGCCACAATAGTACATTTCGATACTAGGTCGGAAAGGATGACATTCCGTCCGTGTATCGAACGACGTTTTTTAATAAAGTTGCGAAAAAATTATAAAAATGGACAATATGTCACTTTGAGGTTACTTCATCCGAACACTCGCGCCGTGCGATGCGGGGCGGTGATCATGAATCCTGAGCTGTGATTGGCTGGAAAAGTAAAACGCGCTAGTGCGAGAAATCCAACTTCTCGCATTATAAACTACTACTAGATTTGAGCAACTGTGTTAAAAATACATATTTACTATAATTGATGAGCCGATAACGGCTTAGGCTAACTAAAGTGACGGAAAAACCAGATTATAGGTCTTAAGTAGTTGTTAACCAGCAGTGACGGTAACGAAATTTGATACCTAGAATTTCCCAGATCTCTGTTAATGTGTCTGAAAATTTGAGCTTTGAGCGAGACCCTGGGGATCGGCCGCCATCTTGAAAAGTGTATCTTTTATTAGATTTTTTAATACATAGGTCTTAAGTAGTTGTTAACCAGCAGTGACAGTAACGAAATTTGATACCTAGAATTTCCCAGATCTCTGTTAATGTGTCTGAAAATTTGAGCTTTGAGCGAGACCCCGGGGATAGGCCGCCATCTTGAAAAGTGTATCTTTTATTAGATTTTTTAATACATACTTACAAATGTTAGAATTTTATTTATCTTATATTACTATCACTTTAGCCCTTGGGTAACTCTAAGGGTGGGTTGCACCACGCACAATTAACAGACTCATCAACGTTAAATATGGCGACGGAGCTGTCAGCCCATAGAAAACTGTCAAACTTTTCATACAAGATTTTTTTTACGATTACGTTTACGTTCACAGACAGTTTGGTGCAACCGGCCCCAAGTATATAAAAAAAAACATCACATCACAAATTTAGGTTTTATGCGTGTGTGTTCCATAATTATTATCTCCAAGAGGAAAGATCTATTGTAAACTAAAACTAATAAAAACTTTTTACACAAAAAAGATAAACCGACTTCAAAAAGGATAAAATGAATCATTATATTATTTATATGCGTTACCAACTGATATGTTTGAAGTCGGTGCCAAGCCAAATTTGGAAGAGTTAATACTTACTATATTTACTATATTTTTACTATATAACTAATCTAATACGGTATGTGTTACAAACTCCTTTTGCTACGTACCTAGTGACATCTGTTTGAATATATTTTTTTATAGAATTTTATAGATGTATGTCACTTTGTAAATAAATGGCTCAATTCGTACTACGGTTTATTCTTCGGTGTTACTTAAGCGTGGTTTCCTACATCTGGCGACCGTGTAATAATATGGAAAAGCTACGCAAAGAACGCAGTATCGATCGGAGATTATTTACTGTAGCTAAAAATGAATTTGAAGCAGTTTTGGAGTCAGATGCCGATGCAGTCGCAGCTGCCTTCGGCAAACTTCAGTTAAGGGCCGAATCCTTGTTCAACGTCGACCAACGTATAAAGGAACAATGGCTAAGCACGGACGAGATAACTGAAGAAGAAATTTATGAAGATTGCTTGACTAGCGATAAGTATCAAAGCGACTGGGAGCGTATAAAAGTTACGTATGACAACGTTTCCCGGAAAAACGAACGCATAAAAAGGTCTCGCAAATCCAGTGGTAGCGATGTGTCTAATACAGAGAAATCCCATAGATGTAGTGAAAAATCGACATGCAGCTCAACACGCCATTCAAGACGATTCCGGCTACCTAAATTTGAGTTACGGAAGTTTGACGGCAATACGAAAAACTGGATTGGTTTTTGGTGTCAATTTCAGAAAATCGATAGCGACGATACGATTGACGACGGAGATAAGTTTCAGTACCTTTACCAGTGCACTGTTCCAGATACTCCAGCGCGAGAGATCGTCGAGAGCTTTCCGCCGTCGGGAGCTAACTAAAAGAAGGCTTTGGAACAATTGAAGTCCAGGTTTGCACGCGACGAGATGTTGATCGACATTTACGTACGTGAGCTGCTTAACCTTGTTTTGGCGCAAGCAAAAGGTAAAACTTCCTTTAAATTAGGCCACTTATACGATAAATTAAATACGCAATTGCAAGCACTACAAAGCTTAGGTGTCACTATAGATAAATACGCTGCTTTACTTTTCCCTTTAGTTGAGTCCGCCTTGCCCGAATCTGTGTTACGAGCATGGCAGAGATCCCACGTACTCGAGGAGAAGAGCGACGATCACCTGAACCGGCTTATGCAGTTCCTGAAACGCGAAGTCGAGTCGGAGGAGCGGATCCAGCTCGCGCGCAGCGGGATAGCATCGGGTGACAGTTTGCCTAGCGTTTCTACAGAGCCCACGGCAGCATGCTTGGTGTCAACGGAAAACGCAGGTAAGAAGATTTGTTGCGTTTGGTGTGACAAGGCATCGCATAGCAGTTTGGAGTGTTACAAAGCTAACAAGATGTCGTATGAAGCTAGGAAGGATGCACTTACTAAAAAAGGAGCATACATTATTTGTTTAAAAACCAGTCATAATTCGAAAAGATGCAAGAATTTCTCTAAATGCCTTATCTGTTCCAAACGTCATTCTATATTGATGTGCCCTGACATTAAAACGTCAACTCAAAATGAAAATGAAGAAACGTCGAAACGCGGAACGTCACATTTAAATAATAACGTAACTCAAAATAAGGCTTGCACCACACTGTTGCAAACGTTTATGGCGAATATTATAAGCGATAAGAAATGTATACAGGTACGATGCTTTATTGATTCGGGTGCTCAAAAGACGTATTTGCGTCGCGATATAATAGAAAGTTTAGAACTTAAGCCTGTCGGTACAGGATTTGCATCTAATTGTCTATTCGGCGGCATCGAAACTGAAAAGGAACTCTTTCATACATACGAGTTCAGTTTAGCTAGCTTGGACAAGAAATTTAAGTACACAATGACAGCGCGTGATAAGTCCAAACTCTGCGGGTATGTTCCTCGCTTGAATGTAGATCATGAGATGTTTAAAGAGTTGCAGAAACATAACATCACGCTGAGCGACGTCGGTGATTCGGCCGCACCTGACATCGGGTTGCTGATCGGCGCGGACCAAGCAGGCGCCTTGCTCACGGGAAGTTTCCTGGAACTGAACAATAACCTCGTGGCTATAAAAACTAAATTTGGTTGGACGCTTCAAGGACCCATAATTAACGCATGCAGTGTCTTGACAAACGTAGTATCGGTAAATTTGCAGTTATCTGAGCTTTGGGATTTAGAAACTCTCGGAATACGAGACCCGGCGGAAGTTGCAAGTAAGACGAAGACAGACTCTGTCATAATGGACCAGTTTCGAGATTCCATCATGATCAATGATGAAGGACGATATGAAGTAAACTTAGCGTGGAAACCACATCATGGAGAGCTCCTTGACAACAAACATTTAGCTGAAAAAAGGTTGATGTCAACAACGCAAAGACTTTTGAAGTTAAACGAGTTTGATAACTATGGTCAAGTCTTTGAAGATTGGTTGAAGAAGGGCATAATTGAAGAGGTTGATGACACATCGAGGCCTAAACACTACCTTAGTCACCACGCTGTCATCAAGAACTCCAGCCTGACGACGAGAGTCCGTCCAGTTTTCAACGCGTCAGCTCGTGATTATAATGGAAATTCTCTTAACTCATTCCTCGAAAAGGGTATAAATTGTCTTGAACTGATTCCGAAACTACTCATGAAATTTAGAAAACATGCGATTGGGATAACGTCCGACATTAAGAAAGCTTTTTTACAGATATCATTGAACAAAGATGATAGACAGTATCTGTCATTCCTGTGGTGGAAGGATAATGAAAGGAAAGAGTTGATAACCTACCGCCATTGTCGTGTCGTGTTTGGCGTAACCTGTAGTCCATATCTTTTAGGTGCGACTATAAATTACCACTTGGAGAAGTACACTGAAGAGTTTAAAGACACAGCCAAACGACTAAGAGACTCATTTTATGTTGACAACTGTGTCACGAGTCTGGAATCTGAAACAGAGGCGCAGCTCTTCATTGAAGAGGCGAAGAAAGTCATGATGGACGCGAAATTTGACTTGAGAAGTTGGGTGACTACTCCGATGGCGATATGTAAAGAGACTACTTCACATGAAGATAGATTGTCTGTACTAGGCCTTATTTGGGACGTCAATATGGACCAACTACATTGTAACGTCAGCTTCGCTCATGACATTGCCTTGAAGGAAAACGTCACAAAAAGAAGTTTACTTTCAATAACTCAGAAAGTTTTTGATCCGGTCGGCTTAGCATGTCCAGTAACACTCATACCCAAGCTAATAATACAAAAGACTTGGAATTTGCGTCTGAGTTGGGACAGTCAGCTGCCAAATGACTTACAAAAAGAATACATGGAATGGTCTAAGCATATTCACTTGCTTGATGAGTGCCGGATTCCACGGCGACTTACTTGTAAGGCAATAACCGAATGTGACAACAGTCTCCATGTCTTCAGTGATGCAAGTAAGGTGTCATTCGCAACGGCCATCTTCTTACGAAGTGATTATAAAGGCGAAGTGACAGTGCAACTAGTTCAAGCAAGATCACGCGTCGCACCAGTCCGGGAAGTCAGCATACCTCGCTTGGAACTCATGGCAGCTTTAATAGCGACACGGTTATATATTCAGGTCCAAGAAGCGTTGGATCTGTCAAACTGTCGAGTTTTTTTCTGGACCGATGCAAGTGTAGCGTATACGTGGATAACTACAGAGGGAGACTGGAACATTTTTGTCAAAAACAGGGTGAAAGAAATAAGGCAACACACAAACGTGGATGATTGGCACCACTTACCAGGCTCGATGAACCCGGCCGACTTACCATCTAGAGGCTGCAACGCCAAACAATTGCTGAAGAGTAAATGGTGGGAGGGGCCTACGTGGCTGAAAGCAAAATAGAGTGAATGGCCTAAATCCCAGGTGAATGTGGACGAACGAGAAGTCAACAAAGAAACAAAAAAAGTAGTACTCGTTAACAATACTACAGATAATAGTACGTTTCTATCTACACTATCTTACTTCTCTAAATACACTATGATAGTGAGGATGGTTGGATGGATAATGAGATTTTCGTACAACTGTAAGAATGTTAATAATAAACGAAGAGGTGAACTGACTTGTGAAGAGTTCCAGAGTGCTGAAAAAATACTATTGAAGATGGTTCAGGTAGAAATGATAGCAGATGTTGACCAAAGGAAGATGAAGGATCTAAAAATGTTCAAGGATGAAGAAGGCTTATTGAGGATTCGCACTAAACTACTTCTAAGCGACGAACCTGCCGACTTCGTTTGTCCGATCTACTTACCGGGCAAGCATTTTCTAGTCCAGAGATTAGTCGCTTCCAAGCATCGTCTGATGTACCATGCCGGTCCTGGTATACTAATGGCAGCACTCAGAGAGCGATACTGGATCACAGGAGTTAGAAGACTTGTCAGTGCAACTGTTTCAAAATGCACGCCCTGCAAGCGGCTATCAGTAAAGCACGCAGACACACCGTTACCGCCTTTACCTCGTGACAGAATAAAACCGGCTGCTGCTTTTGAAGTAACAGGCATAGACCTGGCCGGTCCTCTTTTTCTGCGGTCGGGAGGGAAGGTGTGGATAATTTTATTTACGTGTGCAGTTTACCGCGCGGTGCATCTAGAGTTGACTAAATCACTGACAACAGAAGCCTTTCTCATGGCCTTACGAAGGTTTATCGCAAGACGTGGAAGAGTCGACACATTTTACACGGATAATGGTACAAATTTCCACGGAGCTGATAACCTTCTGAAGACTTTAGATTGGCAAGAAATTGCGGCTTATTCCAGCGTGCGAAGCATTAAGTGGAAATTCAGCCCTCCTGCAGCACCATGGTGGGGAGGTTGGTGGGAGCGCTTGATACGTTCCCTGAAGGAACTCCTAAGGCGAAACTTGGGCCAGAAGACCGTGACCTATGAAGAACTCCTGACCTTGGTTCATGATTGTGAAGCTCAGATAAATCAGCGTCCTTTAACGTATATCGCAGACAATTCCGATAAGTTGAAGCCCATCACTCCTGCTTGCTTCACGCAAGGGCTTCCGTCAAGCGAAACTCCGGACCTGGACCAGCTCGACCACGATTCCCTGAACAGGCGACTAAGGTATCTGCATAAGCTGAGGGAAGACTTACGGGAACGGTTCAGAAACGAGTACTTGGGAATGCTCATTCAGAAGGGCAAGGAGAGGGACTCTAGTTTAAGGGTAGGTGATGTAGTTCTAGTAGAGACTGACGCGAAGCGTATAAAGTGGCCTTTAGGGAGAATTATAGAAACTTTCACTGGTAAAGATGGCAGCGCAAGAGTGGCTAAAGTGCGCACAGCCGACGGTGAATACACGCGAGCGTTTCAGCGTCTGTACCCGCTCGAAGTGCAGCCCGAGGACATCATAGCATAAGGAAGAAAGGTTTTGGGACTTCATCCCAAAAGTGGGAGGATGTTACAAACTCCTTTTGCTACGTACCTAGTGACATCTGTTTGAATATATTTTTTTATAGAATTTTATAGATGTATGTCACTTTGTAAATAAATGGCTCAATTCGTACTACGGTTTATTCTTCGGTGTTATTTAAGCGTGGTTTCCTACAGTATGAATCGCACGTAGATATACATTCGTTTCGACCATGCGTTAACTGTTAGGCAAGTAGGTACAGAAAGTATAATCATGCGTCCTATGTTTGTTTGTTAACACATTGTTGGGACTATCCGTATCTCGAACGAAGTCCGTGGTTCGGTTTGAATTATTTATCCTTCTTCATCTAAGGTTCAATCCGTAGATTCAATCGCTAGATAAATTTTTCTATACTCACATATACCCAGTCATACGCCGTGTCAGTAAAAAGGCACGATATTCAAATTTTATATGGAAGGTCAATCCTACGCGTCTACATTTTTTTTCTGTTTGCCGCCTTTTTCTGATTATTGACAAAGCAGACGTGTATCATAATATATATTATCGTTTTCGCATTTCATCAAAATAGGATTAGTATTTTAGACATGAAAATGTAACACATGAAATCGCATTCACCATTGCATTATTAGTACCGATGTTCTGTGATGTTCACACTTGAAGCTGATTTGACCGGTTTTGTAATTTGTGGCTTGGCACCGACTTCAAACATATCAGTTGGTAACGCATATAAATAATATAATGATTCATTTTATCCTTTTTGAAGTCGGTTTATCTTTTTTTTGTAAAAAGTTTTTATTTTTCCATTTTTAGTGGTTATATATTTATCAAAATCGGACAAAAAGTCTGGGAATAATCGGTAAAGATATAAAAAAGTTCATAATACACCCATTCTATCTAAGGAAAGGTCCACGTATCATATGTGGACTTCATCATTAGGTCCTCTCTATCAAATTGGTGGTTTTCGTGTGAAAATGCTTGAGTAGCTTAAGAAAACACCCAAATCACTATACACGTGCCTTTAAAAATTGAGGAGTTCCCTCAATTGCTCATGAATCCCATCATCAGAACAGCACCAGATAAATGTGGGATCATCTTCAAGATAGTCCCTTTCAAACAAAAAAATAATTATTCAAATTGGACCACGGGTCTCAGAGTAATCGCTGAACATCCTGCATCAAAAAATCTTCACAATTATCACCAAAACAATCATCATCATCAGGTCCACTGCATCGAAATGGTGGCTTTCGTGAGAAAATGCTTGAGTCGCTTAAGAAAACACCCAAATCACCATACATGTGCCTTTAAAAATTGAGGAGTTCCCTCAATTCCTCATGGATCCCATCATCAGAACAGCACCAGATAAATGTGGGACAATATTCGAGGTTGTTCCTTTCAAACAAAAAAATAATTATTGAAATTGGACCACGGGTCTCGGAGTTAATCGCTGAACATCCTGCATAAAAAAATCTTCATCATTATCATCAAAACAATCATCATCATCAGGTCCACTGCATCAAAATGGTGGTTTTCGTGAGGAAATGCTTAAGTTGCTTGAGAAAACACCCAAATCACCATACATGTGCCTTTCAAAATTGAGGAGTTCCCTCAATTGCTCATGGATCCCATCATCAGAACAGCACCATATTAATATGGGACCACCTTGGATGTAGATCCTTTCAAACAAAAAAAAAAATACTGAAATCGGACCACGGATCTCGGAGTAATCGGTGAACATACATAAAAAAAAAACACCAAACCGAATGCAGAACCTCCTTCCTCAATGGAATTGAAGTCGGTTAAAAACGGAAGAGCACGGTTTCCGGACACATTGTATACTCACTTACTAGGATTTCCAAACTTAAGTGTAACTGATACTTTATGTTTCCTAAATAAATAAACATGTTTCATTTTCATTAATTGGGCTAATCAACTTTTGCACCGACATTTTCCTGTCCTCGGCAGTTTCGTTACAGATATCCATATTTATTTCGAAATAGGCGAAAAATCGATATATTACACATAATTAGATAAAAAAGCAACGCAGTAAGCATGTCATTATTAAGAAATATTCTCAAAATAAGCACATTTTTGCGGTAACTCAGTATACAATTATTTCGCTCCATACAAAAAACTGTTGTCCGATACGCAAGAGACATTACACTTTTTGGTTAAAATCAATATTTTTGGTCATGGCAACATTTACTTTTTTTATGACTATTAAAAGGCAGTTTAAACAGTAGTACTACGATTTAATAACCTTAAATAACATATTAACATCGGAGTAAAAAAATATAAAAATACTGTCCTGGGAGCAATTTGTTTACATCGGTATACTGAGTTACCTTCAAAACGTTAACTTAAACACACACACAGCCTAAATTTGCACACTACCTTACAAACATATTTGCGGCATTACTGTCGGTGCGGCGACAAATCCCTTTCAGGATTGCCGACAAACCACCATTCAGCGACGAGCTATCGGTGGAGGTGTGTGTCTCTTTCGCTGTCGGCTGAGTTACCGCGTATTCATCGGTAAGTAAGAACATTTATAATACTATTCCTTTTTAATTTCAAGGGAATTTACGACGGCTTTGGATGGGTATGTGTAAAAATAATCAAGATCGGATACTTTTTATTTCATTTAAAAAATACTGGCAAATGTCATCTGTGTTACCCGTATACTGAGTTACTTTTATGGTAACTCCAAAGACATTGTCGGTAACTCCAGTGACTTTTTCAAAGTTTTTTGTTTAAACAACCAAGATAAAGAAAAACCAAGATTTGTGGCGAGGTCCGGCTTTAGAATAGTGCCACCCCGTCTCTTCCCGCGGGTGTCGTAAGAGGCGACTAAGGGATAAGGGAACCTCTGATCCCTACTGCTCGTGAGAACGCTGTGGTGATTTATTTAATTAATAGTCATCCGCATGGCGGCAATGCGGTTCGCCACCCATCACGTCTCGTTCTTCACGGGGGCAGGTATAGGAAAAGACTGAAACAAAATCAAGCTTAATATGAAGAAGCTAAAAGAAAACACCGGCAACACTACCATCAAACTAAACGGCTTGTTAAAGATTTATCTTCTTCTACCTCCTGCGGTGCTAGAATTCTTTGTGGGTCGTGGCCTCCTCAACGATTTACCTCATTTTCCCTCTGTTTTTTAGCCTCTTTCCTCCAAGATGTTTCCCTGCCCATTATTTTTTCAGGTCTTCCTCAACGCAGTCTTTCCAGCGCTTCCTGGGTCTTCCCTCCGGTCTCTTCTGTTGCGGGACCCAATTTGATATTACTTTGACAGCCCTGGCATCATCCATTCTTTCCAGGTGGCCCGCCCACCTGAGCCTTAGAACTTGACGATCGTTTCTTTATGAATCAGTGCATCCGTTCGTAATTTATCCTTATCCGATACGTGCCATCGCTTTCTTTTAGGTATTGGTCAGGAAAATGTTCTGAGGACTTTTCTTTCGAACAACGCAAGCTTGAGTTTGTCTTTTTACGTCAGCGACCAAGTTTCGCATGCATATGTTACTACTGGCCGGATGATGGTCCTGTATATTGTGAGTTTGGACAGAGTGGTTAAGATTTTGCTGCCTAACATGGTCTCGCATGCATGAAAACATCTATTTCCGGCGATGATACGAGCCTTAATTTCCTCCTCCATCACATTCTGAGAGTTTAAGGCAGACCCCAAGTACCTGAATTCATTCACACCCTCTATCTTGTTGCCTCCTACAATGACATCCTGGGTTGGTTCCGGTTTGCAGGTGCTGGCAAGGTATTTTGTCTTGTTGTTATAGACTTATCACCGTGAGAAAAGAAAAATGCTAATACCATTTGGAAATCAAGACAAGGAGAGTACCGGCAAAGAAAGAAAAAAATACTAAACATTATAACTCAAACACCGCCGAGTTTGCCCGTAGGTACCTATCTTGCAGAATATTCTAAATCGAGTAAACCCTACACCTGCTAATACACTATCTTCGAATTCAGCAAGAGAAGAAATGAATCGGAGAATAAAGCAAATCAGAACTAAAATGTATCGAGAGAAGAAAATGATACAAGAAAAAATGCAAAAATTAAAGCAAAAATGTGACAAGTTTAGCAAAAGATTAAGCCGCAGTGCCCGCAGTAAGGAAAATAGTAGGAACGACGAAAGCGAAATTACATAGCTGGAAAAAAAATACAAACTGCTGTATACTTGCATTCGGAAAAAATACAACCAAGTAAAAAACAAGAAGGAACAAATGATCTTAAGGAGTATACTGAAAGGTGATGACATAGTTGGGTACAAATCCAGAATATCCCAGCAAGGCAAAAGAAAAAAATCATAGGTTTTTCTTGCGCGACGACATTTCAAGCTGGGAAAAGGGAGACTATTACCCGAAACAAAAGTAAAGCATAGAAGAAATTCCTTTTGTATATCAGTTCCTACAGTAGTTAAAAAAGTACTTCTTCGACCAATTCGATGTTACGTAAAATATAAATATAAAAGTGTTGATTATTGAGAATATAATAAATAACTTTAAATGAATTACAAGAAAATGGTTAATTAATTGTAAACTGATTTAAAATTGTATGATATAAAAATGTTAGTAATATGCCTAATTATCAAACAATACTGTTGGAAATAATTTTATTCTGTAATTTTAGTGTGGTGACTGTTGTAAGTCAACTAACTGAACTAATTTGAAATGATTACCTGAAAATGTTTCTCTGATTTTTAGCGGACTTGTCTTTGGTGTTACTAAATTGTCTCTGGTGTTACTTTTGTGTCCCCAATTTTAAAATAAGAATTGGTCTTATCCTGGTCACAATATGTCATAAATCTATTATTGTTTTTTGGGTATAATACCATAAGGATACGATTATTATTTTATGTTACCTTTTTAAGCAGATACTAGTCTCGCTACCGAGTTATAAACATTAAAATCAACATTTATACCTCTATGGTAACGCAGCATACATAAAATATGTGATTTTGTTAATTTTTAGGTAACTTTTATGAAGACTGCATACACGAATAAGTGTGATTATGCACGCCAAATAAATAAACATGAAGAAACTAATCACCAGCGAGTTTTATTTTAGATATTTATGATCATCTTCCGTGGTAACGCGACAGACATATTTTTGGGAAGCGTCACGGTTTTTAATGATATAAACTCAAACTAAATATAAAAGGCTGTACACATTCAGGGAATCTCATTCATATAACTCTAGGCTATTGGAAAATATACTTAGATATTCAATACCTTTAACTTAAGAATAGACAAAAAAAGATTTTTAATTCCCTGAAAATGTCGGTCTAAAAGTTGATTCGCCCAATTATCATGTGCCCATCAATTCAGCTACGTTAGTCGCTTGATACCAAAAAATCGAAAATTTTACATTTGCATTCGTAATGTTTCTTTGCGTTCAATAACACGCTTTGATTATTAAACCAACCGGATGCGAGACGCGCTCTCATTTCTATCGGAAAAAGTCTGCCGTTTTTTGCGGGGGAGGGGAATGTCAAATGTATGCGAAACGTCAAAATAGCCACGTCAAATAAACGTCAGTCCATACAATGAGTATGACCACTGGTCATACTGATTCGGCAGAGGGGAACGCCTGTCAATGGCTACTCCGATTGGTTTAAAACTCTAAGATAACACGTATATAATATCTCTCACATTAAGAGTCGCCAGGACGGACGCTCGCGTTTCTATACAATCGTAGTTTAGCTCTCATTTTAAAACGACGTGCTTTAGAACCACGAAATTTGGCATAGGTATTCTAGTAGTACAGATCTACGTCGGTAATTCATTTTCGTTGCTAAAAATTGTAATACAAAGAAAATACAGCCAGACACAGATTTACATACAAAACTTATTTTTGCTATATTTTCTTTGTATTACAATTTTTAGCAACGAAAATGAATTACCGACATAGATCTGTACTGCTAGAATGCCCATGCCCAATTTTGTGGTTCTAAAGCATGTCGTTTTAAAATGAGAGCTGAACTACGTTTGTATGGGGACGCGAGTTCACGCGAGCGTCCAGTTGCCGTATTCTAATTTTAAAATGTATAAACAATATATTAACAACACAATCTGTCTTAAACATAACTCCAACACTTAACCAATAATCAACCAATATTGAAGTTGTATTGGAGTTGCATCGGAAAATTTTCAAGCAAATTCCATCATTTCTGATTAAGACGTGTAGGCGTTAGCTGTGTTGTGTTGTAATTGCATTGAATTTGTATTGAAGTTGGGTCGTGTCTGTGCGTATTTTAAAGTTAGAATACGGCCCCTGGCGACTATTAAATCCACTGCAAGCCAAATACCTTTGTAAACTCATAGAGACCAGGATTATTCTTTATGATAAAAGCTTTGAATTCTCGTTTCTCGTTTATTAATGGAAATTGATTAACCTATTGTGTACGAATAATCAACTAGGAACAATAGAATTGTACTGGATATCTGCTTTCAATTTGTGGTCATTTACAATAGAATTGCACTACCAGTTATTCAACAAAAAATCACGTGTCGGATTTTACAAGCGCAGCGACGACCTATTGTAGTAATTTTACGGATTCACGTATTTCAGTTATTACACACGACATATTGCAAGTTAATATTTTATAATAACATTGGAATTAATCACGACATGGGTTTTGCTTGATTAATTAATAACGCAAAAATACGCTTAAAGGTGAAATACAACGGGAGCCCCGGTAATCTAAAACCAAAAGGATCATGTAGAAATTAGCCTACACCTCACCAAGCATGTTATATACGACAATTTATAGCAGATTGTTTGCTGTTTTGTATATATAATAAATTCCAACAGACACTTCTTAATTTGGTACTGAAAACACAAATAAAGTACTAAAATCGAGATTTGGTTCTGTCTAGTTCCATTTTTCAAAAAATCCATGTCGAGAAGCAAACGATATTAATTTTGAGCAACCGGGCTTTTTACCTGGTTTAGACCCTGCAGTATCTGAATTGCCGGTTGCCTTCAAAATCTGACCGGAAGTGAGATATTCAAGATGGCGGCCAAAAAATGACCCGTTTTTACTTTTTCTTAAATAACTCGTAAACCGTGACCCCTACCAAAAAATGTTCTTCTACTTAAGTAATCCACATGAAATATTCTATAAAAAAGGTTCTATATAGTTTTTTTGCTGGGATCAAAGTTTAATGAGATATCGAGGGTATAAGATAGACATTAAACATATAGACTAATTAGCTTTTTCCACAGTTATTGTTAATTAACCACAGCTATTAGATAATCAAAAAGTAGTAAAAACGGTCCGATATATTATAATAGAGCATAATCTAGGGAGCGGTGTTTCCCTCGCATTCGTTACAAAATTCCACCCTTTTGACACATATTGACATTTTGATTGTCTGATGACGATGACTTTATTACCTCCTTAGTCAAAACCAGAGACTATAGAGATATAGACGACCACAGCCTAATAACTTTTTGAAGCTCATGTCGATTGCGCCATCTATGTCAAAGCCACTTAAATATACCGAATATGTAAGAGAAATGTCACCTGCACTGCTACTCCACGCTAAACAAATAGCGTACTAGTAGCACACTAGTAGCTCTCTTATGGCTCCTCTACATGATGGGCCATCATAGGGACGCAGCTATGCGTTAGAGGGAGCTAACGATATTGCGATCTCGTTCCGTTGTATAGCTGCGTCCCTATGATGGCCCATCATGTAGAGCCAGCCTTACATATTCGGTATCTTAAGGTGGCTTTGACATAGATGGCGCAATCGACATGAGCTTCAAAAAGTTCTTAGGCTGTGGTCGTCTATATCTCTATAGTCTCTGGTCAAAACGATATACATTCCCATAGATAAACTCATATATATCTGAATTCTATAAGGACATAATATGGTGCCATATTCAAATTTTAAAATACTAATGACTAAATGACTCCAACTCACAACAAATAATCAACCAATATTGAAGTTGTATTGGATTTGCATTGGAAAATGTTCAAGGAAATACTGATATTTCTGATTCAGACGTTTATGCGCTAGCTGTATTGGAGTTGTGTTGAAGTTGGGTCGTTTCTAAATGTATCTTAAAGTTAGAATACGGCCCACGGTATGACAGCTAAACCATTGTCTATAACTATTAATTTTTAATTCCTTGAGAAATTAATTTAATTTTAGCTCAGGAACGTATAATTTTCTAATTTAAAAAAATAAATTAAATACTGTGTAGGTAGGTGCATAAAAATTACCGCGCCAAATATTAACCAAGTAAACGGTGTATATAAGGCCCCAGTTATACAGGTATGCTACGTTAACATGTACGTAAGTTAGGTAAATACAATCTCACTTGGGAATATTTTAAAATTAACTAATATTTTCAATGAACACAACTGATTTTGAACCTAATTTAAAACAATCAAGATTCAGATTCTAAGTAATTGTATGTGTTCGCTAATTCACCTCTGCCTTAATAATGTAGGGTGTACCAAAATTAAGTTGACATTTGAATTGGCTGCTACGTCTTTTTGAGCGTGAGTTAGGGAGTGCGGCATATGTCAAAAGAAGGAGGGGCTTTTAGGAATTTTGTACTATGCCGTCATTTACAGAAGAGCGACGTGCGTTTTGTGCAGGCTAGTAGGTATTACCGAAACCATTATTCTGCAACCGGAATCAGGATGTTTTAAAGAATTATCTAAAAACATGGGTTCAAAACTTCGAAACGATAGATTTGTCGCTAAATATAACAGGATTCAAGCGTTTGTTCAAGGTCAACCTGGTCTCGTAACTCGGAAGTTAGCACTACAAAACTTCAAGGTCTATAAAGAAACCGATTTGGTTTCAACAAGATTGGACAATTTGTCACACCTCCAATGACCCTCCGGTCCGGGAAATTTTTTCGTGAAAAACTGATTTCACATTATAACTGATTCAACATAAACTGGCCATCTCAATGCCCAGGTTTTTACCAGATTTTTTTTTAGTTAGGGATATCTTAAAAGTAAGGTATATATCATCAGCACCAATCTCTATAAAAGAAATGAATGAAAATATACGCAATTCATTGGCAAGGATTTTCCCACAACACTCTACTCTTCATGTCTGTCATGGAAAATTTCTGCTCCGGGTTGCAAGAATGCCAGAACAGAAAAAGGCATTTGGAAAATGTTAATTACTTAAAAAAAACCCAAAATATTTACTTTCTGAACAATTTCTTTTAAATGCTTTCTGTGCTAGAGTCTTATTATTCATATTGACATTTTAAATGTTAACGGACTTTTGGTCCACCATGTATGAAGGGTTAAGGTAATTTTTTCTTTTGAATCATAAAATTCATAAATATGTGTACCTACTTACAATTTGTTATTGTCATTACAACATGGTCTAACTAGCTCTGTTTATTAATCAATAATTTGACATCAAAAGTACCATAAGATAAATCAAATCGAAATATCAGTACACTATAATTTCCCCAGCACTAATAATGAAAGTTTGACCCAATATTGCTATTCGCTGTCACTAATAAAAGATAGAATTATTTGTAACTTGTTCTTAAGTTTGCTATTAATAGTTGCCTAACTTATTTATTAATCACATATTTCTTTTATTTCTTTTCTCCGTTAAGGTTAATTCTCTCTTATAGGCGCTAGCCCCAAACATGGTATTACGATATCGAGAGCAATACATACAACAACAACTAATTAACTATAAAACTTTCGTGAGACTCTTATCTCACATATTAAAAATATTTATAACGGGTTACTCACGTAATACGGGTTAGTCACGTATTGATCGAAACATGTCGAGCAAAAATCGAAAAAAATTACGTGAGTAACCCGTTATAAATATTTTTAACTAACTAATTGTTAGAAACTTCACATGTAATTTATTTAATAAGAACAAAATTAATCTGCATTACAAAAGGTATCCAATGTTATTGGTACAATAATCAGATGAACATTAATTTATAATAGCCTGTTTTTTTATTATTCACTTTTATGGGATATTTATAGATATAAGTATAATATATGCAAAAATCCTATAAATTTTTCACTCGGAAGCAGTTAAATAGGCAAATATATAAATTTGTATATAATACAATAATATTATTTTTATTTGTAAGTTGTTTTGTGTTTCTCTTTCACTCGCGCTGAAAAAGACAGGTATGGAATTTGGCCGTTGCCATCCCCTTTACACTACATTATTTTTACTTTGCTACGCCTGCGGCTTTACTCAATAAAATCGCAATCCGTCCATCCGGGTGCATTTTCTATTTTAATAAGGATTCCAATCTATGCAATACCCCTCTTTATTTGAACCAATGAAGTGAAAATGAAACCCGGCACTTTAATCAGATTCATTCTTATTTATACCTATATTCGTAGTTTCCTTTATACGGAAATAAAGAAGAGACACTACTATAGTTTTATCTGTAGCTTTTTTTTTTTTTGTATACACGGTGGGCTCGAGTAACCTGACAGATTTTAACAGGGTATTCCTGATCAGAGACTAAAATGTCCTATAAACTTTTCTGGAATATGCCTATATTTCGTTTTTTTTTGAGATTAGAAATTCAGTAAACATAGAAACAGAAGTTGCCAACCTGTTCTAACCTGTTCTGTTTGAATGTTCAATTTAAACACACTGCAAGCACACCAACAAACGATTAGTTAACATGATGAAGAGTTCACATTTGTAAATAAATAATGACAATTTGCAGATTATAATTTATTCGAAGATTATTTTTCTAACATAGCATTAAATACCACAAAATGCCTACAATCATCTTCGTCTCAAGCTCATTCCTTACTTTGCGCTAATATTAAGAAATGTAATACGATCTTTGAATTTGACCTAGTGGATTCCGAAAAAATTGTAAAGTCATTCAAATCACTCAATTTAAAGAAAACTGAGGACTTATGGGGAAAATCAGTTGTAGTCATCAGCAATATCATAGACGACATAGCGCCTTACTTAGCCATCATTTATAACAATTCAGTTTCACAAGGTGTTTTTCCAGATCTAATGAAATGTAGTAAAGTCATACCTCTATTTAAATCGGGTGATTCTAGTGATCTAAATAATTTCCGACCGATATCGATACTTCCTGTACTAAGTAAAGTCTTTGAAAAGATAATGTTAAATGATCTACTGGGGCACTTCAACAGACATGGACTGCTTACAAGCAATCAGTTTGGTTTCACAAAGGGACGTTCCACAACCGACGCTGCTGCAGAACTCATTAAACATATTTTCAATGCTTGGCGAGACAAACGTTATGATGCAATTGGTATATTCTGTGACCTTTCAAAAGCTTTTGATTGTGTAGATCATAGAACGCTCATTCTTAAATTAGAACACTATGGTCTTTCAGAAAATGCCCTGAGTCTCATGTTGTCACGTTTTAGGGCGTCACATGTAGGGTAGGGTAGATTTAGGTTAGGTTTTAGATTAGGGAAGTATTAATAGAAAATAAGTAGATTAAATTTAGACAAATATATTTACAGAGCACAGAAAATAAATAAAACAAAAAGAATTGTCCGGCTAGGCCGTAGGTCCGCCACTGAGCACACTGGATAGAAATTAAAAATTAAAACAAAACAAGTCCTTATAAAAAGTCACTATCCTGATGATCTAGTTGAATTGGGCCTCCGTAGTCGCGGCATGTCACCCTTGGATGTGACGCTCTTCAAATTTAGATGCTAGAAGTATTATCGGGTTCCGGGTCTGGGAGACCGGAACACCGATGTGGACGCCGCAGCTTGCGCCAAGAAGAAAATAGGTTGCGAATCAACCCCAGACTTGATTCCCTAGGAAAACCGGATATTTAGCCATTTCATAAAATGTATGATTTTCACAAGTGACTGCGACATCCGGATGTTAGATGATTAGTCGGATAGGTGATTTTAAAGCATTATTTAGTTTTCACGGATGCAGCAGTCACAAGGTAAGTTTTTAGGAAGATAAATTGCTTACGCAGAACAGAATATTTGGTAGACAGATTTATAAGTAGAAAAGTAAGAAAATGAGTTAAATAAATAGTACAAAACACTCACCCAGTCCGGGGAATTAGTACATATACAAAATACGACGTAGACAATGTCGATTTACATATTTATTAGTAATTTACAAATCAAAAGGAAATATTTCATCCATTTCATTGCAGAAAACCGATCGTCAATTGTTCCTTTTCGTAAAGAAAAAATATCATGGCGTTCTGTCATTAGTTGGCCAGCACAAACCTCTTAGCGCGAGCGCGTGACAACAGAGGTTTGATACCTCTTAGAAAATAGCACACTGTTACATACCCCCCTTTTTAGGTTAGGATTTTTGCTAAGAAAATCCGCTATCTCACTTAGAACTTAATAGATATAATAGATGACATTCAGGCTCAGATCATACTTCACACAACAACATACATCACACAGACAGACAAGCAATAAACACTTTAACATAGTATTTTTGCAAAATAGCAGACCGAGTATTTGACTTCAGATAATGTTAAATACTCTCATATATCTATTAATGGATATTAAATAAGTCTAATTGTAACCCTCAGATATGAAGTTGTTAATGCTGTCATTTCTAATAAGTTTTTAGATCTTTTTAGAAAATCTAAAAACCCAAGCATAAATAAAAAGCTCACAACCCGGTAGAGGGTAATGATAATTTCAAGTCTTTGTAGAAGACAAGACAAGCTACAGATAATAGGCAGAGATTTCACAAACCGGTAGAGGTTAATAAAACATATTATAGATAATGACAGCAGCTTAGTGTAATATATGTTTCATGAGGTTTATATACCAAAATAGACAATCGACGTAGAGATAGCAAAAATGATTGTAAACAGTATTATGGTTTATAATTAGTGATTTTAAAATCTTTAACATGCCAAAAACCTATATTATTACCTTGCATGTCTTCAAGCTCATACACAAGTTTCGACTTTTTGTTAACAATTTTACAAGGCACGTACTTAGGAGCAAGTTTTTTAGAAAACTTTTTGTCTTTGTCACTAAGATAGAAAGTTTTTTTCCAAATAGTGTCACCAACGTTAAAATCAAAATCCTTCCTGCGCATATTATAGTGACCACAATTTCTAGAATGAGCTTTAAGCAAACAAGATTGCACTTTATCAAAAATCTTCCGTAAATTTCCTAAATTTTCAGCGTATTCATCCCTAGGTGTAAAAATTATATCATCGCTGAGTTCTGGATCGATATAATGTAAGCCAGTAGTAACTAACTCACGTCCATGTACTAGAAATGCTGGACTGTATTTAGTAACCTCATTAATGGATGTGTTCATGGCACATTGGATTTTGGGTAAATGACAATCCCATGATCTATGATCATTCTCAATGTAGGATGACACAGCTGTCATTACAACTTTGTTGTAACGTTCAACGGTATTTACTTGAGGCGTGTATTTAGGTGTAAATCTGACATTAGGCACATTGTAATCACTAAAAAGCTTCTTTAAAATATTGCTAGTAAACTGTTTTCCATTGTCCATTAGACAAGTACTGGGTACGCCATGGACAAGAAAAACCTTTTCTTCGAGTAACTTAGCTATTATCTCGGAAGTAGCACGACGAATAGGAAATAAAAGGCAATATTTCGAGAAACAGCACGTAACTACAAATATAAAAGTATTCTGCTGTCTCGAAGGAGGTAGAGGACCAATTAAATCCATGCTCAACATTTGGAATGGGCGAGAGCAATCTTTAGGACGACCCATAACGCCAAGAGTAGCATGAGTAGCATGTTTATGAGCAAGGCATGTATCACAATTAGAAACAAATTTAGTCACGTCACGGTGCATATCAGGCCAAAAGTAGTTTAAAGACAGGCGTTTGTGAGTTTTATAAATGCCAAAGTGACTGGCGGTAGGCTCTGAATGATTTTTGTTAATCATTTCCGATCTAAACTCAGGAGGAATGACTTCCTTCCAGTCAAACTCACGTGTTAAAGGATTTAGACTTGATTTGTACCTGAAAAGTTTACCGTTAGACACTTTATAGTTTAGAAACGAGGTTGGACTGTTTTGACAACCAGTGTAAATATTTAGGTACCACGGGTCATTTGTAGAGTAAAACATGTCACGATTAGTAGAGGATTGATCAATGACAGCGATAGGGACAGAACGAGAAAGACTATCAGGAACAACGTTTTCTGAGCCCCGACGATGTTTGATTTCAAAGTTAAATGAGGACATGCGAACTCCCCAACGAGCTAAACGACCAGTGGGATTATTTAGATTTAAAAACCACTTAAGAGATGAGTGATCGGTATATACAGTAAACTTTTTACCGTTTTCTAAGTAACACCTCCAGTGTTCAATAGCTGTAAGAACTGCGAGAGCCTCTCTTTCAGTCGCACTGTAGTTCCGCTCCTTGCTAGAGAGAGACTTACTCATGTAAGCTATCACCTTCTCTTCGTTATCGATGATTTGCGTTAGTACAGCACCAACACCATAATCGCTCGCATCAGTGTGAACTTGGAAAGCTTGAGAGTAATCTGGACACGACAATACAGGTGAAGATACTAAAGCTTCCTTCAGTGTACGGAAAGCTTTCTCAGCATCAGAAGACCATTTAAAAGGAGGTGAGTTTTTAGCTTGAGAAGTTAATTTATTGAGTGGAGAAGCTATAGAGCTAAAATTTGGTATGAATCGACGATACCACGATGCGGTTCCAATGAATCGACGAACTTCTTTTCGGTTAGTAGGCGTAGGGTAATTAATGATAGCCTCAATTTTTTCAGGATCCGGCTGTAGTCCATTACGATCAACCACGTAACCTAAATATTTTAATTTATCCCTGAAAAATTGGCATTTTTTGTAGTTAATAGTTAGATTCGCCATTTTAAGCTTTTCGAAAACACGAACTAGTAGAGAGATGTGTTGCTCGAAGGTTGAAGAAACGATGATAATATCATCAATATAGACAAATACCTTATGTTCGAACTCTGGACCATAAAATAACATATCAACAAGGCGTTGTTGCGTTGCCGGTGCGTTGGTAAGACCAAAAGGCATAGAAATAAACCTAAAGGTACCGCGGGAAGGTATATAAAACGAAGTTTTACTGCGGTCTTCCTCCTTAATAGCGATTTGCCAAAAGCTTTTTGACAAATCCAAGCTTGTGAGATACTTTGCATCACGCAAATTGTCGAGAATCTCTGAAATATAGGGTATACTATAGGCATCCTTGACGGTAACTGAGTTTAATTTACGACTATCTAAACAAAATCTCAATTCACCATTTTTCTTAGGTGTCAATAGAACAGGAGATGACCAAGGACTTTCACATGGTTCTACTACATTTTCCTTTAACATGTCATCAAGTTGAGCAACAAGTATTTTTTGTTTTTCAGGTGACATCCTATAATAACGTTGCCGAATAGGGATGGCATCTCCAGTGTCAATACTATGAGTGATTAGAGAAGTGCGTCCTAGACCACGCTCTTCATAAGAAATTTCACGGAACACTGAAGTTATATGATCAGCAGTAGCTTTTTGTTCCGTAGATAGATGATCGTAATCACATAAGTGTGTAGGCTGATCCGTTGATATGGTAGCTATTGTATCAATATCCTCAGTCAATATTACAGAATCCAGATTTTTAGGAAACAAGTTAAAAATTCTCCAAAAATCCATTCCCAGAACTAAAGAATTATAAACTTGTGGAACTATATGAGCCTTCAAAATATGCGTTTGACCTAAAAATGTTATAGGAAGATTTATCACACCTTGATCATTTAACGGGTGTTTACCAGCATCATAAAAATTTGAATTTACTGAACGGTCCAGCGCAAAACCAGCATCCAATAAGACTTGGTGACAGTTATTACCTAGAATTGTATAACCGCATCCAGTATCCAACAAACCATTCATATACGTACCGTTAATTTGTACAGAAACATAAGGTCTGCTGTGAATATTTTTAGTTTTAGATTGAGAATCGTGGATTGAAGTGACAGAATAGCAAGAAAAATATTTGGAAATAAAATTAAGCCAAGATTTCCATTCTTCATCAACAAAGTTTTTGCTAGACTTACTGTCAGCTTCATGTGCACTGCAATCCACTAAATTTAGTTTTTTGTAATATTAGGATTACAAGTTGTGCAATCAGGATAACGGGTATCTTTCTTTCCACATTTGAAACAAATGAGGAAATGTGGTTGCCTACAATCTTTTAGAGAATGAGTAGCAGTGCGACACCTTGGACAGTACTTTTGAACAGTGTTCATATTGCAGGAATAACTAGGTTTCCCTGGTAAAGCATTACTAGAAGAAGGTTTCTCTTGATTTGATTTCTGTTTATTGTAGTTTTGGTTGTAAGAACTTGAGTAGTTTGTGTATTTGTTTTGGTTGTAGAAGTTCTTTGGTTTTTCATTAGTGTTAGTATTTTGATAGCTTTTATTAGAGTTGTAGTTATGATTTATTTTAGGTTTATTATAGGCAAATTCAGGAGCTAGTGTTTCAGAGGTCACTTTAGGCGGTTCTTGAAACAAAGACAGACGTGACTGAATATTCTCATAGTTAGAGCAAATGTTTTTCAAAGTCATAAGATCTTTGATTTCGGGTGAAGCGGCTAAAGTGCTCGCATAACAAGGCCTAATGTTGTGAAAGATGATTTCCAGTTTATCATCCTCCGACAATGGCTTAGACAATCTAGAGAACATCCCATGCATTATTGATAAGTAGATCGAGATATTCTCAAGTTCCCCTTGCGTACGAGATTTGATTTCATTGGTAAGACGATAATCATAGTCCCTTTGAGAAAAATCCTTTTTTAGAAGAACGACAACTTCATCCCAAGTTTGAACACTTTCTCTTATACAGCGAAACCAATGTAAGGCATCGTCAGTAAAAATCTCACACGCAAACTTAAGTACACGGTCCTTAGAAATGCTGCGTGCATTCACAAACTCGTCAACCCTTTGTATGAACGAGAAGACACAGGTTTTGCCGGAATATTTCAGTTTTGCTAAATCAGACGTCAAACTACGATCGCAATGAACCACAGTAGTTGCTGGTTCCAAATTAGACTCCACGCTTGCATTTGAAGCTGAAATAGCGGCAGGTTTCAATCCTAAAATTTCTTTATATTGAGTGCTAAATGCGGTGCACTGAACTTTGTGCTGGTCAACCAATGAGGCATCAACACTTGAAATGCGTCTTAATCTGTGGTAAACGTGATGTAGTAGGTTCTCTGTACGCAAGAACACGGTTTTGTCAAATTTAGTTTTTAAAGAAGTCAGCATAGATTGCGACTTGGCTAGACTGTCCTTGATAGCTTCAAGATCAACTGCAGGCTCTAGATGAGATTCTAAGATATCCTCAGGAGGTATAGTCAATTTTGTAATTTGGCTCCGGAGTTCTTGTACCGTGCCCGATGATCCACCTCTGAGAACTACCTCGTATTCGAGCTCAGCCTTTTGTAGAGATAAATATTTAATTGGGTACGCCATTTTAAAATCCCTTCAGAGCAGGTGTGAGTGTAATGTTTACACAAAATATTGACACAAAGAGGCTTAGTTGATAAGTACGTGGTATTAGTATAGGAGAATAGTGAACAAGTGAAAATAAGTTTAAAGATACACGTAAGATAGATTTAGGTAGTAGAACAGGGATAGAGTAGATAACCACGTACCAAACAACTGCTTAAATTATACTAAAACTAAGTTTGATAACACTAGACTAACTTAAAATTAAATGGGATATATGCAAATGATGAACAGATGATACAACAATAGATGATAACAACAGATGATAATAACAATATCTACCTACATCAGTGAAAACCAATAAAAATGCTAAGGACTTGTTTTAGGTGTGCTCAGGTCAGAAAATCTAGTTGGGCGCCAATGTCACGTTTTAGGGCGTCACATGTAGGGTAGGGTAGATTTAGGTTAGGTTTTAGATTAGGGAAGTATTAATAGAAAATAAGTAGATTAAATTTAGACAAATATATTTACAGAGCACAGAAAATAAATAAAACAAAAAGAATTGTCCGGCTAGGCCGTAGGTCCGCCACTGAGCACACTGGATAGAAATTAAAAATTAAAACAAAACAAGTCCTTATAAAAAGTCACTATCCTGATGATCTAGTTGAATTGGGCCTCCGTAGTCGCGGCATGTCACCCTTGGATGTGACGCTCTTCAAATTTAGATGCTAGAAGTATTATCGGGTTCCGGGTCTGGGAGACCGGAACACCGATGTGGACGCCGCAGCTTGCGCCAAGAAGAAAATAGGTTGCGAATCAACCCCAGACTTGATTCCCTAGGAAAACCGGATATTTAGCCATTTCATAAAATGTATGATTTTCACAAGTGACTGCGACATCCGGATGTTAGATGATTAGTCGGATAGGTGATTTTAAAGCATTATTTAGTTTTCACGGATGCAGCAGTCACAAGGTAAGTTTTTAGGAAGATAAATTGCTTACGCAGAACAGAATATTTGGTAGACAGATTTATAAGTAGAAAAGTAAGAAAATGAGTTAAATAAATAGTACAAAACACTCACCCAGTCCGGGGAATTAGTACATATACAAAATACGACGTAGACAATGTCGATTTACATATTTATTAGTAATTTACAAATCAAAAGGAAATATTTCATCCATTTCATTGCAGAAAACCGATCGTCAATTGTTCCTTTTCGTAAAGAAAAAATATCATGGCGTTCTGTCATTAGTTGGCCAGCACAAACCTCTTAGCGCGAGCGCGTGACAACAGAGGTTTGATACCTCTTAGAAAATAGCACACTGTTACAATGTCTTCTTACCTTAGCAATAGAACACAAACAGTTGTTGTAAATAAAACCCAGTCTAAAGGGACTTTAGTAAAATTAGGAGTGCCACAGGGTTCCATTCTGGGCCCATTCCTGTTTTTGGTTTATATAAATGATTTACCTTGTGTAGTACAAAACCTTTGTGGTATGATTTTGTTTGCCGATGATACATCTTTAATTTTCAAAGTTGAACGGCAATCCAATGATTTATCTGTAATTAACAATACACTAGCTGGCGTACTAAACTGGTTTACTACTAACAATCTGTTACTTAATGCTAAGAAAACTAAATGTATTCGATTTGTTTTGCCAAACGTGGCACCAATGGACACTAATATAGTTATAAATGGTGAATGTTTAGATATAGTAGATAAAACTGTGTTCCTTGGTTCAACGTTGGACAAAAATTTACAATGGAGTCCTCATATAAAAAAACTCGCTCTTAGACTAAGTTCAGCCGCTCATGCCGTTAGAAAAATTAGACAACTGACTAATATTGACACAGCTCGCTTAGTTTATTATAGTTATTTTCATAGTGTAATGTCATATGGAATTCTGGTTTGGGGCAAAGCAGCTGACATACAGACTATTTTTGTTTTACAGAAAAGAGCCATTCGCTTTATGTATAACTTAAAGGCAGGTACATCAATTAGAGAATTATTTAAAAAAATTAATATTTTAACTCTTGCGTCCCAATATATCTATGATAATATTATTTTTGTTGTAAAGAATATACACACATTCAAGAAGAATTCTGACATCCACAGCTATAACACTAGAAATAAAAATAAGCTTGCTACCAGACGATGTCGTGTCCGCAAAGCATATAAGTCATTTTTTGGCCAGGGTATTCATATTTATAACAAGTTACCCGTCGATGTTTTGAATCTATCATTTCCCGCTCTTAAGAAATACTTGAAAAAAACTTTAATGTCAAAGGGTTATTACAGGGTCGAGGACTATATGACAGACATATATGCATGGCCCAAACCAGAATCTATAAAATCATCTAACATTTAGAGGACACAGTTCAAGTAAGAAAGAATATCAAACGTATTGCGAAGCAGTCAGATTTGGATTTTATTTTTATTTTTCATTTTAATTACACAATAGGCAGGTACATGTCTGTCTCTCAAGCTGTTTTGATATGCCTTCTTGAAGAACTACGCATTATTGTATATAGTATCTTTAATGTATTTGTAGTACTGTTTTGAAAAAATAAGTCCCGCCGAGTTTCTTGCCGGTAATAAGTAATACTTCTCGGGTCAGAGGTGTAGGGTTAGAACCGGTGGTAGTTTCTTTTCTCTCTGACGTTCATAAGTGCATTGTAATGTGCCTAAATTGAAGAATAAATATCTTTTATCTTTTATCTTTTATCTTTTTTATAATCCATAACAGCAATAAAAACACAATTTCGTTTTGATTATCACGTTAGAGACACATGAAAATTGAAAAACTGACAGTGACACACGCATACGTTATAAATTGAAAACCATATGTTTCGAACCTCTTTTTCTCCAGGTTTTTTATCGTGCAACATTCACTAAAACATTAACATTGATAAGAATAAATTATTTCGTAATAATGACTACTATTACAATACTGTAAAATAATTAATATTATTCAAATTACCATTTACAAATACCTACGCATAGCTTTATTATAAATACAAATATATTTAACTTATTATAAACTTTTTTTTTTGGAAAAAAATGTATCATTTCGTTTTAGGCGATCATTTTATTAATAACATTTACTTTTCATGGGCACGAAACATAAAAAAAATTGAAATAAAAAGAAAAAGATTTTTACAATGCATATGCTCAGAAAGTGCTCTTTTGTATAGGTCCACACATGCATAGAAAGTGCTTCTTTTCCGCACACGTGCGGAAAAGTAGCTTTTTAATTTTCCATTTTTCGAGTCCAACCCGAGTTATTGATTCCTTGATGATTAAAACATTTAATTAAGTAGATCTTAAATAAAGGAAACATGTCCTGAAATAATTGTTATTTGTATTAAACCAGAATGAATTATATATTTTCCGGAAAGTTACAAACAAAAATATTGTTACAAATTTTTATCTCAAGTATGTCTCAACTGTAATTAGGACCGCTCGCTACCGTCCAACGCGCATGGTCGCGCTCCGCTTGTTGGGTCTGCACGTCTGGTCCAAACTAATGTTTAAAAAATAATATCGTGGTATTTGTATTTATTTTATATCAATTCAATTAAAAATAAAGACTACCAAAGCAAAAAGAAAGTATAACATCCTGGTTATGTATAATTTTATTTGAAATATGATTAAAATACAATATTAGTAATAATAATAAAACATATTTTAACTTACATAAGTTTTCCTTGTTCAATTCGGACCGTTGGACGTTGGAAATGAACATTTATTTTTAAATTTTTAAATTTATAAAGTTTTATCTTATACTTACTGATTTTAATTGTAATAATCATTGCTTTGCTTTTTAGTTTATGATAATTAAATCTACTGCCTAAATCTATTTTATTACATTTTAATTTAAATAACACTAACGTCAATGTTTTGACCCAAGATTTGGCTGACCGCGGGAAATGTTTTCTTTACATGAACTTACGTTAATGAGTTTCATGTTACGTTGCATGACTTTGGGTAAAAATTGTAAATATAATAATTCGTGAGACGCTCGATTATACGATCTTAGTGCAGTTTAGGATTCAATAAGTGATGAATTCAAGTGCCGTGATGTAAATGCTTAACGCAACCCGAGATTTTACAAGAACCACCAAAAGCAACAAACTGCCTCTTTCTTACACAGGTATTTTAGGTATTTTATTTCCTCGCATAATGCATTGTAAAATGTTGTATGCTACATTTGTATAAAACAAGTAATTGCGACTCGTGTCGGTGTTAAAACACTCCCTTCGGTCGTGTTTTAATTCACACCGCCACTCGTTCGGCAATTACTTGTTTTCTGCACTTGTAGCATAAATAACTATTTTTTTCGAGATTCACCTAAAGTCACATAACGTTTTTTATCTCATATCTCAGAAATGCGCGGTTAAGATCTGACATTTGTTTTAGATTTAAATGGTTTATTCTGAAAAGATATTAACTCGCCTAACAAAACATACTGACTTGCGCATCAAAATGATTCATGCTGGGTTAATACATGGTGTTTATAAATAGTTATATACATGAACCATATACCGGAATATAGTTGTAATCTATTAGGTGTACTACAGCCTTGGCCAGAAGTGTTGAGCATAGGTGTTTTTTGTTTACAATTTTGATGCATTATTTCCCTATCCTAACAATGTACGGTAACGGTAAATGTTATATTTTATTTATAAATATAGAAAACTTCACTTAATAATACTTTCAAGGTACTTAGAAAATATGAAAACAGAAGGTACCAAAAATGTAAATTTAAGTCGGTGCGACATATTGCAAATATTCTATGCAGTTACTACTAACTTCAACAAAACATGCCTATTAGTTTAAATTAATTGACAAAATAACTTAAACAAAGATGGAAACGATGGACTAAACTTTCCAGTTTTGTATGAAAATCGCATTGGTGCTCAACACTTCTGGCCAAGGCTGTATGTACGTTTCTTCGTGGTCTTTTAGGGATTAAAGTCTTGAAGCCGTTGGCACACTCCAAACTGGAGGCGCCATAAAAAAGGGTTCAGAGCGCTAATTATTGTTAGTGAATTATCATCTCTATACGTGCGTACCTACAGCCCGAGGTAGTAAATTATGATTGTTAAAGTGACATTCCGTTTAAATATTACTGTATTTTACATCTAAATAAGCCACTATCCACATAGATAGAATCGTCGTAAACATAAAATCATTAGGTACTTATTGCAAAACTCTGATGAAATGCGGTCCGAAGATCAATCCGATACTTCATTTACCTTATAGCACCTAAGCTAGCAGTAAGACACGCGTTCCAGTCGACTTGACCCAGTTCTCTGTAATATCTACTTCATTTCGCTCAGTCGCAGAAAATTACCCAGATTATAGGAAATATTCCTTTGACATCCATGAAGCTGTGAACTGTGAACCCAGTCTTAAGAATTATTGCTACGTGCAATGTAAGCTTCTATTAGCATTTTCCATCCGTCCCATGGTGTGAACAAAGCATTATTGTCACCGAAGAACCGCATGGCTTAGTAAGTTGCTTTTTATTATTGAAATAAAACGAGAATTAATCCAAACTGTCGAAATTATTGATTATTAATTTTGCATTAAGCATATATACCACAATGCTTATAATAGTACATTACGCACCTAGGGCGGTAAAATAAAGAACGGCTCAGATCGCGGATATTTGTGGCCCGAACCGAAACTAAGGGCCATAGACAAGCGATCTGAGGCCTTCTTTATTACCGCCCGTGGTGCGTACACAATTTTACGTCTTCTCCTGGGTGTGAAGTGAGATTTTCCGCTACGCCCGTGGGCGTAATATCTCACTTACCGCCCAGAGTGACGTAAATGATTATAATTAATGCTTATAATGTTATGCTGTAAACCTACCCGTAATATAAGGTGCTAACAAATTAAGCGCAAATATTTTAAGACAAGTTAACTAACGCTGAAACAATACATAACATGACATTGACATTTAATAACAACTGGTAAAGTACAAGACTGCATCAATTTACTTTATCTTGACACAAGGAATGAGGATCTGCCGAGTACTATCAAAATGAAAACCCGGCCAAATGCATGTCGCACCACGCATAATAGAGGGTTCCATGCCTTCGATGGAATAGGAAAAAACTAATACCAAAAGGTCGTATCTGCATATGCCAGAAGTTTTTTTGGAGATAGCTCAAAAAACTCAATAACTCATGAGTTTTTTGAGCAAATGGATCAACCAATATTATTCACATCCATTTTAGTAGAATGCAATTGTTAAAGGCGCATCTTCTTGTTTTTTTTTTCACATTTTTTTACTGTTCAATAGTCCAGCGGGGGGACGGGACGAGAGACATAATCTTTTACACTTTAACCACATAACTAGTTTTAAAGAAAAGCTGCAAATTGGGACACGAAGTTTGGGGACAGAGCCGAGAGAGGCGAACAACCACTTAACTTGTTGCTAATTCATGTTATCTGTAAGTATTGTTATGTACGTATAAAGCTACAACGTAATTAATGCATTTGGTTGGATTATTTGGTCCCATTCTGTGTAAAATTTGTGTAAAATATTGTGGTATATACCTTTCGGATTTTAAACTTAGTGATCAAAAATATTTTAAATTTAAGCAAACGCTTCGTTTAAAGGCAATACGGGCGTGCGGTCGTCTCCTGGGAAAAATAATACCTGGATGACGCTAACCGTTGATTAATGTGCCGTTACGGCCGGTGTTGCCATAAATATCACGGCTTCGAGTAAAATGGATTTACGTTCAGCTTAAAAATATTTTACGACTTTTATGGAAGTAAAAGGTAAACCTTAAGCTATTTTAAGATCTCTTTTGTATCTAATTATATTATCTTTGACCGTTACAATTTATAACAATTATTTTATACTACAATGTAGTTGTGTCAACTTGTGGAGCTAATCGCACCGGGAGGTTGATTTTTGAGATTCGAGCACTCGAAAGTGACATTTAGAACTCTGAATAAAACGATGAAATTATGTTTTCAAAATCACAGCGCTGGAAACTTAAAATCATGATTATTTAAACTATTAATTCTATGCAAAAAAATTGGCGACAAACTTTTTTGTGCGATTATTTTCGAGCTTAATTTTTTTGAATTCGAGCGTTCGGCTGCCGAAAATCGCCCCCCTGTATTTTTGCATTGAAGGTTAACGCTATCTTAATTATACCGGTGACTTCTAATTCGAGGCCTTCTAATAAATTTGCAACAAATAAGTCCCCATTAACCGGGGTCAAAATTAACTGGATACCGAGATAATTACACTTTATTTTTATTGATGGCTATAGATTAGGTCTATCTGGGTCCATTATTATATTTTTCTTTTATTTATCAAGTAGTTAATATTTTTGGTACTTTTTTTAACTGTAAAAATTCTAAAGTTTTAACCGTATTTATACCTGTATCAAATTATTTAAATGGTCGTATTACTTCCTGGAGTGACTTAAGTATAACCACCTTTAGGGACACCACACACCTAATCTGAATTCAGTAAATTTATAAACAAAATGCTTAAAGTTGGCGTGATGGTGTCCCTTAGATACCTATTTTTCATATAGCCATAGCGCTAGAATTATTGTACAGGATAACATACTATTTACTAAGCTTCAAAACTTATGTAATAGGCACATAAAAAATGAGCACAGTTTGCAATTAAACAAATTTTTCGATGTTTAATATGTCGATAACATGATACTCTTGATTCCCGGTTAATGGGGACGTATCACAAATGAACTCTAGGACAGCTCCTTGAATAAATACCTCGATTTTAAAGTCACCCGGTATATGCTTAGATCACTATTTTACGTATTATTAGATTTATTATTTGTAAACAGTTACCCCAATACTTCAGACTTTCCTCGATGAGATTACCTCCATAATAACAACACCTATTAGTACAATGAAATTAGTTAACGCGATTTTAGTTACACACACACACTCATTAGTTTTCCACCCTAAACCCGGTTGGCTACTTAATCCATAACTCCAGAGAGGAAATATAACTGAATTATTTACCGATCCTGAGCCAAATGGACACATTAGACCCGAGGGAGGAATAAAAATAATAAAGCTGGATTATGTTAGTGATGATGAACGATCGATCGTTCGGCCTTTTGTTAGCTAACTAACCTGAAATTAATTTAGGCATTTAATTCTGTGATACTACCTTTTCTCCAAATTTTGTGAACTGTAGTACTAAGCGGATGTCACTTTTTGACATCTTTTGCTAGAACCCGTTTCTTCTAACTTCCACTAGGACTTAAGTCACAAGCTTTTGAGAAATGGCCCCCTGCTGCTTTCAAAATTTAGCTTTGGTATTGCTTTGACATTATGTTTGTAGTACATATAAGGTTTGGTGCAATTAAAGTAGGTAAGTATGTTATCTTTCTAGTTTTTAGTTTAATTTCGTTTTATATAGGTTATTTATTAGCTATAATCATGAATTGTTATTTGAATAAATAAATATATATTATTCGCAATTAAATATATTATGCAGGTACATTCCTAACCAGTATGAAATCGAACGAACCGAGCGAGCAAATAACTTGTGGCTGCTGGGACGTCTCGGCATTTGATTTTTGATTTTTTTGATTTTGATTTTTCGATGGCTTTATGATTTTGAGAGTTTGTTCCGCGATAACTTTAGTTATGTTTTTCTGATATTCATGAAAGAGATTGTAGCAGAGATACATATAATTTGAATGTTCGTATATGAGCACGATCGATCAAGGGGTCATGGAGCTACAAGGCGCCAAAAAACATCATATGGGTCTTGTTATATTGGTCGAAAAATCTTTGTGTATAAGGTCACGGTAGCCTATGGATGCCTGCAACTCCAATGGCCATGCGCGTTGTCGACTCAATAAAAACTATAATGTCGCCATGACATATATACCGGAGAAGGTACACAACATACAAAGGAGGAGTTTTAGGCTAATCTCTCACTTGCACGTATTGAAAATAGCATCTTATCTGTATTATAAGTAAAATTCATCTCACGATTGAGTAAGTATTCGCGACATTCGCGTTCTATTAGGACCCAGTAGTGGTTATCGCGCAAGTACCCGATGGTGGCATTAAACGATCTCCAGAACCTGCCACCGAGCGTGTTATCTTCCCAAAGTACATAAGTTATATAATTAATAAGTAATTTGTTAATGTCTGATCTATCAATTTCGTGCCAACGCGATGGTATTTGACTTACCTACGCTTGCTTCCCTAATTATATGAGACCGTGTCTATTGAAAATATTATAACGGGTTACTCTCGTTATTTACTTACCTACGTCGATATTTGCTCCACATGTTTCGATCCATTTACGATGATCATTTTCATGAGCGGCCTTCCGCGTTAGCAGCGCGCCGGCTCAAGAAACAATAGGCCTAAACACGTGAGTAACCCGTTATAAATATTTTTAATAATATGTAAGAGTTTCACGAAAGACTTATACTTAAAACTTACCTATTGTTTTTTTTTGATCCGTATATCACGTTGACGTTAACGTACTTATACTAACTGGATTTTTTGTTATTTAGCGGAAAAGCAAATCGATATTAATTTACCATTTCAACGTTAGATATATGTAAGTAAATTAGTTGTAAGATATTTGGCATAAAGTTATGTACGTGCACTTACCAAGATTGCGTCTGTAAACTAAGACATAAAACAATAGTCTTGTTCAAACAATGAATTTCACTGCAATGGAGAACAAAGCCAATGCTAGTGTCCAATAACCAACGAATTCCATTGCAACTTTAATACAATAGGGCAATTCGAGAAAATAATTCGGTTTTACACTAAGTCGGTGCAGTTGGTCCTAATTTAACTGTAGTTGCGTGGAAATACTCGATAAGCGGTGTACTTACATTGTTTTGAAGTTCGACACGAGCTTAGTTGAGTTTAGCACTTACTGCACTTAGCGGGGGACACAATTTTTGCATGTGCTGATAAAATTGGTTGGTTTAAAAATTTATTATTAAAAAAAAACACAACAGTGAACTAGCATTCACATTAGGTGCTGTAGCTCAAATGTGGGTTTACATGTTACGCAGTACGAAATTACGAACCTTCTATTTTTTTCTGGAAAACCTACTGAACTTAAAATGCATGATATTATTTACTGTTGTCGTTTCATAACAACAGAACTTGATACACCATGTAATGTTCATTTAAGTAAGCAATAAGTTTAATTAGTACTTACACACACAATTATTTAAAATCTACCTACTGTTCGTGTATTAAAGTTACCTAATTCTTTTGTAGAAGTGGGCACGGGCACATTAAGTTTTTGAATTTTCTGAGGAATAGATCGATAATATATTTTCTTCAGCTCCGCCGTTTTGCTTGGGGTACGGCGCCGCTGAGTTGATCGCTAATGGTCCACTATAATTAATTGAATGCTAAATGCAGTATCCAATTTTGGTTAGGATTGTTACAGTTTCATTGCATGCATTGTTCAGCGAGTAGCGTTCAGCTATTTTGTTCGTGATTTAGTTCGATAATGGGCGCTTATTTTGTTCGCTAGCCGGTTTAAACTATTAGCTCACTAGTTAGGTAATAGGTATCGCTTTGTTTTGTAACTGTAACGGTTTGTGCAGTAGTTTAGTTTTGTAAGCTCTTTTGATAATTTTAATCTCGTTATTTAAACAAAGGGTAAACGGCTAATGACGCTACAAAAACTTGTTATTAGAAATGCAGTTTCTATATGTCTTTTTATGTAGATACCTAAGTATTTATATTCATTTTTAATAACAATAACAAGTATTACAAAAACTATTTAATACGGGATATTTACCATGTGAGTTTGTTTTTGTGAGCTTCCGATATTATATTCCGATAACATGTATTTTTTTATTATATGAGAATGTTTTAAATATAAATAGGTACATGTGTTTAATGTTTATGGAACGAAGAAATTAAAAACTCGGATTGTATAAAATTGGATTACATACCTACCTATTTCATTCCACACACCGGTCGAATAATTTAATTATCGTTGCGGCTCGCCGGCTAGTGCTCGTATTAAAAAGGTACCTACCGAGTGTCGTTCGTGAGTCGCTGTGTTCGTGTGTTTGTCGCATATGGTCCCGTACGCAATTCCTCCCGTTCGCAGTTCGTCCCGTTGGCAATTCGTCCCGTTCGCAAATTGTCCCGCAAACGCAGCTTGTCCCGACAAATTGACAACACGCCGACATTTTGGTTTTTATCAATGCGTTGCTAACCTGACGGATTAGCCTACTAGTTCCCTACCAATCTGCCGCCGCGGAGTGACGTAATAGGCTACTTTCCTATAAAGCCAAATCAGCTACTCTTTAGGAAACGTCAAAAAGATTTTATATAAAAAAAAAACATTTATTGTCGCAAAAAATAGACACACATAAAAAATAAAGACAGGTAACATACACTAGAAGTAAACAGAAAAAAATAATACACAAGAATGGAAAGGAAAAAAATAAAACAAACAAACAAACAAACAACATACAACTATATGATGAATACATCTCATTCATAAAAGGTTTTAACTCTTATAAAATCATTTAAAGCGCAAACACATGTTACACCTGGATTTTTCCGTGTTTTTGAAATTTAGATTTTATGAATGCAACGAAAAAATTAAGTTTATCTACGTAAAGTACCCTATTCCGTTCGGGTGGCCATGCTGTATGAAATACTAACATAAAATTAATTCTGTGACGTGTCTGCGCACTCTGCCTGTGCGCACGTCTCTTCCCGTAGGGTAAAGGTCCCTGACTACATGACTTCTAAAGGCGGGTGTTATATTTATAATCTTTTGTATTCATAATTCACTTTTGGTTGTAGGTACCTTATTTCAGTTGATTTGGTCCTTCGATCGTCTTAGTCACGTGTTGATTTAACTTGATTCATAAAAAAATCTTAACCTAATTAAAATAATCTGCAAATCACATTCCTAGCGTTTGTACCGGGCAGCGTCTGGTCACTGCCAATTACACGGTAATATCAAAAATCTGATCCTTATTCAATAATTGGTGTAGGCATTAATTTATACATAAGCGGCTTCTATTTGATCCGAGGGAAAACTGAGTCTGGTTTTCACGGTATATTATGTAAAGTGACATTACTAGTCTGTAGTGTGTTAGTCTACGTTACAATCTCCATAAAATTGTAAGTACCTAGGTACGAACAGCTGCTTTTTAAGATGCGATAGAAAATTTCACCGTGAGATAATTACAATTCTGTACTCTAAAAATGTTATCAGAAGGAATAAAGTTGTATAAGGTTGGTCATAGTCCCAATTCCGGCATGATTCAGGATTAACTAAGAAAACGGGACGTTTTCACATGCTAGCCTTTCAACGGTAACGGAGTTTCATAAAGCCCTCTTTGTGGAAATCACTGAGTTAAAATACCGTAGATTGGAAGTAGGAATGGTCATCATTCATTATTGAATGTAGGTAGAGACAACAAATTTTATACAAAATCAAAACAGCACAATTTATGTTTAAGGACTTAAATGTTATTCCAATAGAAAAAAAATGCCTTGGGATGATTTCTGTGATAAAAACTATCCTGTTCTTAGCCGAGACTCATAATGTCTCCATAAATAATTACCTTCATAGGTTCAGCACTTTTAGCGTGATGAAGCACAAATACACCCAAATAAATATAGTTACTTTCGAATGTAATAAGATTTGTGATCTATTTTTAGTTACATGTTAGTTTGGTCTTGCTCATTCATTGGAGGTGAGTATAATTGATTATTGACTCAAGTTATATATGCGATCAAGCACACAACACCAGCTTCCATAACTTTGTGTCCCAGTCCCTACTAATTGAGCCGCTAATATTCAGCCCATTTTAATAACAAACTCCTAAATCACTCGAAACTGATAGTCGGACATAAATAAATTGGGGTCTGCCGGATAAATTGACAGGGGGCCTGGATTTGTGGTCCACACCTTATGGAGGTCCCTAATAATTCTTCCGCAAGATTCACGATTTTTCAAATGGACGCTCAAATAGTTATTTGGAGCCGTAACGATGACAATGAGACTAATGGAAACAATCGTGTGGTTTTACTTATTGAAAAAAATAAGTAATGAGCCTTTAAAAATTGAATAGTTTAGTATTAAATATACGAGATAAAACCAGGAAAAGGGTATAAAGATCAGAATTACAGCACAAATTAAATTGAAAAAAAAAATTAGGACACGTAATAATAAGTCGGAAAAATCGTACGAGGTCACAAACTCCTAAATCCTGAAAAAGACAATTCGATCTGATGCACTTTAAGGATTGCCAAACCAAGTAAAGATTTTATTATTAAGATATTAAGTTAGTTTTAATCGGTTTACATAAGGTTTTTATTAATATTTAGTTTTTAATTTAGTTTTAATATAAGTATATTTCTAAGTAGTTTTAGTTGTGGTTCAATAAAGCTTATTCTCAGTAAAGATTTTTAGATTTAAAACGCGGCTTCGATACGTTTACTAGCGTATAATGATTATACCTATTTATCACGGTATCAAGAAATAATTACTTATGTACATGTTGTTGTATATTGTAGCTTGAGTATTTCCCGCGTGTATAGGCTCCCGGTATTTAATGCTTAGCGAGTAATGTATTCCAAAAGAGGAAAGAAATTCCGAGGGAAACTAAAAATTTCAAACTCATATTTTTTTCGACGTAGGTATATCCTGTTAAACTCCCTCTCAAAAAAACCCAATGTACACGTTGTTTCCATTTAGATAACAAAGTCGAATTTTTGCCCTTGCTCTCGATTTTTTTCCAATTAATAAAGATTACCTTTCCAGTGACGTGAAAAAGAAATAACCAATGGTATTTACAGGCTATGAAACAGCTTTTTGAAACGCTGGAACTCGTGATGGAGAAATATGCACTCAAATCACGACATACATTGCCCTTACCGCCAACTGCTACAACTTTGCCTACGATGCACAACTTGAAAAACACGGTTTTCTTCACCAAACAGATATTTAAATATCTTATTCCTGAGATAAACATAAATAGCTGTTTAATGAAGAAAACTATCCTTTTCAAGCCAGGCAAAGTTGTGCATCGTAGGCAAAGTTGTAGCAGCTGACGGTACTGTTCATATCCAGCAACGGTTGCCAATGTCCGCCAATGTATTCATTATTTTAGCCATTGCGCGAATGCATGAACGGTCATTATTGTCATTTGGTAATTTAGATGCTTGGACATATTTTTCAAAAATATATTCTCTTTCAATAGTAGATAGACTTTTATGTAATTTAATTTTGCTAATGCATATTTTCGTAGTAACACTTAATACCTAATACCTTAATGCTCCGTTCTTAGGTCATCATCATCAATGAAACGAACAGTCAATCCAAGCCATTTAAGAGCTATGCGACATTTAACTTAAACGGCAGTCAATCAAGGAAATACGACTTGTGAATGGGCGAATACTAAAAACAATGTTGCAATCTACAGTGGCTATTAAACTGGAAGTATTCCACAAAACTCAGTAATACGTACCTACCGTACGTATCATACGCTCGGCCGTTATCAACCGTTTTACGAGGCACAAACGTGCGTCGAGATACTAAGGGTAAATTTTAAGGCCCACTGTAAAACGGTAAAATTTTACGGAGTCAATCCACTGCATTTTATAGTTATAATTGTATTTGGTATCAAGGATTCAGGATTTGATCTAGATATCTATACTACCTAAGTACTTACTTTTATTTACTGTAAATATTTTTGATCTCGGACGCAAAAAGAGGTGTTGTGTATGTGTGCCTGTCTTATTCATTATAATCTTTTATTTGAAATAAGTCAGGTTTTCTCAGTTTTTGAAAAACCAGCTCAAAACATTTCTGTTGTTGTTTTTTTTTTAATTATTTCGTTTAGAGATAATAGTTATAGGATTGTTTCTTTTGAAACTTGTTTCCAGTGTTCATAACTCGCTAATATGATGATTAGAAGTCAATAACAGTTGAAACCTGAAATAACAGAAAGTATAAAAAATATTTCTAATACTCTGACCATAAATCATTATTTTGTAAAAAAATTAGTACCTATTTTAACTAAAAATACACCAAACAAGAGAGAACAGCTATTATCGAACTTCCGTAGCAAATCCAGTTTATTTTCATGAAGACGATCAACAAGACATTTCAATTAAACCGATGAGAACAAAGTAAGATATCAGGAAGGGGAAGGTTGTGCCGCCGGAACTCAAACATGGACGGGTCAGATGTTTGCGACCACCCCGCATACAGGCAAGCACAAACACGCCAGATAATGAACCGTGCAATGGACGACAACATATTCCTGAAGCGGAAATTTTAATTAAACCACAGAATTGTGAATTATAGTGTATGTCTATCGGTGGAAACTTTTAATTGGCTCACTGTTTCTACATCACTACTATCTTGTTACTCTATAGCTGTAAGTTTTCCTACGAAATAAAATAAAATAAAATAATAATATACCCTGGTATTGAATGTGGTAACAGGGCTTCTCATATTTCAGGGACAACTTGATGAACTTTTAGGTTTTATAAGCAGTGGTAACGCAGATGAGGAGGAGCTCAAATAGCATCCTGAGAATGATAGCAGAGAGGTGGGATTCGGATATTCTCCGCCGATACACCGATCTGCTTGTGATAAGACCTAAAAAATAAAATAAGTATAAATTAAATAAGTATAAGAATAGTTTACTAATGTAGTTTTATATGTGTAACTAACAATTACATCTGATCTGATCTGATTACGGATCTCAGATATCTGAAAATATATTTTTTTTTATTATTATTTATAAGCATCATTAAAATGATCATGATTATGAATTTACATAAAAATACAATGGCTATTTAAAAAAACTAACACATTTTTTTATTTTCAAGTCGGTAACGAGTTGTTCTGTCCAGTGGTCCTTGACAAAAGCATTGTGACAGAGTGTTCCTTCTTTAGCGATGACAGCATTAAGTTTTACCACTCTGTCACGGTGTTTGAAAATAAATGTTCGTTTTAAATGTAGACTACAAAGAGAGCGTGTTCTGTATTAATTAGGCAGAAGATTCTGGTTTTTATATAATAAAAAAAAATATCTAAACCGGACCCACATCGGGATAGAGGGTAAAGTAATTGTCGCTAAAAAAGAAAACGACCCATACCACGAGATCTAATTAAAATAGTTTCAAAAACAAGTGGACATTATACTTATAGTCGTTGAAAATGCCAAATCCGTTTTAGATTGACAAATAGGTACAGTCACCAGACGGGATTGTTGAACCACTTGCCATTGTTCGTAATTTAGTCGTGTAATGAATGACCGATGTTACCGAATAGCTGTCAGCTGTCAGCTAGCTTTCTCCCACAAATCTAGATTATATCTAGCAGTAAAGGTAATTGTATCTTTACTGCAGCCAACTACATGTTACATAATATAACAATGGAAAGAACATAGAGCTCAAATGGATTTGAACAACATACTAATAATTCATTTTTAAAGTTGCCATCTATTCTCCTTACTACGGTCTCGTGTAGGTAAATACATCAATAAAGAAGGGGAGATCGTGACAAGATGGTAACAATCCTCCCTTGCCTGCCTGCTGCTGCCTGCTGTCTGCCTGCGACCACGAGCGTTTCGACACGCTCGAAACGACAGGAAAATAACAAAAGTAAGTGTACGCGATTATGTCCCGTTTTTGTCAAAATAATGGTAACAACCCTCGACAATGTCCAAAATACGATACGAGGTCAAAACGAGTTTTTCGGAGTCAGTGTCGTTCTTTCACTTAGATGATTAGATGCTAAATATAATCATAAATGACAGGTCTAATAATTCAATTAATTCCATTGCATTTTATAAATCGTGTTCATAGTCGAACGCACTACTGGAAATGACTGTCAACCTTTTTACTCTGGGTAAGGTACCTTTATAATTATAACTACCGCGAGCAATGAGGTATCTACATCAGAGAAAGAGAGTAACAACATATCGTACCTAATATATTTTAGGGTGTAGGTAAATATTATATCACTGCACAGCAGTCTATCCTTTCAAACTAGACCTATGTAACTAGCACAACTTTCTCCCGTCGTGATATACCCTAATAAAGATAAGGCACCTCTTAATTTATGAACTAGAGCGGCAAATTGGCCCTTCTGGGATATCGCCAGCATTCGTGTCGTTACGGATGGAGGAGATAATTTCCTGTTATTCACATTTTCCTACACTGTTAATTATCTGATATGATGTTCACAATTTACGGCAGTTATTCGTTTTATTTAACAATAGTGTATTATATCAGGAAGGATTAAAAAATATACACAACGACACGATGAGTCAATAATTTAGCAGATTTTCGGCACATAAATTCACCAACTAATAACTTTACGTTTATAAGTTGGAAAAAGTATCACAAACAGAAAAACATCCTAAATGTAATGGTTTATCAACAATTTCAAAAGAACCCATTGGGCTATTGATGTCGAAAGCTTGTGTGTAACATATTTATATTCTATCACCATTATTATATTTGATTATCCAAATCAAAAGAGCCCTTATGACAGCCGGTGTGCTTGAAATCATACTGAATCTGGAGAACGACTACAACGTAAGCGCCATTGCCATACGAGCCCTTTTGGCGATTATCACACTGGCGTCGTAACCGCATGCGGCGACGATGTGCAAGGGTGACAGCGTTATACATACGCAGAGCGCTGTCTCGCTCGCGCACCGGTGCCGCATGAGGAATCCACGTTTTGCTTACTGCAAAATAGCATCAAAAAGTTGAGCGTAATCGAAAAAAAACTTTACCGGACTCTTAAATTGTATTATTATTTGTCTTTTTATAGCGGTTGAATATGAAACTATGATAGTTACTTGTACAACAAAGAGAAGAAAGTTCATGTTTACTGCGAGTGCTAAATTTGGATCCTGAGTAAGCGAGAGATTCCGTTTTAGAATAACAGCGTCGCAAGTTCTCGTGTCTCTCTTAGTGACGTGTTTTACTAGAATGATGCCCTTCTTTTCGATATATCACGGTGAAATTTAATCGGTAATCAGGAGTTGAAAAATAATAATTATCAACCTAAATATAATTTAATACGTGAGATCTCATGCACGATATCATTAACTGTTATTCATTAGATGGAGAAGTACATCTCCATCTAATGAATAACAGTTAATGATATCGTTTAAAATTATAACCACTGGATACATGGACACCCTACTTTTATTGAATGAAACCGTTTAGGGGCACATACATGTCCAAGTGTCAGAAAGGCTAGGGGTCGTAATGTCTATTAGTCAATAAACCCGAATGTTATAATACCCTGATGTCGGAATGTGCAGATGTAAAAACTATTTATCATTATATAAAGATCTATTTATCATTAGGTCAAACTGTTATTATGGACTATTGCCAAAATGGCCAGGTGTTACAATGTCAATTGTCAAATAGTTCGAATGGTATAATCCCCTACTGCAATACTGGCAGAATCCCCATGTGTCAAAATGACTAGGCGTCACATTGTCTAGGAGTCAAAATGTCTATCTACTTTTCAATTAAATAAGTTCGAATTTTGTTTTTTTATTTGTATTATATAAGTTATATAACACGAAAAATGGCTCAATAATTATGCTCGACCACACTTACTATGCACATATTATAGCAAGTCAGCAAGCATATAATTTTTCAAAAGTTAGATGGCATGGACGCTTTTTTGAAAACTTTCGGAGCTATATTGATTTTGTACTAAGCAAAAATGTCTGCAATAAAATTACAATATTATAATTGAAAGAGAATATGTAGTACATAAACCCATACCTACCACGTAATTTAGTATGGTTAGCGCATTGTTATCAAGGTTAATTCCAATATGACTTGGAACTTGGATGCCGTTAACGTATATTATACATTTACGGTAGATGTCGCTACACGTCTCCCTGATCTCCCTCTGACGTAAGCAATGAAGGAACTGATGGAATGATTCACCGAGGTCGAATAAGCTTCGATAGCTCAGTTGGCCAGAGCGATCGGACCGATGTTCCGAATCCGAAAGGTCGCAAGTTCAAATATTGCTCGACGCGGTGAATTTTTCTTTCAATTATAAAATTGAAATTTCGGAGCTATTTATAAAACTGTTGATATAGTGCTAGCGGTACGCCTAAAAACGCTGCAAATGGTGTTAAAACCATGAAAATTGGAACGATTGATCTTTAAACCATATAAATAAAGATGTCATATTTTTTGTATGAAAAAAAAATGTTCTGAAACCTATCGTGTGTGGTATCAAATAAAAGGGCTTTCAGAGTTGATTCAAAAAATATATCACATCATGATATTACAGTTACATATTTGAAATAAAAATAAAAATATAACATTTTCAAAACACCATCCACGATAGGTTTCAGAACAAAAAAAAAATTTTTTCTATACAAAAAAAAGATGACGTCATAACTGCACTCTGTTTATTTTTGGGGCTACGGGGTAATTTGATTCATATGGCCTAAAGATCAATCGTTTCGATTTTTATGATTTTAACACCATTTGCAGCATTTGCATTGAATTTCGGGGTGTACCGCTAGCACTAATATTGTCCAAAAAATGTTTGGCCTGGCATTTGAGCGTGCCTCGGCACTGAGAACTGGCCGAAGTCACGCAGGTTTTGATGCAGCGGTTTTTTAGATCGTGCGTCGGAATTGGCACGTTTGGATAGGTACATCTCGGTGAATAATAGTTGAGTACGTCGCGATATGTTCGTTAGAATTTAAAAACGAAACAATACATATTGTAACGCTCAATATTCGAATATGGATATGGCGGCGGCGGCATGCTGTATTTTTCCGACATTTTTACTTTTGTGTAAGATCTTTAAGCAGTCAGCTTTAAGAAGCAGTCTGCGTTCTGTGTAAATTGGGGTACATATCAAAATGTATAAATTCAAAATTCATACGATTGGAATGCATAAGTTCAAAATACCTAATACCGAAAAATATAACGCTTAGAAAGAATATCGATCAGAATTTCTAATGTACGTTCTCCATAAAAGTTGAAACAGATAAGTTCATAATGCATACGTTTGAAATGCATACGTTCAAAATACATAATTTTGGAAAGCATAGCAATCAAAAGTAATAATAATTGACATACCTACATATTTTAATAATAAAATACTACAAGAGCCAAAAAATTGAACTTCCCATGAGACCATGGGTCAGAGGCACGCTGTATTTTTATGGTATATTAAAGCATCGCATATTTACGACAACGGTTCGGGTAGGTTGAGGGTCACAGTTCTAACCTAACCTAACCCACTTTTTTAACAGCCGTTCGGGTTGGTTGAGGGTCACAGTTCTAACCTAACTTAACCCACTTTTTTAGCAGCCGTTCGGGTTGGTTGAGGGTCACAGTTCTAACCTAACCCACTTTTTTGCAGCCGTTCGGGTAGGTTGAGGCCGTTGAGGGTCATGGTTCTAACCTAACCTAATCCACTTTTTTAGCAGCCGTTCGGTTTGGTTGAGGGTCTTTGTTTTAACCTAATATGATAATTCCCAGCCCAGCCCTGGGCACTGGAGGCCTAGATTTCCTTTGTTTTAGGCTTTTTCCTTTGTTTATGACATCTATATAAGTTTATGATCATTTCAAAAACTAGCCATTCATATTTACGATTTGATTACAAGAGAAAAAATGAAACATTTTGTATTTTATACTTTATATCCTCTTCTCTTCAATCAGTATACTTACCTACAATAAGGGCGTTATATATTTTGATTATTAGTTATTTCAAGTTTATGGTTTCTATACTTATGCCAAAGAACAATACGGACTAACAATCATTATGAATAGTAGCGGTTATATATTTTGACCATTATGTATTCCAAGAGTAGGCAATCAGTGCGTATGACAAATAACTTTAGGTATTTTGATACAGTATGTATTTTGAATTTAGGTATTTTAACCGTATGAATTCTAACCGTATGTGTTTTGACTTTATACATTTTGATATGTACCCGTAAATTGACAGCTTATCCATTAGATTTTTTATGGTACTTTGGAAAGAGGTAAACTCTTTAGACTACATCACTGGTAGGGTGACAATAAATTTCAATTAAAATTTAGTTTAATGAGGCATGATAAAAAAAAACTTAGTTCCATGTAAGTGCTACAAAAGTGTGATCGCCATCGATTACTGAATTAGAACAGTTGGTTCCTGATTACAAATGTGATCATAGTGCCCCTTGTATACAAAAAGAAACCGCAAATCGATGTACAGTTTAGCCGTTTGGTACACACATACTAGAGGTCAAACCAAAATGTTTGATCCACAGTTCTTAAAAAAAATTCCCTTGAAATAATTTCATTTTGTATTTTTTTTTCAATACTACAAAATAACGCAGTACAAAATGTACTGCAGTAGAGTTCTACTAGAGTCCTACTCCAGTACATTTTGTACTGCGTTACTTGATAATATTGAAAAATTAAAAAAAAAATACTAAATGAAATTATTTTCAAAATTGGATCTTGGGGTTGGATATGAGGATATCTAGTATGATTTTTGATATATAGTACCAAAAAAAAACCCAGCCATATCGTATCTGGGGAAGCCCAAACTTGGTATGTATGGAAAATTAATTTTGTTTTGTTTAAAAAAAAATGGCTGAAATGTAATGATGTGGTATATTTTTAGAACCGCCTCTATTAGCCCTTTCATATGATACCACACACGATAGGTTTTTGAAAAAAAAAATTTATCCCCATCCAAAAAAAAATGATGAATCTAAGGGATTTTTTTTTAAGAACTGCGGATCAAACATTTTCATTTGACCTCTAGTATGCGTGTGCCAAATGGCTAAACTGTACATCGACTTGCGGTATTACTGTAAAATTAGACGTGCTGCGTCGACTATCATACCCTCCAGTACCTACTACGTTGATTCATTTCAGTTTATAACTTAAATAAACTTACAACGGTATTGTGACTAAGTATACAAATAGTAAAGTGTATAAAATAATTTGGTTAGTTTCTTTGATACGCCCACGTTTACTTTGAATAACTTGAATTATTCGTTCAAGTCTTGTACGAGTCTCAAAAGTTAGCAACCATACATTAGAAGACAAATTCAGTTCGAAAGTTAAATCGAGCACGGCAAAAGGTTAACAATAGACATTACGTTCTGACTTAACAAATAAATGTACCTAAAGAAAGTTACGGCGCTTGTTTACGGGGGGAATCGTGCAGGTTTGTCTTCTGGAACAATTCTGATGATCAAATACAGATCTGTACCTACTTATATTTTAAGTCTATCTATGTACTTTATTCCGAAGAAACAGTGACTTGTAATCAAGGTAGGATTATGTCTAGCTTTATTCTTGAATACGATGACCTAACTCGAGTTACTACTGAGATGTTGCAAATATCGATGATTTACATATGTAGTCGGTACAGTCCCAACAATCCAGATTAGCCACTTGCCATTGTTCGTAATTTAGCCGTGTAATGAATGACCGATGTTAGCGGCCAGCTGTCAGCTGTCATTCATAACGGCTAACTTACGAACAATGGCAAGGGACTCAACATTCCCATGTGGTGAGTATACATGGAATTAAGTCAACAAAGTTGAGATCTGAGAACCCGTACTTGTAGTATGTACATACATACTCGAACCACATGGTTGGTGTATTTGAATCCTAAAGGGTGGGTTGCACCACGCACTATTAACAGACTCATCAACGTTAAATTTGGCGACGGAGCTGTCATCCCATAGAAAACTGTCAAACTTTTCATACAAGATTTTTTTTACGCTTACGTTTACGTTCATAGACAGTTTGGTGCAACTGGCCCTAAATCTGCAGTGCGTAAGTAAGTGCTGCTAGTCGGGGGAAGAAAAAAAATACCTTACATTAAATCGTACGCTTTTGGAAGCTTTTTCTGATTATTAAGTAGGGTCCTCAGATTCCCATTATACATTTTTCCCCAGTGACGTCATTGTGCATTTTAGGAAACCGGAGTCATTCTAGACATCGTCTGGAACACTACACTGACTAAATCCTACGCTCGGGATCTATTACTATTATATTTGTTAAAATAAGTGATGACTAACTTAAAGATTTCCCGAGTTGTTTAACCGAGCTTTTGTCGATAAGCTTCATTAAGGGACTTTTTTTCTTTTAATTTATAAAAAAGTGACTTAGAAATTCGAACACAATTCGAAAATTTGGTAGTATGTATTGTTTATTGATATCTTATAATCGCTAGTAGCGCCACCTATATGGAATAGATATAGGAACTATTTAGTTTATTTAGATCTCTTTGGAACGAATACCAAAAAGACTTGTGTATGTTTAGTTCAAATATAGAACTTGTCAATATAAACAGTTGTACTCTCACGATATGGTGGTTTTCATTATAGGTTATGGGCCCAGCTTGTTATACGTTTACTGTCGCATTTTTTGATTTATTTTTACTTTTATTCTCGCATTTAGACTATTTTTAGTGATATATTAATATCTACTGAGAGTGTTAGTCAGTGAAAGTGCAGATTGAGAATAGTGAAAATGTCGACGTCAAACTCGAACTATGTCGTGAGTGTACCAAAATTAAAGGGTAGAGAAAACTACTCAGAATGGGCTTTCGCAGCCGAGAATTTTCTAGTTCTGGAAGGTACTTCGGAGTGCATCAAGTGCACTAAGACCAGTAAGCCAGAAGAAGTGGCAGTTGATGCGAAAACCAAGGCAAAATTAATCTTAACGATTGACCCGTCGCTTTACGTACATATCAGAGATGTACAGAATACCAAGAAGCTTTGGGATAAACTAAAGCAGTTGTTTGATGACTCAGGATTCACAAGAAGAATCAGTTTGCTGAGAAATCTTATTTCGATTCGTCTAGAAAATTGCTCGTCTATGACATCTTATGTTACGCAAGTTATTGAGACAAGTCAGAAATTAAGTGGAACGGGCTTTAAGATTAACGATGAATGGGTCGGATCGCTACTTTTAGCAGGATTATCCGATAAATATTCGCCGATGATAATGGCGATTGAGCATTCAGGTATTTCAATATCAGCTGATGCTATAAAAACGAAGTTGATGGATTTAGAAGAAGACAGTGGCGACGTCAGCGGAGCTTTTGCGATGTTTCGTAAAAAAGGGTTAGGTCACAACACTAGTGGGACCAGAAACAATGGAGAAACGTCAATGTCAAAGTCGACGAAACTAAAGCCGCTTGTTTGTTATCGTTGCAAAAATCCCGGACATTATCGTAACCAGTGCACAGAAGGCAAGAATAATAAAAGTTCGTCAGATATGAAGTCGCGAGAACGTAAACAAACAAATGCGTTTAGTGCCGTATTCATGAGTTCAGATTTCGGGAAGGATGAGTTCTATATAGACTCAGGTGCAAGTTATCACCTAACTCCGAATGAAGATTGGGTAAGAAACGTCTCATACGAGCCTTTGACTACAGAAATTGTGGTTGCTAATAAAGAGAAATTGCCTGTGAAGTGTTCCGGTAATGTGATGATTATGACTGCGACAGATAATTGTGATTACGACATCGTCGTTGAAGATGTTTTGTGTGTACCGAGTTTGACAACAAATTTGTTATCCGTCAGCGAGTTGATTAAAAAAGGCAACAAAGTTGATTTTACCAAGGTCGGTTGCGATGTTTATAATCAAGCAGGAGATCTGGTTGCTACAGCATGTTTGATAAATGGAGTATACAAGTTGAATGTTACTCAAGTCGCGGCAAGTGCTGCGATGGCATCTGGTCATCTTTGGCACCGCAGATTTGGGCATTGTAACAAGAACTACTTGATCAAGATGCAGGAGGCTGTAGAGGGGCTCTCACTTGACAGTAAGATTGACATTTCTAAGTCGTCATGTATAGTGTGTTGTGAGGGAAAACTAACCCGTTCACCCTTTCCACAGAGCTGCAATAGAAGCACAGAGCTCCTCCACACAATACACACGGATGTATGTGGGCCTTTCCAAAATGTATCACTTGGAGGCTCTAGATACTTTGTACTTTTTGTGGATGACTGCAGTCGCATGGTGTATGTATATTTTATCAAACAAAAGAGTGAAGCTTTTGAGTGCTTTCAACGTTACAAAGCTTTGACAGAAAACCAGCTGAATAAGAAAATAAAAATCCTACGAAGTGACCAAGGTAAAGAATTCTGTAATAAAGAATTTGATGGCTTTTTAAGAAAGGAAGGAATTATTCACCAGAAAACCAATGCTTATACGCCTGAACAAAATTCTTTGGCGGAACGGTACAACCGCAGTTTGGTGGAAAAAGCCAGATGTCTCTTATTTGATGCAAAACTGGAAGACAAGTTCTGGGCTGAAGCGACCAACACTGCAGCATATTTATTAAACAGGACAGTGGTATCTGCTCTGAACGGCAAGACACCTTTTGAGGTTTGGACCGGCAGAAAGCCAGATGTGAGCCATCTCAGGATTTTTGGGAGTACTGTTATGATGCATATACCCAAGGAGAAGCGACTCAAGTGGCAGAAGAAGGCAGAAAAAGGTATTTTCGTGGGTTATCCAGAAGACATCAAAGGATATCGAATTTATGTTCCTAGAACCAATGTCATTACAACCAGCCGAGATGTGGTGGTAATGGAGAATCCTCAAACAGAAATTACTACAGCTGAAATTGAGGATAAACCCATCTTGGAGAAGGTTACAGATAAAATGTCATTGGATTCAGTAGGGGATGATTTTGAAATTTCAGGTAATGAAGAGTATCATGACGATGGTGAGGACACACATCTTCCAGAACAGGAGGAAGAATCTTCATACTCTTCAGCCAGCAGCATGGATAGTGTTCTAGAGGCCGATGAGGTGAGAAGGTATCCCAAGAGGCAAAGAAATGCACCAGACAGGTATGGTTTTTCAAATACTTGTATAGGTAACGAGAATCCTGAAGATACCTGTGAGCTCTCACTCAAGGAAGCATTGGAAGGTCCAGAGAAAGCTCAGTGGTTGGAGGCGGTGCGTGATGAATTGCAATCCTTTGAAGACAACAAGGCATGGGAACTTGCAGATGCACCCAAGGGCAGCACCATAGTAAAATGCAAGTGGGTATTGCGTAAAAAGTTTGAGAGTGACAATTCTGTGAGGTTTCGTGCTAGGCTTGTAGCGAAGGGTTTCACACAGAAAGCCGGTGTGGACTATACTGAAACTTATTCACCTGTTGTCAGGCATACAACCTTGCGGCTGTTATTTGCTTTATCAGTACAGCTAGGACTAAATGTTACTCATTTAGATGTCAAAACAGCTTTTTTGAATGGTGAGCTAGAGGAAACTATATACATGCAGGTACCTGAGTGTTTCAATTCTCCTGATAGTTCTAAAAAGGTTCTTAAGCTTAAAAAGGCCATTTATGGCTTAAAGCAAGCTTCTAGGGCTTGGAATAAAAAGGTAGATACTTGTTTAGTTGAAAATGGTTATGCGAAGTCCAAGATAGAGCCATGTTTGTATACCAAGCTTGATGGCAATCGCAAAACCATTGTTACGGTTTATGTTGATGATTTTATCATTTTTTCAAATGATGATGATGAGTGTAAACAAGTAAAAGACATGTTGTCAAGTCATTTCCAAATTAAAGACTTAGGACAAGTGAGGCAGTGTCTAGGAATGAATGTCAAATTCAATAAATTGGAGGGATCTGTCACTTTAAGTCAAGAAAAATATATTGATAGTTTATTAAACAAATTTAATATGACAGATTGTAAAACTTTTGATACTCCAATGGAAACCAAGCTTAATGCTACTGTAGGTCAAAAAGTAAACAATGAAGTGCCATATCAACAGCTTATAGGTAGCTTGATGTACTTATCTGTTTTGACCAGACCCGATATAAGTTATTCTATAAGTTATTTAAGTCAATTTAATAACTGTCACACTGATGAGCATTGGGCTTATGCCAAAAGGATACTTAAATATCTGAAAAAGACAAAGAGTCTTGGTATTAAATATTCTAAAAATGGTAATACTGAAATTAAAGGCTTTGTCGATTCTGATTTTGCAAGTGACACTCGGGATAGGCGGTCATATACCGGGTTTTGCTTTTTAATGTCAAATGGGGTTATCTCTTGGGAATGCAGAAAGCAAAAGACTGTAGCCTGTTCCACTTGTCAGGCTGAATACATGAGTATTTCGGAAGCGTGTAAAGAAGCAGTATATTTGCGGAACCTTCAGTTCGAAATTACTAATAAAATGTATACTTTGAGCCTGTTTAATGACAATCAGAGTGCACTTAAGCTGTCGTCAAATCCTGGGTTTCATAGAAAGTCTAAACACATAGATGTGAGATACCACTACACTAGAGAATGTGTTTCTAATAAAGAAGTTAAGTTGGACTATTTGCCCACAGCTGAAATGCCCGCTGATTTGCTCACTAAGAGTTTGTGTGCAAAGAAGCATTATACCTTTATAAATTGTTTAGGTATGGTTAAAGTTTAAATTATTACTTATTGATTGGCGATTACTAGATATAGTAGGGGTATTGTTTATTGATATCTTATAATCGCTAGTAGCGCCACCTATATGGAATAGATATAGGAACTATTTAGTTTATTTAGATCTCTTTGGAACGAATACCAAAAAGACTTGTGTATGTTTAGTTCAAATATAGAACTTGTCAATATAAACAGTTGTACTCTCACGATATGGTGGTTTTCATTATAGTATGGTACTAATACGGATCTAAGTGTTACACTAATTTTTCACCACGGTGACACGTTTAGATCCATATTAAAAGATTTTTTTTAATTTTATTTGGCGTATACGATCACTTTATTGATACCTACGCTAGTGAATATTTTTTTCATAAATTGACAATTTATTTAACATACATAATCATAAAAATATCGGAAATAGACTAAGTGCTTTTCGAACAATCAATATAAACAGCTAATACTTTAAGGTTTGCATTTTAAAAATTCCCGCCTCCGCGACAAGGTTACTACGCATCATAGATTCCTTACCTATTTTTATTAGATAGAGCGTATCCGAAGACTTGCAAGTAACACAGATCGGTAAAGAGATTATTTATTTCAACTTCAATATTGTCGATACTATAAAATGTCATTATATTTGTCATAAACACTCTGAAATTTTGACATTACAATATGAAATTACATATTGGTTAGATATAACCAATCTGTAATTTCATCATATTGTAGTTTTGTACTGATATGAATAATTGAATATACTATAAACAGTTGACTAGCTAACGACTGATGCAGCCCTACTATTAGTTCAGTATCTGGGAGACAAGTTCCATATATTAGTCCAATGTCGGCCAATCTTAAAGAAGTCATGCCTAGAGATATGTTTGCTATACCTACTCAAATATAATATCAACAATTGTCATTTACACAATTAAAATGGTGTCGGATAGAACCGAGTAATGCCGTTCACACCTGATTTGGTGGTCATGCCATGAGACATCGTACTTACGCACTTCATAATGCGTAGTCTATGAGGAGTAATCTTTACCTTGCATGCTTTGCGTGGTGCGTTTGACGTATACCTATATTTTCGTTGCTAGGATACCGATCGGCGACAGGCGAATAGAGTTTGTTTTGGAGTTTTCGGCCGGCCGGTGTCATTCTCATTGCGTTCATGTTGGTGTTTACTGCGCGGAAATACTAATTTACAATATCTGACTGTTAAGATGAAAGTGCAAAATGGATTGTGTAACAATTTGTTGATTGAAGCTGTCACAGTGTTGGGCGTAATTAATTACTTTTTGTAATTAATTACCAATTAAATTACATGTAATTCAATTACAAGTAATTGCAATTACATGTAATTCAATTACAAGTAATTGCAATTACATGTAATTGAAATTACTTGTAATTGAAATTACTTGTAATTGAAATTACTTGTAATTGAAATTACTTGTAATTGAAATTACTTGTAATTGAAATTACTTGTAATTGAAATTACTTGTAATTGAAATTACTTGTAATTGGTAATTGCAATTACATGTAATTTGTAATTGCAATTACTTTTTTCTCAATTACTTTTAACTGGAACCTCGATATCTCTCTAACGATACATGTTAGAAAAAAGTTTACTTGACAGTTTATGCTTATTTTTGCGCGTTTTTTATAGTGAACTGAAAACAAAATATTGTTTGGTCCAAAATCATCTAAGTCCTGAAATAGATTCGTTCGATCATCGTAGTTGAATATGAAAAGAGCGATCTTCGGGAAAAGTTTATATAATGTTTTGTGCTTCTTTTTAAGCATTGTTTTCAATAGAAAAAAACAAAAACCAAAAAGTAAGAAAAAAAATAAATTGATGGTAATTTCTCTAAGTCCCAGATAGCACCGCCGTCATCCGCCGTCTAACATATCGAGTATATCGTTGAAAGAAGCGATTTTGGGGAAAACTTTATATGACACTTTTTGATTCTTTTTAAGCATTGCTTTCGATAGAATAAAATTAAAACCAAAAACTATGATAAACATTTTTGATCGAAATTTCTCTAAGTCCTTGAGAACTTCGCTTCTGATCCATCGAAGTTAAGTATATCATCGAAAAGAGCTATTTTGGAAAAAAGTTTATATGATATATTATGCTTTTTTTTAGGCATACTTTACGACGCAATTGAAAAAAAACAGCAAAACATCAAAATAAAATAATTGTCAGAAATTTTCTAAGTCCTAAAAACCGTGTGCCGATGGCCGTTGATAGTTTGCTTGTTTAATATTGCATGTTACTGCAAAGGGAGATTTGTTTCAAATTTAATTTTACAATTTTGTGATTCTTTAGATGCGCACTTAAAATAAAAAAACTGGCCAAGAGCATGTCAGGCCATGCTCAGTGTAGGGTTCCGTAAACTGAGACCATTATTTCAAAAGGTCGTTTCTTACGGGAAATTTGGCGGCGCTTACGTCATTTTTACTTACGTCCTTTCACTATGGGTTTTTGAATGATAACTCAAAAACGGCTCAACCGATTTATTTCAATATAGTTTTCATTGAAGGTACTCATTAAGCCTCAGTTTTATGAATTTTTTCAAAATTTTAGGACCCACGATTCAAAAGTTAGATGGGGGGGGGGGGACGCCCTGTTTTAAACTTTCGGAGCTATTATTTCCAAAAGTATTAGTTTTATCCAAAAACTGTTTTAGAAGACCCTAATTCTTTTTAAAAGATCTATCCAACGATACCCCACATAAGTTGGTTGGAATGAAAAAAAATTTCGCCCCCCACGTCACGTGTATGGGAGGTACCCTAACAAAATATATTTTTCGCATTTTTATTCTACCGTTTTGTCGGCTTAGTTAATGCACATATTCACTCCAAATTTTAGCTTTCTAGTGCTAACGGTCACTGAGCTAGACCGCGGACGGACGGACGGACGGACGGACGGACGGACGGACATGGCGAAACTATAAGGGTTCCGTTTTTGCCATTTTGGCTACGGAACCCTAAAAATTAAGATAAAGAAATTCGTAATTGACTATGTCGATTGCTCAATTATGTAATTTGTAATTGCAATTATTTTCTGCTCAATTACTTTTCACTGAAACTTCGATATCCCCGTAACTATACATCGTAGAAAGGAGTTTATTTGATATTTTCTGCTTATTTTTGTGTGTGTTTTACGATTGAACTGGAAACCATTAATAAAATAAAAAATATTTTTTTGCTCCTAACATTATGACTGAGTATATCTTTGAACATAGCGATTTTGGCAAAAAAAAATAATTGACGTTTTGCGCTTCTCCCTAAGTATTGTTTCGACAGAATGAAGCCAAAAACCGAAAAGTAAGAAACATTTTTTTTAAGGCAAGTCCTAGATAGCACCGCCGTCTAACACATCGAGTATGTCATTGAAAGAAGCGATTTTGAGGAAAACTTTATATGACATTTTGTGATATTTTTAAGCATTGCGTTCGATAGAATAAAAATAAAAACCAATAACTGAGAAAAACATTTAGATGGAAATTTCCTTGAGAACTTCGCTTCTGATCCGTCAAAGTTAAGTACATCTTTGAAAAGAGCTATTTTGGGAAAAAGTTTATATACGCAATAAAAAAACTGCAAAACGTTAAAATAAAATTATTGTTATAAATTTCTCTAAGTCCTAGATAGCACCGCCGTCTAACACATCGAGTTGGAAGTATATCGTTGAAAAAAGTGATTTTTGGGGAAAACTATATGACATTTAGTGATTCTTTTTAAACATTTTGTACGACCGAAAAAATAACTAAAAAGTGAGGAAATATTTTTATGAAAAATTTCAAAGTTCAAAATATACTCGAAAGTTTTGTTAGAAAAAAGTAATTTGTAATTGAAAAAGTAATTAATTACCAATTTTAATTACAAAATCTAATTGGTAATTGAAATTACAAATTACATTTTGTTATTGCAATTTGTAATTGAGGCCTCAATTACTTTTTCCATGTAATTGTAATTTGTAATTGCAATTACATTTTGTAATTGCATTTAGTAATTTGTAATTCAATTACTTTTTGCCCAACACTAGCTGATACTGTGACTGTGATAAAAAGTGGACTCGCGACTTTGATTAAATTTAGTCATTTACGAAATGATGGTTTGTCGTTCCTTTTCGAAAGTGTTGACGAGATACGTCTGCATATGACATGCAGGAAAAAGTAAATGTAGTTGTTTTATTATATTCACCTATGTCACAGACAACACTAGAAGAACTAAAGTACATTTTTGGCAACCTAAACTTCCTTTGAATAAATGGCGCTGCACTAAATATTGTAGCTAATTGTGAAATATTTCCGTTTGTTTACTTAACAATTTTACTATTATGACAAAAATACGCTACCATATAATACATCAAAATAACATTAAGAACAATATCTGCGCAATGTGAATTTAAAAATAATTTAACTACTAATCATATTTTTTCATCCTGTATATTTTCTTCCTGTATATTTTCTTAGTACGCATGTACGTTACGCTTTTCCTCGCTTCTTAGATACCTATGACGGTCAATGACCTACATTTGTGCGCGTAAAGTACCTGCGGCCGCGCGTCTAGCCTTGTCCTCCCCGCCCCGTGCCCCGCAGCAATCATGTTTGTTTTATTGATTACTGATTTTACAATTAACGAAAATGCTCAATGTATTAATCGGTGATTTTTTTATATTGTGAAACATATTATTATAGCTAAAAGAAGCATTAAAAACTATGAGCGTAGAATTAATGCGCGTATACGAAAATCAATTAAAATCATTAAAAAAATAGCAATAATAAAGTCACCGGCGTAATTTTTTTTTAAACTAAGCGTAATAATTGTCTAGACAATATAGTGAAAAATCACCATTTATATAATTAGTGTTTGATTATTATTGAATTTTCTAAACATTTTTATTTATTCTATCGTATTCTCCACTTGATAGGTGGTGACTATTTCAAATACTGTTTTAAATATTCAGGTAGTCCCTTGGATAAAAAATCTCTAGCGTAGGATTTAATGTTTGTGGTTAATAAAAATTTTAATTTTCAATATTTTTTTAAAAAAAAAGCACAATGTATTATTTGGGGAAAACTTAATACGTATTTTCAAAAAATGATGTTTTATCAGATCCCAAGGATAAAAATAGGGTACGATTAAATGTGATCTCCTCGAACAATTTAAAGTTTAGTGACGGGACTATGCCGGAATTCTGCGTATAGGTGTTTATCCTCGAATTCCTCGATGCAACAAAAATTACAATTAAATCTGTCCCAATTTAATTTAGTTCAGCCCATCTATTTCAAACCAGATTTTGATTAGTTCTGAAAAGAAAAAGCCGGATGGGCAATGGAATTATAATCTCAGCGTATTATTTTCGTCCATGTGTGAAGTTTATAAATAATAAAAACAGATTAAAAACAAACAGACAGCCGAATTGTTAACATTTATTAATTAGGTACCTATTTTGTTCCTTTCATTATAACGTTCGTAATTGCCCAACCCGGATTGACCCATGCCTCATATTTTAAGTTCAGTATTCGACTTTCCAGGGTTTCAATACTAGTAATACTATTTATTTCCGTTTTTAATAATCCTGCACTTATACTTTCGTAATCACATGAGGTTACTAGGAGATTATGAAATTAAATAATCATGATATTCAGACTTCAGATTCTTCCATTTCCTTGTAAAATGAAGCAAAAAAATTGGTATAGTATTTTGTGCAACAGTTACATAATAAGGGTTCTTAAGATTCGAGGGTCGAAGTTATAAAATGAGGCGAAGCCGAATTTTGTTAAAATAGACCCGAGAATTTTATGATCTAATTTTATTATGTACCGTTGAACATAATAGTTTTTCTACGAGTGCTTAAGCAAGCCGGTAAGAATTGAGTTCGACGAATGCCGTGCACAACCTGCTGCTTCTATATAATTGAGTAACTTCGATCTCCCGGTGGATTGTGCCGGCGGCGCCCGCCCGAAACGCGGGGCGGGGCCCGGCAACAGTGTCACAATATTGTATGGAAATCCTTTCTGTCATTGTTATGGATGCTACAATGGGCGACCATAAAAGCTCTATCGAAAAATATGCGCTAGTAGTTCCGCCAACACAATCTCAATTCAAGTTTGCAATAAAACATCCAAAGGCCAGAATTCTGTACAAAAAAACTAACACATAAAATCATGACCGAGTCAAGGAATTACACTTTGACGATACATCTTGTTAATTCTGTTCTCCAATTAGTAGAAGGACGTCATCTTTCGCGTCTCATTTGTTGGGATTAGTTCGGTCGCATCGTGCCGGGATCCGGTTATAGCCGGTTATCGCCGGTAAAGCGACTCTTGCCGGATAATGGAGGTAGTGCTGTTAATTGAAGCCGTCTTTAGCTACTACGATACTCCACCTTCATTATACTCTGTTTTGTTAGATAGCGCCTGAGGCGGTGGTACGCAGCGAGAAATTTTAGACATAAGTGTTGCGCGGTTTTTACTAATTTACAGTTCCGTAGCCATATTAATTGGAAACAATTCTACTCAGAGCTCTAACAACTTGTTCAATACATTTGCTGCAACATCGAATATGAGTGATTTAGTTTTATTAGTATACTTGAAAGCAAGAAAATTAAAACAAATGCTCATAGTATTTACTTACTTCAATATACCGCGACTATTTAATTCTACCTTTCGGTTTAGTTTCATGTCCTGTAGTTTATAAACCAGACCAAATCGTGTCACCGAAAGTACTAAAGAATAATTGTGTTTGTTTCTGTTGCGGTCTTGGTAGGCGGGTTAGGGTTTTACCCGTGGTACCACGGTTTTTGTACCACGGGGGACCACGGGAATTTTTTTTCCTCGTATTTTCCCCGTAGACCCCACTGCTCCAGTTTTAAATTATCTTTTTGAATACGAAACTGTCCGTGGGCCCACGGGTCATTCCTCGAAAATAAATATTTCCAATAGATATGTCATAAATTACGCCTCTAAATACTATTCTTTTTTTAATAGGCAAGGTAGGTTTTGGTTATTTTTTTTTGCTGTGCCTTTAAATATACTAGTAAATGAAATTGTCTGATTAGATTAGTATTTCAATGTTCGTGTTTCCACAATAAGTTTTTTTGCACCTCCTATTAACTTTTCTACTTTATCTTCTCCGCTACCCCAAGGTTGTCTGGAAGAGATCGCTTTTTAGCGATAAGACCGCCTGTTGTTTGCCTCTTTTTTGTTAATTATATCTTTTTCTACTGTGTTGTAATTTTTGAGGTGTGCAATAAAGCATTTATTCATTCATTCATTCATTCAAATGAATACCATTCTCGAGCAGTGGGTCTATGGGGACAAAATTAGTACTCGTGGATCCACTGAGGGTCATAGCAGTGGGACCACGGTTGATACCCGGTTCTTTTCAATTACCCATAGTCCCATTTCGGTGTTGTGGGTCTACGGAGAATTTTTTTTACCCGTGGTCCCCCGTGGTACAAAGGCCGTGGTACCACGGTTAAAACCCGGGCGGGTTGGCGCGCGCAGTTTTTTTGCTATGTATGCTAGTATATGTGTAATTAACTGTAGATGGACTTGTAAAATTAAATTGTAGAGTACCTAGTGCATCTGCTAGTTGCGTAGCGTGAGATATCAAATGAGATCAGTTTGTACATTCCGAGTGCCGCTCTTGGTATCAGTAGATTTCAAATATTTGAAAGATTTTTTTATAATAAACGAATAAAATCATACACGCACATATTTACAAATAAAATAATATGAAGATAGAATCGTATTGTTTGTTTCTTTAATAAAAAAATATTCCTTTAACTCACGTTATGTGGTCCCAAATTAAGTGAGATGACCCAAATCTTGTACAAAATAAATGGTAACAATATTTACAGCGGCTATTACTGGCCTTTATGTGACACAAAACGCTAGTTGGTGTAATCTAGACACTTTTTACGAGCATTTTAAGTAATGTCCAGCGGACTGTTGTAAATCAGAGGACAATGCGACTTACCCTGATTAGCATAAAGCTGTTTGTTTCCTAAATTAGTGTTATTATTTATTTATGTATTACATGGAGAACACAATGGTAGAGTATGAATGTGTAACATAGAGCCAATTATAGGTCTTCACCGGTAGTATTATAATATTGCATCAGAACAGAAAACGGGGTGTGTTATTCCTGTATGACGTTCATGTATCGGTTCCTGAGGATTTTGAAAAACTAGGTGGTCGATAGCGTTAGGCTACATAGATGAACGCCCTTACCTTCGGAGGCCTAGAATGTATGGTTTTATTTTTATACCTGGTGTCGTATTTTAATTTTAAAATACTTAAACAATACATTAAAAACACATCTCAAACATACTTCCAACACACAACAAATAGGTAATCAACCAATATTGAAGTTGTATTGGAGTTGCATTCGAATAATTTTCAAGCAAATCTGATATTTCTGATTCAGGCGTTTAGGCGCTAGCTGTATTGCGTTGTTAATGCATCGGAGTTGAATCGTTTCTAAATTTATTTTAAACCTATCTCACTATTAGGTAGTTTCTCAAATGGTCAATATATCAACAGGGAGCGTGTAAGACAGAGTTGGGACTACACTTTCAGCTCGTTGTGCAAAACTAGGGTAGGTTTAAAGTACATATTTAAAACTTTAAACCCCAAAAAGTGTTTTAACGCTCAAAAGTGCTTACTGTAATAGTTTTACATGAAGTTTATTTTATATCAGTCAAAAAACAGCTAAAACATAGTTACCTGCAACGCCGCACAGGAATGCCAACTATGGCAATGTCGACATGAGTCTGGATTCTAATTATTTTGGCGACGCTTGCGAGCTTGCTTAGCCGAATTAGTAGGTATTTTACAAACATCGGCTACTAAAAGTACTTATTACATTGAATTCATCTTTCTCTGTTGCTAATTAATAGCCTACGTACGGGGCAGGCATTATCTAAAAAAAATAGTCTTAAGTCGATAAACATTTCGGCAGCCGTTAAAAAATCTGGTTAAGGTTTTAACTCGCACATGATCAAAGTTAGCTGTTACAAAAGTACTTTATATAAAAATAATTTATAATGTATAGGTATATAAAAATAATGTAGTTCTTTAAATTCTTTGATTTATTTAAGCTGTGAGCTAGGTACCTGGTACAGTCACCATCAGATATATCGGAGCGGCCAAGGTACTCAAAAATATCTGAGCATGCACTTAATCGCCTTTGACAATAAAGGAGTTTATAATAAAGGAGTTGTTCAGATATTTGTGACCACATTGGCCGCTACGATATATTTCATGCGATGGCGAGTGTACTTACATGATACCAACCACGTGGTTCAACTTATATGTCTCCTGAAATAAATCCATAATATTACATCAAGTTACAGTTACAACCTATATTCAACGACAAGATATAAGTCAAAGTTTGTCTCTCGGGAACTTAATAGATAATTTCTAAGTCGAGCAAACTTCGCAACTTTTGAACTCACGTCTAAAGTTACTATTCTTAAATTCACAAAGGTACCTAGTTTATTCAAAATGAAACTGCGAACGCAGTAACTTTGAACCTTGGAGTTGATCAGTTAGGGTCGCGTTTCATTGGTCTGGCGGATTCCTTTCTATTGACCGTAGGAAGGCTGGGAGCAAGTGTGACTACGGAGCCGTGAAAAGTTGAAAAAACAACGTCCCGTCTGTGCTTCCGCGCCTGGACTCGCAAACTGCTCAATTTCCGCATTTCAAAGGCCAAAAGAGTTTTAAATGCTGGCATCGTGTGTAGGAAATAATATTATCTTTGTTTCTATAATAAGTACCACGTGGGAAACTTTATTACGTATGATTAATTAGGATATTATACACTGAAAAAAAAAGGGAATGGAGCAAACAAGATTTTGTTAACAATTATAATGTAACTTGTTTCCACCTGAGCATATCAAGTACAATAATATCAGCAACCATTTTAATTTGATTACTGAAACATTATCAAAGTTAACAAAAAAAAAACTTGTATGTGGCTATCCAGTCTAAAGTTGATCATATCAAACATGATATTCGCTTGCGATAGGCACGCACACATTAAAGATAAAGATAAAGAAATTTTTATTTGGCATATCAAGTCTGAATCAACTTTGTTGAAGTAACTAACAATGAGTGATTGAAACAAATGTCTGCTTTGGTAAAATTAGACAATTTTTTTATTTGTTTGCCTTTACGATGCGATATCGTTACGGTCAACTACTAAAGATGTTCACGTGTTCAATTACTTTAACTCTATGGCTGCAATAATTTGTAAAGTCATAAGTTTATTTATAAGACCCAAGTGATGACCAACAGCACGAAACGTAGGGTCGAGGTAGACGGACAGAGTATACACTATGTCGACGAGTATATTTACTTGGGCCAGCTAGTCTCTTTCAGCAACAGGCAAGACAAAGAAGTCGAACGCCGGGTCAACAACGCTTGGAAGAGCTACTGGTCCATGAAAGAGCTAATGAAGGGTAACCTTCCATTATCACTGAAGCGAAAACTCGTCGACATGTGTATCTTGCCTGTCCTAACCTACGGTGCCCAAACCTGGTCACTCACAGAGGTTCAGAAGTCCAAACTGAAGGTTTGCCAACGCGCTATGGAGCGCAGCATTCTTGGTGTTAAAAAGACAGACCGCATCAGAAATAGTATGCTGCGCTCTAAAACGCGTATTGCTGACGTAGGCAAAAAAACCGCTAGGCTCAAATGGGATTGGGCCGGCCACGTCCAACGCATGCATCCGGAGAGATGGGCTAACATAGCTACCAAGTGGGTGCTGGTAGGGGGGCGCGGGCGCGGTAGGCCCAAACGGAGATGGCGGGATGATTTAGATACCTTCCTTAACAACTGGGCGGAAGAGGCGCAAAATCGGGAGATATGGAGATCCAGGGGAGAGGCCTTTGCCCAGCAGTGGGACACTCGAATAGGCTAATATAATAAAAAATAAGTTTATTTATGTTGTGATCAATTCCATCAAGAAATTTCCAAATAAGCTTAAAATCCACTTGATTGGTATTCATAAGGTACATTTGCATGTCATGTATAAAAAAATACTGGTTTATAATTGGTACCGCGCCACTGTTCTCCTTAGTGAAAACTACTCGTAGAAAAGAGTTTCAATGGAACTAGAATTTATTAGAGCTAGGTACCTTAAATTCCATTTTAACCTTGAGCGCACCAAAATCGACTCACAAATATATATTTTTTTGTGTTCTGACTTGCTAAAACATACAACCTAGTTTATTTTTAGACAGTAACTAGTTAAACGATACAAAACTAATTTTGACTAAATATGATCGTTTAAGAAAGTCAACTACTTAATCCAGTTTTTACGGTGACATAGTTTTCAATGATGTTTGTTATACCTATTTATTATTTAAAAAAAAAACAATTCTGTCGTTTGCACTAAGCGTAGCTATCTCGAGATACATTAAATTAGTAAAATTGTATTTAAATATCCATTGGCTTTTAGTTAATTAAATTAGTATTTTACTTAAGTTTTCTAAAAATTCGCTTTGTCTCACGGAGCCATCGGTATTCCGACAAAAGGATATCGGGCATCGAGAGCCCCACGTACATGGTGATTTAGGACAACCCCCACCTGGCAGGCACGCCCAGGGCACTTAATTAATAGAAAGGGAGGTATTTACTTAACGTTCTAACAGTTTAGGATCGGTATACATTGCCAGCGGGTAACTAAAAAGGAGCAATTTTGTAAAGTTTATTGTCGGACATGGCGGTAAGACTTCTGAATTGAAAAACGGCGGTCTTTGGTTCAAACCCCGGTTCGTACCAATGTTTCGGAACTTATGTACGAAGTATCATTTGATATTTACCAATCGCTTTTCGGTGAAAGAAAACATCCTGAGAGAACCTGCAGATGTCCGTGAATAAATTTATAGGTGTCATCATCATCATCTCAGCCATAAGACGTCCACTGCTGAACATAGGCCTTTAAGGGGGGGTTTGCCATACGCGCCACGCTTGTCAGGCGGGTTGGCGCCCACAGTTTTTTCATACGTGTACTTATTTAGGTGAAATCTCGAACCCGCTTTGGGCCAGTGCCCACTAAAGCCCGAGTTCTGTCGTCCAAAAGAGGGGGTTTGTACCCAATAGTGGGCGTATACACGCTAACATTATTATGTGTATACATTAAATTATCGGGATGAAAACAATTAAAAGATAAGTGAATATAACTGTCAAGATATCTAGAAGTTCGAGTAAATGTATCCCAAAGAAAATTAATGTACATAGAATGATATCTCCTTGGTGGCCCCATGAACCAGGAAAAAATCAGGCTAGATGGCGTTAAGAGTCTCGTTGGAAATAATAAATAGATGCAATCGACGAAATATCGTACTTTACTGTAGTAAATAATCATTTTAACTTTTTTTGTATTAAAGCTTATAATTATCATGACACCACATTCGAAATTAACAAAATTAACATTTAACAATTTTCATCATTCGCAACTCACTGTAACTCCAACGGATTGGTACGAAACGACAGTACTTTCGTCGCAATAGGAGCTTGCTGTTGACAGTGCATTTGGATAGATGGCGCTTCGCATAGACAACAGATCGCACAGATACACTGACAAGCACCAGGTATGTACACACTGAAAGTGGAAACACTTGTTAATCTAGCAAATCACTACACCATGAAAGTTAGTTTAGAGATAAGCGCTATCTCGTGTTTAGTACGCAGTTAGACTTCCGGACAGCTGATGCGCGTGAAACTCATCCCGTGACGTAGAGAACACTGTCGGAGCGAGCGAGCCACCGCGCCGCGCGCGATTCGGCGCGAGCGGCGATGCGTTGCCAGCTCGTGCGCGCGCGTCGTGTGCCGACGACGCGACGTTGTCACTTCTATTTGTTTACGTTTTTAGGATAGAGGCGAAGAGGGTCGTACATTGAAACATTGATTTTGACTACAATTTAATTTTAATCTATTTCTTATTGCTCCTCTACATGATGGGCCAGCGCTGGGCCAGCGCTGGGCCAGCGCAATGGCCATGTGCGCAACTACACGATGGCGACATTCAGTTGTGATCTATACGTTTTCCAGGATGGACGTGGAAGCATTAGCCGCTGCAGCAATCTATTTATGCGCCATATACCACCATTTTCTTAATGTACTCGTACACAATAATAAAGTTATTAATAAGAAATAGCGTAGAAGATGACGGATGTTATTTATCCAATGCTTAAATTTAAATTTATGCAAAAACTTTCAAACCCTACTAAAAAAACATTACTTATCTCTTTCTTAATGAGCCGCTATGTTTTTATTGTGTGTGTATGTATGAATGTATATATTTTACTATTGGTATTTAATGTTATAATTATTTATTGAAGTTGTACTGGATGTAAATGTACTGTATGTACTGTCTGCGTAATGTATGTGTAATTTTACTATTCCTCTAATTAATTAAAAATAAATTTAATGCGTGCACTACCAGTTATAATACGTTCTGTTCTTATATCCTACTACCCTAAGGTTGTCTGGAAGAGATCGCTTACAGCGATAAGATAGCCTGTTGCTGTCTTTATTTACATTGTTTTGTTTTCTTTGTGGTGCAATAAAGAATATTTTCTTAGGTACTTGAAAAGCTACTTTATTTTCTTTAAATACTTATTATTAGTTAGGTCTTGATTTTAGTATCTCTATGATTCACAATAAAAGCCATATAACGCATCCCCGATAAAGTTCTAAGAACTTCATAATTTCATGATAAGGCCACGTACTCGTCATTTTTTATTAAAAAAATCGTGTATTAGTTCAGAGATAATAGAGCGCACGCACGTCCACACCCAACCGCGTTCGAGCACGCACTGAGGAATGGGCCACGTGTGGATGCGCACTGCCATCGCTGGCCCAGTCCCTTTGATGTGCGGCCAAAAAACCGACACCGTGGCCATCCCAGCGCCATCCGCCACGCCATAAGCCATCCGTCGCCACTACCCTCTCTACACGCTGGCCCATCATAGTGGGCCAGTGTGATGGGCCATCATGTAGAGGAGCCATTAGACGTGGAGTTAGTAGGCCACATGTATTGAAGTGTATACATACATACTTATTTAATAGTATAAGCGACGGAAACTCACAAGCATAAGTAGTGTAGTGTAGCTTCAGTCTGTTAATCGCAACGCAGAACAGAACGTTCCGTTCCCGTACGCGGTACGACGTTACGTCATGACGCGGTGTCTTCTGCGTTGGAGCGGTCAGTTGATTTTCCGCAGCCTTGAAATTAGACGGGCGTGAATCATCACATCATGTTCATCAGAACATGTTTGAAATTTTTGCTTTGCTTGCGGAGGAAGAGGAAGTGGAGTAATTTGTGGTGCTTCGTGATAGAATCAGAAGAATTCTCAGAAACATGTTTTTAAGACGATTAGTAAGTTATGGAATAGGTATTATTGTAGTTGGGATGATTAGTTCTTCATTCGACGAAGGCTGTTACGAAAATTTTATAAAAAAACACTATGTATTGAATTTTTGTGTTTTTGTCTTTATTTCTATATGAAGGGTAGTTATGGTAATCGATTAAATAATCAATTAGAAATCAATATTTTAACCTTGACGCACACCGCAGCGAATGAACGAGTACCTACCTACTTACCACAGTTAAGCCTGTGCTACACGGCAGATAGCCGCAGCCTTCTGCCACGAGACCTTGGCAGAAAATAGATATTTTCTGCCATGTAGCCCGTGGTTGAAGCCAAATTCTACAAAGGGCGTTTAAAGGTCATGTAGAATTTGGCATCAACCACGAGCTACATGGCAGAAGACTGCGGTGGTTATCAGCCGTCTAGCACAGGCTTTACAATGGCGCGATGTGCGGTGAACTCCCTTCCCCACTCACCCGCGCTTGCCCCTCGCCGCCGACGCGTGCTTCGACGTTCGATGTACACTTTAATTAAAGTCAGTTTACGATTGACAGATCATTTTTATACCTACATTTGAATCTCTACGGCATTATCACCAGAACTTGTAACCGGTTACAAATAAACCAGTATTATAGAGGTTAAACCGGTTTTTCTTTTTGGGTTACGTTCGAACGAAATGATTTGGGAACGTTATGTCGGAGCCTTTTCTAACCGGTAACTCGGTGTTTGGATACGGGAGCAATGACCGTTGACACGCCGGCAGCGGCGGTGGCGCTCCCTGCGGCAATAACGGACGATAGCATACGATAGTCAACTAAATGAAAAATCAAATGTAATACCATCGCCATAGCAAACAAATCAGGTAAAGCGAGCGCCGAGCGGTCATTCACCCTAGTCTTCGGTCACACGGAGAGATCGCTCCCCTAACCGGTAAAAAGATTTCGTTCCCTTCCCTGCGAGCGAGCGTAACCTTCTTATGGGTTAGGCTCTCAAAATGTGGCTCCAACCGGTGCGAAAAATTTACCGGTTTACAAGCCCTGATTATCACACTGGCGACGGATCCGCAGCGCCGGTGTGCGAGCGAGATAGCGCTCTGCATGTGTATAGCGCTATTATCGCTCGCGCACCGGCGCCGCATGCGGATCCGTCGCCAGTGTGATAATGATATTAATGATAATCGCCTACCTTGTTGTCGTACCGTAAAACCCCCTAACTTCGCCTGGGTTTTGACACTTTTTTGAAAATATCTCACAAATTTACACCCTAATGGACAACAGAATGGCTACAATTGGACTCCGAAGGTGGTAGGCGAAGTATAGGCAAAATGCCCTGTCTTCGCCTACACGCTTCCGGAGCGTCAATTATGGACAACATTTGAAGTTGCCTCCAGCTATCTTATTAACTTTTAACGAGTTTTTCGACTTTGAACCTAAACTATTCCATAATAATCAATTAATCATATTTTACAAAAAACTATGGTAGGCGAAGACAGGTAACGATCTGAAGTTAGTTTCATACATTTACTGTACTTTCGGTAGGGTTGTCAAAAATCACGTTCTTTACTCGTCAACAAAAAATAAATACAAATACAAATCATTTATTGTACGAAAGTGAGTATGGGAAATGATAGATAGTTACATATAGTGCGTCACTATCAGCCAGTGTTTGGCGTACAATATGTTGTTTCTATTGCATGTCATTGAATATACTAATGTCTACACTAAGTGTAATATAGGCGGATGTCAAAAAAAATATAAATAATAATAATGTAATTCTTAAATTAATATAAGTCACAATAATAAAATGTCAATGTCATGCTATAGAAATAATTTAAAACTACAATAAAAATTAAAATTAAATTAAATATTAAAGGGTAATGGTTTAGGACTAGAGTTTAACCACTGAAATTTTACACAATCTTTTGGCGGGAATTTCAAATAATCTTGGGCTGGTATCACTTAGTATAGAAGGATTTATAGTTTTGATCCTAGAAAATATTTTTGATTTTCTCTGCATATGCAAGGTACCTAAGGAAATAAGTTTAAAAAATATACGTTGATGTGCACTCATCAAAACCAGCTTACTAATTAATTCTACCACTACATAAAGTACAGTCAACAACAAATACATATATGTTTACACTTTCTCACCATATACCATAGTACCAAGGTGAACAATGAAATGTATAGTGTAAATAAGACCAAAGATAATTAATGTACATAGATTGATATCTCCTTGGTGGCCCCATGAACCAGGAAAAAATCAGGCTAGATGGCGTTAAGAGCCTCGTTGGAAATAATAAATAGATGCAATCGACGAAATATCGTACTTTACTGTAGTAAATAATCATTTTAACTTTTTTTGTATTAAAGCTTATAATTATCATTTATTTATTTATTTTCTTTATTGGAGAAACAACAGAGGTAAGCACATAAAAAGATACAGTTGAATATGTAGTCCATTAGGTTTATACCTACTTCCTTAAACGTTCTCACTGAGAGAAGAATCATGACACCACATTCGAAATTAACATATTAACATTTAACAATTTTCATCATTCGCAACTCACTGTAACTCCAACGGATTGGTACGAAACGATAGTACTTTCGTCGCAATAGGAGCTTGCTGTTGACAGTGCATTTGGATAGATGGCGCTTCGCACATAGACTAAAGGTGATATCAGACGGTTCACTCGAATGAACGTTCATTGGAATGAATGCTTAATTCTTATTTCATTCCATGTTCACACGCAAAGACAAAAATGAATATTCACTTGTTATTTCATTCACCATGTAGTCTAATGAGGTTGTGCATCTCGGAATAAGTTTAGTTTGCGATTACTTAATTAAAGAATTAACGAAAAGGCAAGAAAAAGAGCGTAGTAGGTGGTGGGATATTTATGCTACAAGTGCAGAAAGCAAGTAATTTCCGAACGAGTGGCGGTGTGAATTAAAACACGACCGAAGGGAGTGTTTTAACTCCGACACGAGACTGAATTTACTTGTTTTATACAAATGTAGCATAAAACATTTTACAATGAATTATGCGATGAAATAAATAGTAATAATTGGATTTAGTTCAGTATATAACTAGCACTGTGCAGTCTCGCAGAGAAGTACACCGCGTCGCGTGGCGGGCGGGCCGGTGGCGGGCGGGCGCCGGCCAGTTGTGCAGAAAAGTACTATGAAAATCCTTTGCCGCAAGTGTGCGGCAAAGAATCGCTTTCTGTACACGACATTACCCTGAAAAAGAGCACTTTCCGAGTTCATGCATTGTAAATATATTTGGAGCCTCAGGTACATTGCTGAGAGAATTATTATGTCTTTATACTTATTCGTCTAGTTTGTGGTTCCAAAGACACTGGTAATTATTATTATTTATTATTATTTATTATTTATTTCATGGAGAACCAACAGCTATACATAACATAATGGTAGAATGAATATGTAACATGGAGCCAATTATAGGTCCTCACAGATAGTGACAAATTAAACATTTAGCGGTTCGCACTTACATCGTCATACCTAGTGGTTACGAACTATAACAATAAAATAAACTTAACTAGAACTTAATCATCTTGACAAACATGTTAGGGGCACACTCATTCAAAGAATTTACTAGTTAGATTACGCCTTAAAGTAGGATATATTACTATTGAAAACGTCCACATCCACATTTTTCGTTAACTTGTTGATATTTTTACATGCGCGTACAAGAAAACTGTTCTGCCTATAATTACGTTACGTAATTTTTGAAATTCTCTAAAAACAATAAAGTATTCTGATCGTTTCACTTGAACACCATTTTGATGCGGTTATATTTGTTATATTCGTCTTGATACTACTCACAGGATTCGAGAAAAATGGGGAACCAAAGTGAACTTTCATTCCGTGTTCAGACTGATCATTTTTGGTTCATTCGGAGTGCGAATGAAAGGTGCCGAATGATAATATCGTACATTGAAACATTGATTTTGACTAAGTAGGTACAAATTACATTTTAATTCCTTTTCTTAGACGTGGAGTTAGTAGGCCACATGTATTTAAGTGTATACATACATACTTATTTAATAGTATAAGCGACGGAAAACACCCTCACAAGTATAAGTACTATTATCAACTACAATAATATTGCTTCGCTATTTATTGTAGTTGGGATGATTAGTTATTCATTCGACGAAGGCTGTTACGAAAATTTTATAAAAAAAAAAACACTATGTATTGAATTTTTGTGTTTTTGTCTTTATTTCTATATGAAGGGTAGTTATGGTAATCGATTAAATAATCAATTAGAAATCAATATTTGAACCTTGACGCACACCGCAGCGAATGAACGAGTACCTCTACCTACTTCCCACAGTTAAGCCTGTGCTACACGGCAGATAGCCGCAGCCTTCTGCCACGAGACCTTGGCAGAAAACAGATATTTTCTTCCATGTAGCCCGTGGTTGAAGCCTAATTCTACAAAGGGGCGTTTAAAGGTCATGTAGAATTTGGCATCAACCACGAGCTACATGGCAGAAGACTACGGCTATCAGCCGTCTTCGTCTAGCACAGGATTTACAATGGCGAGATGTGCGGTGAACTCCCTTCCCCACTCACCCGCGCTTGACCCCCGCCGCCGACGCGTGCTTCGACGTACACTTTAATTAAAGTCAGTTTACGATTGACAGATCATTTTTATACATTTGAATCTCTACGGCATTATCACACTGGCGACGGATCCGCATGCGGCGCCGATGTGCGAGCGAGATAGCGCTCTGCATGTTTATAGCGCTATAACGCTCGCGCACCGGCGCCGCATGCGGATCCGTCGCCAGTGTGATAATGATAATCGCCTAATCGATCTAATTATGAAAAACTAAGAAAACAATTTTTTTTCGCGAATTTTTTTTGGTCTTGTATGGAGGGTTGGCCGGCTGGGACGACGTGTCCCATACAAAAACATTTTCTTCGATTAAAAAAAAACTTTTTCCTACTCGCAATAGGATACCAAATATGCCCTTAAACGGATCACTAGTATTTTTGTTACACCCTGTATTATGAAAGATTATTAATAATCATCTATTTTTATCTTAATACTAAATCACAATCAGCTTTATCAAAAATTCTAAATTCAACTTATGTTAAAAATTCTTGCTTATATTAAAACAAAAATAAGGTATTTTTTTATCAGTATCAACAATATTTTGGCACTACTTAACAATCAAAAAGGTAGTAAGTCAGTACTAAATAAAAATTACATAAATATATCACACACTTGGATTGACAACCCTAGGCGAAGTGTAGCTTCTAGATGGCCGGAATATCACCTCAATTACATGTTAATCGATTGCGACATATACACATAACTTAGGTAAAAAATAATCATACCATAAGAAAGAGCATCAGTTGTACATTATAATAAAAGAAAAAGCTTACCTTTATCTCTTCTCATGCATTTATTATAGTAAAGTTCCGCCGACGTTAAACTGATCATAAACGGCTTTATTAAGTTAGCCACAATTGATGCGAGAATATTGCCATGCATAAAAAACACTTTCTATTTAGTAGTTTTGACTTGCTCTAAAAACTAGGCGGGAATTTCAACTTTTATAAAAATAGGCGAAAATAGGTATCCCAAGCGAAGAGACGGGGTTTTACGGTAATCATAAAGTCAACTTTGCGAGCATCACACCAGTTGGTGCCGTGTTTTGAACATGGTTTTTATTTCCTTTATGTTAAGATAGAATATCAAATGGATGATTATATCTGTCAAGTCCAAACGTACTTTGAACGTATTGAAGGTACCTCGACCATCTTCGATCGTCTAATGGTCTAAGAGCTGACCACGTCAGATGTGACAATAATGAGAGTGTTGTAACCAGTCCAGTTAGATTGCATAACCATCCTTATTGCTAGATCCGGGCATCTGGCAGCTTTTAATGGGTGGGGATCAGAGTGACAGACCAACAGAGTTTTTAAGTTGGAGAAAAGTAATACCGAAATAGGTACAAACTGCTGAAGTTGTGTCATTTATAGAGAACTGGGCCTATATTTTAACATTAGAACAAAAAACATTGTGTATTATTGCGGAAACAAAAACAGTAGGCAAGTAACCAAAAATTACATTATACATCAATTGGGCATTTACTTTCCCCCAACTGAAACTTTTGAATATTAATATTATATAATCTAATTAATTACATAATCTTTCATAATATTGGATCAAACCCAGAACTCTAGAATTTGTTTTCTTCAAGTTATTTTCATTCTTTGACCTCCACCACTTTACAGCTGCCAGATGTCCGGATCTAGAAATAAGCATAGTATAGCAAACTAACTAGAGGTGTTTCGTTGCTCTCGTTACTGTGTCATATCTGACGTGGGACGTGGCCAGCTCTCCGTCTATAATTGCATCAGCACTTCCTTCAGAATGGGCAAGAGCGATAGAGACGGACATATCTAAATTTCTGTTTTCGAAGTTCGCGGTAGACCCGATCCCGATACACACAAGGCGACTAATTTTAAAGCGTAGTACCTACTTTTGAGGGTTCCGTAGTCAACTACCTTTACCCTTATAGTTTCGCCATGTCCGTCCGTCCGCACTCTAGCTTAGTGACTGTTAGCACTCGAAAGCTGAAATTTGGTATGAGTGTGTGCGTTAATCACTCCAACAAAGTGATGGAATAAATATTATTTATTAAGGGTACCTCCGCTACCCATGAGTTGGTGGGTGTTTTTCGCTCCGACCCCGTCGTGTGGGGTATCGTTAGATTAGATAGGCCTTTCAAAAATAGTAGAGGTGTTCTAAAATTATTTTTGGATAAAACGAATAGTTGTGTAAATAATAGCTCTGAAAGTTCAAAATGGGGCACCCCCCCATCTAACTTTTCAACCGTGGGTCCAAAAAAATTTAAATACCTAAATCATGAAAGTGAGACTTAACAAGTAGGTAGGTACTTTCAATGAAAAATATATTGAATAAAATCGGTTGAGCCGTTTTTGAGTTATCACTCAAAAACGCATACCGAACGGACGTAGGTACGGCATAGTAAAATGACGTAAGCGCCGCCAAGTATCCCTTAACATACAACCTTTTTGAACGGATGTATTGTAACAGGCCGGCAACTACGGAACCCTACACTGAGCATGGCCTGACATGCTCTTGGCTGTTTTTTTTCTTAAGTTAGACTCGAGCTAGAATGTTCTACTTCTTTTAGGTTTTTTTGTTATTCGTAGGTAAGTACAGAATGCCTATTCTTTAAAACACAAACTGGCCTTGAAATATGCCTGCACGGCAACGATACACGACACATTTCAAGCACTACATATTACTATAAAACGTATAATTGATAAATAAAAATTTCACTTTAAATGTTTAATACCTACAAAAAAATCACGTTCGACATGAGTTATAGAGTGCGAATAATTATATTCCAATATAAACCTTATTCCGTTATACTTAAGAATTAAATTCTAATAAAGCGTGATTCACCGCAAGACGAGCGGCCGTACGTACTTACCTACCGGTGGCCATGTTGCCCGAAATTTTGTATCGAATTTTGTGTGAATTTTGATGTTTGTGGCGTAGATTGTGAATGACTACGGAAGCTGAAGTCGATTAGGTAGCTAGCCTGCCTTCGCATGCGCGGCGCGGTGGGTGCGCGCTGTGATTGGTTGAAATGTATAAAGCCATAGTAAATAGCATTATCAAATCCAAGGTGTTTCCGTAATGGGTATTTATTATTTTAATGGTGTTTCATTAATGGTTAAACAAACTTACCTGAAGTGAAGTTTGACCGTAATTATATTAATGAGTATTGTGTCGTGTCCGTACTTTTGTAGCGCAAAATGTTTGGGAAGCCGAGCTGGTGGGAATCTCGGGTAGTATGAAGGCGCCGCCACTGATATCTTGGTCTTATGCATAAGTACCTAGTAGGGTGCGTTGGGATAAGACCGAAAGGGTTTTCGACAAGATAAGCAGTGTTTTCTTGAAAGCTCCATCGTACAAACTACATGAGGACCAGGTACCTACATGAAACTATGATTTTAGTAAAGAGAACATATTTTTCTTTATATTTTATTTAAAAAAAGATTTTTGTCGTACTTTAAGTATTAAAAAACTTTGAATAAAGTTACACTTGTGACTTAAAAAATCGTGGGGCAAGATGAAAAGGTTATGGGTTAAGATCTAAATAGTTTTTAAAATCGTTTATACGCATGGCAGGTAGGTATATTTGATGCATACTTTTCCAGGCTATGGCAACGTAGCTATTTAAAACTTTACTTCAAATTAGAAAAAAGCCATAAATTACCGAGAAAATTCGATTTTCCAAAAAGTGATATTTCAATCTTATCCCATTTTGCGGTGAAGTGGACAAGGGTTCTCAAACTACTGCCATGTTCAAAACATAACCACAAAAATATAAATAAGTTTACAATAGAGTCCTGTTTAGTTTAATTAATGTACTGTAGAAGTAGTATAAACGACCTCGACAGTACTACGCTTACTCGTAGTACCTAGGTATATTGAAAGCAACAAGTTATCACTCTACAGTTTGAGAACCACTTGTTAACACTATGAGATTTGAAAGCGGGTTAAGATAAAAAAATAGTATTGCCGTCTTACCCCAAGAAAAGTCACCGGGTCAAGATAAAAACTCAGCAAATAATAAAGATAATTTTAAATTCTCATTGACAGGTGAATAAAATAACAATAACGAGCAAACGTATCAACTCAGAATATTTATAGCTGCACTGAAAAATAAGTTACAGGACATGGGGTAAGATAAAAAAAACAGGATTTGATGTCGAAAAATACACCTTGTCGAAAATTGCCAATAACTCATTTCCACTCTCACTTAGCGGACGGAACCGACCGACTGAAGGGCGGGGGACAACAAAATGGAGTTCCCAATAAAGGGGTCAGGAACAAAAAATGTGCCAGAAGTTGGGAGCTAAAGACGGTTTTTTATCTTCGCCCATTTTTCATCTTACCCCAACGCACCCTATACCTACCTACTATTGCATACCCTTATTAACTACACAGTAAGACAGGATGGTGTACATAATTAGATAATATGTATAGTAGGTAGGCAGAAGTCATTTTTGTCAAAACCGGTGCGTCGGCGTCGCCGACGTACAGTCAAGTTCGTTAACATCGACGCAACAAACTGAACAAAAATATACACGACCTTACATCCATACGAATAAGGTTGTATTCACATATTTTTGTTCAGTTGGTTGGACGCGTAGGTATTAACGAACGCGACTGTACATTGGTGAGCGCGTGGGTGTCGGTCTTTGATAAAGTATTTTAATCAAAGGTGTCGGTTCACAATTCAAATACCTACTTACCTACTTGTGCGTGCCGCCTGCCGCCGGCGGCGTGTAGGTATACAACCGAGCCCTCGCGGGAGAGTTCCAATAGGCCTGGCCTATAACTGCGAACCACTTCGTTCATCGAATCGTCTATTGGCCTCACTCTCTTTCGTATATGCAAGAGCGATAGAGACGGGACCATCGTTTTGTCGATTTTCGAACTTCGCGGTAACCCACACATCCTTATATCTGTGCCTGCCATGTGTGAGACGCCTCTCGACAATTTCGACAAACAGCGTCGCGCCGACGTTGCGTCACTTACGTCGACGCTCGAAAGACAGAGTAAAAAAGCCCGCGCGCTTCGGTTTCGAAAGAAAACAAAAGCCAAATTATCAATTAGGAAAATGAACCTTATGTGAATAGACACAGAGTGCGAGATAACAAGCAGTAGAACATTATGAAGATAAACACCTAGCAAAATTATGAAATGTTTTGTAATCTAAGGCGTAGCGTAGTAAATACGTCTCTTACGTTACGTCTGTCTACGTGGCCTAGGTTCTATCCTCAGCAGAGGAACGAGAACCTTTTGTTGTTTTTTATATATGTATTTTTGTTGCTGCTCGTTAGTTTTTTATAAGTTTTAGGTACTTAATATTTCCTTAATTTTATTTTAACTTAGACGGTTTTTCAGCCGGTGTAATTAGTTTCCGGGTTCTTCCCAATTGATTTATTTATTTGTTAGGTGAAATTAACTTTCTGTTATTTTGTTATTTAACTCTTTAATTCTTCATACTTTTTTTTTTAAATAAGAACTGAGACAAGATCTTTAATAACTTACAACCCATGCATAATCTTCTCTGAGCATCACGGTATTTTTAACTGACTTCAAGATTTCGAATTTTATTTTTGTATGTTCACCGATTATTCTTGGAAAATATTTTTTTGTTTTGTTTGTTCCTCACAGTAATTCCCATTGTTCATTAGTTCAGGATCTGATGATGGGATCCTGGGGAAATCGAGAACTCTTCACATATTATAGGCACACCACATCTTTAGTGATTTGAGTATTTTTCACAATAGTTCGGATTTTTGCTTTTGGAAAGGTGGAATAGGCTTAATGCGAGCGATTCTTTTTTTGTTTAAATTTATTATATGTTAGATGTAGATATAAATGTATGGTTACATACATCACACATTGCTTTAAGTAAGTACCATTATTTTCCTACTCAAGTATAGGTACCTATACGCTTACCATGAGTTATGACATTGACGTTTTCGAAAATGAGTATCGAGTATTCTATCTGTGCATCTTGCTTGTACGTATTAGTGTAAACGAGATGCACAGATAGTAAATTCGTTACTCGTTAACGAAAAGTGACAAAGTCAAACTCATGGTAACCGTACTGGTATTTGTGTTCTTCTCATATCCCGCACGTTAACAACTTGACTTATACGCAACGCAACACACACACACACACACACACACACATACACACACATGCATTTGTACGCTTATCATTTACGCCACAGTAGAAAGTACATCAACTTTTCAACAGATGGCAGTAACGTTAGAAGTACATCAACTTTTCAACAGATGGCAGTAAAAACGTCTAACTTCAACCTGCACAGTAGCGCCATTGCCGATAATAAGTCGAACCTTCGGGTACCGGCGACGATAATTAGTTTTAAGTGTTTTAAATAGTTACAATGAAAAGAGCAGTCTATGTACTGTATTGTCTTTGATGTATCCTTACTTAAAATTTTAATAAGAATTTTAATGATTTGTAAGTATCATAGCATGCACTACGCTGTGACGAGTGGCGGATCCGAGGAGAGGCCTTTTTTCCAGCCGTGGGACACAGTATAGTAGTGCGTAGCAACTGGTTCAAAAATTTGAATCCTAAGCGTGCGAGGTCGTCAAGGCTCGAGAGGATGAACAAACTTTTCTGCTGAGTGTACTTCAACATTTTTCACCATACCTGCTCCTTTCCACGACCAGTTTTTCAAGTCGAGGGTTCCTCAGGAAGGAAGGAGGAAAAAGTTGAGGAATATCCCTATATGCTGTAAAACATTGAAAATGTAAAACTATTAAGTATCCGGGTTGTCCTTAAACTACGTCCGGACACGGGTATGTCCTTAAACTATGTCCAAAAAAGAGGTATGAGAACTGCGAATGTCATCTCGTTGTATGATAAGGCATGTTCAGCAAATGTCATCTCGCTCATATCTGAAGCAGAGCCGGACTGGGGAAGTACCTCCACCTTACAGACATCCACAGCCAAATAGTATTCAACCCTACTCATAGTGTTGTGTTCCTTATTGTGAGTATGGTTGCCAAAGAGCTCAAAGAGGACCCATTGTGTTGACGACCAGGCCCCTCTTGTTCTTTTAGCCGTCAACACAGTGAATCCTCCTTTTTCGTCTGGAGTTGCAGATGTCCATAGGCTATGGGAGCCGTATACTGTATACTTATTTGCCACCGTCGTGGTAAAAAAAAGTAACACAACTAATCATGTTATGATTATGAATGTCAGAAAAACTTTATATGGAGTATTGATAGAACTTTCGCGGAAAACAGAATTAATTTTAGTATAACTTGGCCAATTATTGAAGGTTTAGGCCTCCCCTCTTAAGCAGTTAAATTACGTTTTTTTTTGGCATACCTAACTCGTTTATTTATCCAAGAGAGGTAGACTAGTGCAAGTAATATTGAGCTTGCGATTATTGAATGGAGAGGACGTGAATATTGCAGCGTACGTTTTAGAGGTGAAATTTATTTGGGAGAACTTAATAAAAATACCAATGCATGCCGTCGATTTGTTCAGTTTAATATCGATTACCCATAGGACTGTTTCGGTAGCGGACGTAGTGGGAAACTGTGCAAGCGATTTTTTTAACGCACTAAATATGGCTCAGAAGATTGCAGGTCACTTCTAGATGTGATTGGTTCACGACCAGGACTTTTCCAGCGTACATGAAGAGAAGCGTATGCTAATTAAGTCTGTGATAATTATTAAGCTTTTTTACCCCCTATAAAGATAAACATCAATTTCTTTTATTCCGGTAATAGCCCATAAAAGCAATACCGGTATTGCATGCCCTACTATTAACCCTTTAAATCCAACGATTCCCTATCAGGGATGTCGCGAATATTCGCATACGCATCCGCAACTAAAGCAAATAAAGTAGGTAATTTCACCATTACCCAATAGGAATATTGTTACATTTTCGTCATTCGTCGATCGAGCTCTATGTTCTTGACGAATAGGGACAAGAAATGACGATTTTGTTTTGTTCTTAATATAAAACTTTGATATTTGGATTTTTTTATACCTAATCTTACATCCGCATCCGTATCCGCGGATGTGAGTTTTTCAATATCCGCATCCGCATCCACGGATATCAAAAAATCTGCATCCGGAACATCCCTGTTCCCTATTTAATTATACCATACTAGCTGAAAATTAAACATCATTAAAATCGGTTCAGCCGTTCTTGAGTTATAAATGGTGTAACCGACACGACTTTGTTTTATATATAGCTTATCTCTTATAGCTTTCTTGCTAAAGTAGAATCTGGTAAAGTTACCACAGAAGGTAAAGTTGCCAGGTTTGATATACCTACACGAACTGTAGCACTTATCATAATTAGTGAGATACTAAGCATAGAACTTCATATGTTAAATATATCGAAAAACACTGCATTCCATTAGAATTCTTTTGCGAAACATCCAATACTCTAATGCCTCCGTCGGCAATAAAGTCGCTACTTTATTGACAGGGTTATAAAGTGAGGGTTTCATAGAACGTTTTTAAACGTGAAATAGGGAATTTTATAAATAAACCGGTTCTCTGGGGGAATTGTTAATAGTGGGACTACCTGACGAGCCGTTATACCGTTCTCTTGTAAATATGTTTTTTAATAAAGTAAAATAAAATGCACGCGTGAAATTAATTTAATTATTTGTAGCATCTACTGGGTTCCAGTACCCACTGAAAGTATAGTATAGCCAAGTGATAGCCAAGTAAGTAATTTGTACTAAATTCGTTTTGAAGCCACGGAAAACTTCTAGTCATTTTTCTTAAGCTTACTTGTTGTACCGGATTACATCGATTTGATTTGATTAATCAGTGCTGCTCGACATATCAAAAAAACTCCACCCCCAGACGCACCCCGTACCCCCAGTCAACGGTAGGTACTATTCTTCCGAGATATTTATATTTATATTTGTTGTTTGTAAATAAAAATCTAGCATTTTGGAATCTATATAAGTCATATCATAAACTTATTTCGTTGTAGGGTTTTAGGTTAGGTTATTTCATAATATGTTTATAAATATAAAATACAATAACAAATAGATATATTCTTAAAATCCTAAGCTTTTCTGCCAAAATATGTTATTAAATTTATCTTATTGTAAAATTGGTTAATTGATTCCGGTTCTCAAATTAAATACTTACCTAAATACTGTACAAGTAATGAAAAATGAATTTGTGCTTTAAAAACTTACAAAGTGTTTCAGCAAGAAACGATAAAAGAAAACGTCAAATGGAATATAACGAAAACTATAAGTGGATAAACACTAGCTTTAGTATTAAAACAGCTGCTAACGAAATTAACTCGTGATCAAACCTCTCCGTAAGTCCCAATATTAACACCCAGCATAATACATCCAACCCTTCCCGGCGCAAATTAGATTATCTGAGTTATACAGAACCTTATTGGCCTCGACTCGGACCAGCTTGATTAATGCCCCGTAGTTCCGCTATGTAGTTATCCTACCTAGATATTGTATTTGCGATATTCATGTTTCATTAGGAGTAATAACCGGTGTCGAGCGCTTGAGCCCTGTCGCCGTTTTGTACCAAGCTAAGTATGCCTTTGGTAATATTATATGTATAGTGATTGAAAACTTAAAGGGTATAACGATATAAGATGCTACGGTTGGCAATTTGAGTGAATAGAGCTTTTGAAATAGATATATTATGAACAAGTACATTTATAATACCCTGTACGCTACTTATATATAATATTGTTACCCTGAAAGCTGAATAATACTATACCATGCTCTGTATAATAGTAAGTAAGTAAGTTACATATAGGTACCATCGGGTTCAAAATTGCATGGCCAACTTATACTACAGTACTGGAACAGTTTTGAACTTTTATAATTCACAAGTGCGATTTTCATTTTTAATCTCGAAACTGGAATTCAAGGGCAAAAAATCTACGACAGATACATCAGTGTCATAACCATCATTGTCGCTTATGTCACTGTCAAGTAAACTTTTCAGGTTTCGCCAACCTTTTTATAATATGCTGCTTTATATTGGCCAACATTATCATATTATTTATTCTGTGACATTATCTAAAGAGTGGAGCGTAAGCAAAGTGAAGTACTTACAGACGTACGGATACAACGGAACTGTCAGCTGGCTACCTAGACGTCTCTGCATTTCGATAGATTTTTGATTATTAAATAATTGTTCCACGATAACTTTATAAAATTTCTTGGGGATGCAGCATAGATAAATAATATAATTTGAGTGTTCAAATATGACCAGATCAAGGCGTTATGGAGCTTAGAAGGCGTGAAAAAATCATCATAAAGTGTCTTGTTATATTGGTCCAATCATTTGCATGTAAATCACGAGTTCTCGGTTCGAAGGGGGCTACTAGTTACAATAAGGTTTTTGTAAAAAAAAGGTAGGTATGAACTTTTGTCGCCGACTGTACTCTACTTTCAACAGTTAACTAACACGGAGACAATTCTAACGAACATATTAAACACGATAAGGTTTCGATTTTGACTTGATGTAGTTCTTAACTTAGTCGTAAATTATTGTACCAAATGTTATGAATACCCGAAGTAATACAAGTGCAATACCAGCTTTGCAACCAAAAATCACGGATGTTTAACTTTTTATTAGGGCGTCTTTTATTTATGTAAAATAAGTAAATACAATTACTTCTTTAAATTATAGGATTGAAATTACCAACAAATAAATTATCTTAGCGTGTTTTTAATAAAAAATGGAATATACCATTGTACAAACATTTTACTGCAGTGGCAACATTGTAGTAACTTTTTTGGCCTTGAATTACAGTTCCGAGATTAGTTGGAGAATATAATATGATCATTGATCAGTCATAGTAAAAAATCTTTTCTAACAGTTATCGAAGATGCGCTAGGTGTTATATAGATATTTGTTAATAACACCGAGAAAAGATTATCCAAATTACATTTTTCTTTACCACACTATTGCATTCAACTATTTCATTATCATCTGTCATTTTATAAGAGTTTGGTCAATAGATTATGTGAGCATATTCGTAAACAGTTTGTAAAAATATGCATGACCTTGAATTCTAAACGAACGACAAATGGCTAAGACGACGAATGCTATTGACAAAACCGTTATAAAATGTGAAGTTATGTAGCAATAATAAAAAGCGATAGCCTGTTAGAGAAAAATAAAACTTGCATTATCTTTTCTTTATGTAGCAAACAAATACGTGTATTATACCTAGCGCCATGCTAACAATTGTTAGAAAATATTTGTCATTATTAGTATTTAACGTAGTCTAACGGGGCACAATATAAAATCGGACTTGTGAGTTTTCTCATTTTTATAGGTTAAAAAGGCGTAGTTGTACTCCACTATTATGAATAAATTCATTGATAAATTGACCATGCAATTCTGAACTCGATGGTACACTAACATGTACACCCAGATAAGAAATTGCACGGATACATAATGAATGAATTCATTTATAAATTGCCCATGCAATTTTGAACCTTGTTTATTACTTTTATTTACAGAATTCATTATAAAAATAAGTTGTTCATTACATTCTCAAATATCAAAACATCATTAATGATAAATCAAAAGATTCTCCGTACAGAAAGGAACAGCAACCCAAATATTCAGACTGAAATTAAAATTCCTCATCCCTGGCTCGGCTAATTAATCTGACATCTTTTCAATGTCAAGAAATCCAACACGGATAATACCGCTTTAATCATAAATATCAACAAACAATGTAACTTCAAAACAAAATAACAAATACATTTTCGCCCCAACTTCCCCGCTGCCTGGATCCAAACCGCCGCGCCGGCAAGTCTAATATTCAAAGATAATTTGCACGCCACTGTACCTCGCACAAAAACCTACTCCTTGAACTAATTAACTGGCATCAAAAGCCCTTTCCTACCCTTACGTGGGCCGCCAATGTGGAAACCGAATGGTTTCCAACAATTTGCTAATTAATTTTGTTCTTTATTACGCAGTTGTGAAGGCGGCAAAGTGACAAGTTAGACCGAAAACTTTGCGTGTTTGAGGTTGACGGGAATTCCGTTGAGCTACACATCGATTGTGAGTAGGTTGACGAGTATGATTACTATGAAACCTCGATAGTATACTGGGGCAATGTTGTTGTGCGCAAAGTGTGTTGACTTAATAGGGAATTAATAGCATTGATCGCACTTGACGTAGCAGACATGTAGACTTTCTTGAATTGAAATGGAGAAACGATTGGAGTAATTTAGTCTGAGTCAATCTCATAATGTCTGGTCCGATCCGGAAGAAGGCATAAACTTGCAATAAAACTAGTGTGTGTGTGTGCTAATTTTGGATCTCAATTTGCAGTCTTTCATATTTTTAATAAAACGGTAAAAGCTACCACATAACTTCCAATGACGAATATGTTTTTAGTTTGGTTTTCTTTCAGTACTAAAATGAAAAAAAATGTGCACGCCGAGAAAAATTTGTGAATTTTTGACCATGGATAAGTAGAGTGCTCCTCGATGAATATTTTTTAATATTGGAGGTCCGTAATTTTTTTACCATAGAGATTAATATGCATTTGACTATACTGAACTGCTGCCATATAAATGAGAATAATAGCGCCCTCTTGACAATGGTCTGAATGGTCATATATTTCTGGTTAGACTTTAAATAACTCAGGTAAGGAGGTCGGTCTATGCCACGGTGAGTTAATTTTATTTGGAGTTGCTCTCTCCCTTATACATACTTATTATATTGTTTATTACATGTACAGCTTTTATCGCAATAAATTCACAGGAATGTAGAATATTGGTAGAAATATTTGTCACTTCAACCACGATTCACAGAAGCATGCAACCTGTGTGTAAACTGGATATTCAAAATATAGTACTTGTATTAGGCATTCCCGGGTCGAGTCGTTTCACTCGTGACCAAAAATCTTGTCACAGAGGTCGTATAAGTATGACAAAATATATATATTATTCTTCTTTTTTTTTCAATAGCCTATTTTCGTGTCCCACTGCTGGGCAAAGACCTCCCCTCTTCTCCTCCATTCAGTGAATTCAGTCCTGTTTGTAGTATAATAATATATTATCCCGCCATTCTATAGAGAATGCGTCCAGGTCATCCCGCCATCTCCTTTTTGGTCTGCCTTCAGTAGCCATTTTGGCCCACCGTTCAGTGTGCATGCGGCAGACATGCCCGGCCCAGTCCCATTTTAGCTTATCGGTCTTGATACCCACATCTACGATCTGTCTTCTTATATAGATTTTTTAATACTTATATTATTATCTGCGTAGGAAAATTAACTCACCGTTTAGTTTTAAAAACTGACAAGACGAGTACTTCGTCCGCGTGCATCTTGGAGGCGAAACTACCAAAAATGTAGTTCTGGGGTATAAATATTTACCATACAAAATTTTATTAAATTCTGTACAGCGGTAGCCCGGTGGTTTGACATAAGATGACAATGCGGCCAGTGGCAATTTTTTTTTACCTTGCTGCCTAAATGCATTGGAAATATCTTAAGTTGAACTCAACTTACCACATAACAAACACAAAACGGTGCAACATGCTTAAAAAAGCGCAATTTCCATCAAAATTGTATTACACTCGCAAACTGCTGAGATCCTGTATACTATGTTCATGGCTTGACTAAGCAATAACGCAATCAGGTGACAGATGTCGCCCTAATCCTATAAGCCTATGTAGCTGCAAATATTGCCCGAGTATATTGCACATTATCGCCAACTCGACTTGCCCGCACGTAATAATCTGAGCATTTGGCTGAGGTCAGTAAAGGATTCCGGTTCCATTATTGGTTTAGGAAGTTTATTCTTTGATGTGGCAGTTGGTTTTGTGATATACCTGAGGCAATACTAAATGAAGGGAAATATAGGGAATTTAGAAGGACCGTGAACTAAATAACACTTAATAGTTTTTCTGCAGAAATGCGTAGGACCAAGCCGTCAGTCACCCTGTGCCGTATTCTAATTTAAAAATACATAGGGTAAATCGCGAGTAACTGGCCACCGTTCAGTAACTAGCCTCATACTAAAATGAACTATATTTACCTACAGGCAGAATTCATTTTAGTATAACTTAGCCTGTTGATGAAAGGTGACAAGTAATTAAAACCTTATACTAAAATGAATTATGTTTATAGGTGTACAGAGTTCATAATTAGTATGAGGTGGCCAGTTACTGAACGGTGGCCAGTTACTAGCGATTTACCCTATTCAATTTATAACTTAAAAAGACAATCTACCTTAAACATAACAGATAATCAACAAATTTTCGAGCTAATTCAAATATGTCTGATTCAAACGTTTAGGCGCTAGCGGTATTGGGTGGTTAATACCTTGGAGTTGTATTAAAGTTGGATCGTGTTTAAACATATTTCAAAGTTTAAATACGGCCCACTGTATTTACACTACTTGTCAAGCACCAATGCACATAAGTATTCGGCCAAATTTTAAGGCTAACTTGTATGACATCTAAAATTGGAATACTAATAAAGGAAGCGGGCGTCTCATAAAGGAGCATTATACCCGCCAAACTAATCAAGAGGACTAAATTGAATTTAATTTTGCAAGCGAGCGTACGTCCGCAGAGGGCGGCGTGCCGTGTAGATGATGATTTATGGACTGCGACCCAATGTTTTGGACTCGACTTCTCGATTTATCTTCGTCGATTATTCAGTTTTGAGAAGAATGCTTTGTGACTAGCAACGTTTGTGTACGACAAGACTGTACTTGAAGAGTTGAAGAATGATCTATGAGTGAATTTTTTTATACTACGGCGGTGGCAAACAATCATACGGCCCGCCTGATGGTAAGTAGCTACCTTAGCCTATGGACACCTGCAACTCCAGACAACTATTTATGGACTAAGTAAGAGCTGGCCACGTCAGATATGATAGACAATAATGAGAGCAATGAGAGCCGTCTATTAAGATTGCAATACTATCCTTATAATAGACAATTTAGTCATACTGATAGGTAAAAAAACTGAATTTTGGCACCTGTAAACTAAGGTGGCGGCCGTCGCTCCCCCCCCCCCCCTCGAAGTCTAAAATCTAGATTCATAATAACCACCCTGTAGCCTACTACTACCCTTAAAAAATAATCTACACCTCCTTCTGCAAGGCAAAATGCTCGAAAGACTGATCTATAACGAATAGGAAGGCCGTATAATGCGGTGAAATGTGTTTTAAATGACACTAGCCACAAAATGAGCCTGCAGGTCGCCGAAAGACACAGTTAATTACTTGCCGAGGATGGAATTTCATTATTCTTGTTTTCATGGTAACCGTGCTTATTAAAATTCACGGTTGACGAAGAAAAGTTTTTGAAAATGAACCTTAATTATAGAATAACACTTGTTTATCTCAAAGTATTCAAGGTTTTTTTAATAACGTAAATAATGAATCAGTCATTAACTATGGCGTTATCATTGATATGTAATTAAGACCGGGATACACTCAGCCCAAAAAATGGAGCCACAATAGTGCAGTAAGAACGACCCGGAAAGTACTTGTCAGTTATACCTATTAGGCTTTAGTCAGTAAATAAGACAGGCCGGGTATACATTTTCAAGAGCTATATTTCCGGTAAATCATGTTTGAGACTGTAACTCTATTACAAGATTTTCAAACTTAGACTTGATATTTTACACCTGTCATCTTAGTATATTTTATAACCTAAAATCTGATTTTTGTACTGAGATGACCTAAGAATTGTGTCAATGACAAATATCAAGTCTAAGGTTAAAAATTTTGAATAATATTCTAACTCAGTGGGCGTTATTCATAAACTTCAAATTTAAGTGACGTTGACAAACGTAATGTGTCCATATTTTTGACATTTCAGAGACTATAGAGATATAGACGACCACAGCCTAAGAACTTTTTGAAGCTCATGTCGATTGCGCCATCTATGTCAAAGCCCCCTAAAGATACCGAATATGTAAGAGAAATGTCACCTGCACTGCTACTCAACCTAGTAGCTACTAATGTACTACTAGTACCAGGCGCGGTCGCAGCCTGAAATTTTGGGGGGGGGGGGTCTTACACCCGAATACCGAATAGGTATCTTTAGGGGGCTTTGACATAGATGGCGCAATCGACATGAGCTTCAAAAAGTTCTTGGGTTGTGGTCGTTTTTATATCTATAGTCTCTGGATATAGTATTGAGAGACAAAACTTTGCTAAGTTTTAAAAGCATATTTTGTAACGATTTAAGTAGCTCTCGACATAGTTCAGGATTCGTGATTTTTGAGATTCGAGCACTCGAAAGTTTACTCTGAATAAAAAGAGAAGTTACGTTTTAAATATAACAGCCACGAGAATTTAAAATCATGATTATTTTAACTATTAATTTCATTCAAAAAAATTGGTGACTAACTTTAATGTGCGATTATTTTCGAGCTTAATTTTTTTTAATTCGAGCGTTTCTATGTCAAGAATCGGCTCCCAGGTGTCCTAGTTGCTTGTACTATTCGTTCTCACGTAATATATGTTTAGTTCTGACAAGGTTGGCACACAATAACGTTATTCAGTTGCGTAGTACGAAGGAATCCTGCTGTGGAGTAGGCAGCCTAGTAATTACAACTCCGTCACTGCTAATGTTAATCACTTTGTTTTGACAAATGGATTTTCTGTGTTGCTTAATTAAATAGAAACGCATATTAGTAATATACATATATTTATTTAACAGGGTTTGAATGTTAGTTAAGGGGATGGCAACAGCTAGGATTAAAATAAACAAAAAAAAATCTATGATTTTACTAAAAAGTTTACTTTTCGTAATTTTTCCTTTGTCTGTGCTATATTAAATTTCAGCTTGATACCTCCACGCGTTCCTGAGAAAAATGATCTTGACAAACAGACGGACAACAAAGTGAGCCTATAAAGGTTCCGTTTTTTCCCTTCGAGGTATGGAACCCTAAAACCCAACCAAATTATATATACGAAAATTAGTAAAGATACCTCTTTGCATATTATTTCGATGAAAAATTTTTGAACTTTATTAGTTAAATCGTTTTCCAGTTGTCACTAAAAACTTCTTTAAGCATATATGATCTTTTGATACCCATTTGATAAATATTTTATGGTCTCATACAAAAGACATGATTTTTTTGCCGTTTTTATAGATAATGGTACGGAGCACTTCGAGCGCCAGTCCGACTCGCACTTGGCTCGTTTTTTCTATCCACTTATATACCAATTGTTTTGCTCGGTAAGTAGGGAATGCAAACCGGTTATAACCGATTATTTTGTCAAAATTTGTGATTTGTGAATTAACCGATTATTGAAAATTCAAATAATCGGTTAGGGTTATTTTTCACCTAAAATTGCATCATAATTTTTTGTATAATCATAGTTTTTCTAGAGCTATAATTCTTGTATTCTATTCTGTAATAATATCAGGTTTATCTCTTTTTACTCAATTTCGGTAAGTGATTTGGAGTGAGTGAGACCACCTAAGGTAGAATTCATAAATCCGCGGACTGATTTGACAGCTCTTTTCATACATTTGACAATCGCTTTGTATGCCAGGAGCTGTCAAATCAGTCCGTGGAATTGTGGATTTTACCTTAAGTAGAGTGCGGCTAACTTTGAAGCACAGATATTCCACTTTGCCTTATTGATTTTTATGATATTGTGATGGTTATTTTATCATATTCTTACAAAAATATCCGTAACCGGTTATAACTGATTATCGGTTATTTCCCGTCCGAAACACCGAAAACATAACCGGTTATGAAATTTGATCGATTATTGCATACCCTATCGGTAATAACAATAAGATCCAATTGTGGTTGAAAAAATACAGGAAAGAAATCTACTAAATTATGTAAGCTTGTTCCAGTATGCTAACAACCATCTTGAAACGTGTTTTTAAATTAGTTGCCTTGCGTGAAATGCGACATGCAACTGACACATGAAAAAAATGAGGTGTTCTCATAAAAGTTTCAAACAAATCCTTATTTAAGGTTTTTTTATACAAAAAATATTGTGATTAATGTAATCAAAAACATGCTGCAATCCGCTGTGCCGCGCCTTGAATTCCAGTCAGCAGTTGATGAACATTAAGAGTCCGGTAGTGTTTTTTTTCGATTTCGCTCAACTTTTTGATGCGATTTTGCAGTAACTAACATAACTTCTATAATTTTGTATACATATTATGAAAGATCGTTTCTTTTTGGATGGAATAAATACAACGATTTTTTAATTTTATGCTTTATTTATAAATAATTCACCCTAATCTAACACCTGTTTCGCGATTTTTGCTTGGAGAGGTGAAAAGAGTAAGGTTTTTATTGATTTAAATTAAGTTATATAAGTACGTAAAATATATAAATACATTGAAAAATGAGTCGCCTGAGGAATAAGTGTAACAGTTTTTTTCATTTTCATATATATTTTTTGAGAGAGAGTGTGTTTTGCTAGAGCAATTTTGCTAAAAATTGCCGAATTTTAGGTGATAGTTTTGGAAAGATACTAAAGTATTTTACAAACATAAAAATACAAAAATAAACTTCATTTCATGCTTTATTCAGATAATATAAAACATATTAGGGTCCATAACAAATAATAATTAAAAATCTTACGACAAAATTACACGAATCAACGTCCTCACTAAACATGCTCTGTAAGAATCGAGTTTTAAGGTATTAAATATTAATATATATAGACCTAAAGTACTTTTTTGCAATAACAAGACTTCAAGCTATCGTACCAAATGCAATTCATGTGCATAATGTCATTATTAGCGATTTTCGTTTTCAAATCGTTACCGGACTCTTAAGTAGATTTTTTTTCTTACAGAAATGTTCAAAACCGATTAAGAGTCGCCAGGACGCTCGCATTCCCATACAAACGTAGTTTAGCTCTCATTTTAAAGCGACATGCTCTAGAACCATGAAATTTGGCATGGGCATTCTAGTAGTTCAGATCTAGGTCCTACATTCGTTTTCGTTGCTAAAAAATTGTAATACAAAGAAAATACAGCCAGTTACAGATTTACATTTGCTATAGTTTCTTTTTATTAGAATTTTTAGCAACGAAAATGAATGTTCGACCTAGATCTGTACCACTAGAATGCCCATGCCAAATTTCATGGTTCTAAAGCATGTCGTTATAAAATGAGAGCAAAACTACGTTTGTATGGGAACGTGAGTTCACGCGAGCGTCCTGGCGACTCTTAAGGAGCTTAAGATGAGGATTATTATATTAACTAGTTAAAATATATGCAGTTATGTAATATTTGTCGCCCATTTAGATTTTTTCGATAAATTACTGTACGGGCTAGGCGGATCATTCGTATTAAAATGATTATAGTGTTATCTAGTTTTATATTAAGTAAATATTCAAAAGCCCGTTATTTGGATGCTAAGCCAGTGCTAAAACAATCAAGGCAATTTGTGGAGTACCTAATCAAGCATAAGTTGAAACGCCGGCTTTCGTCTCGTAACTCCCGCACCAGGAACGCTGTTTGCATTCTAAATATCAGACAACGCTGCAATTAAACCGTCCACGTCCAGCGAAAAGACGTAAACGACAATTTATGTCAAACTAAAGTTCGTAAATCTATTACTTACTTATGCTCATAACTACATATTCATAAGTAAGACTTTTCTAATTAGTCATTCGTCGTCGCTGATGGTAGGTCTATGGTAATATGCTCCAGGGGCTGAGTACTATCACCCCTTAAAATAATTGTACTTAATTTTTTGGCACCTTATATGACGTTTTAGTTTGACATTACATTTTTTAAATGAACTAATACTGGGGTTCTCTAACGCATTTGTCTCCAAGCTCAACTCCAGAATAGGGGATATTACTGCAATGTTCTGCCATCAGAATGCAGCACTAGAACATCGGTAAACCATAGAGTTCTTAATACATACTAAGGCCTTAAACAGTTTTTTACAAGTTTTCATAGACAATTTATAACGAATAAATATGTCATTTGTGCACTAAGGCGGTTTGTTACAGGGGGCCTATCGTGAAACGAAAGAATCGAAATTTTGTCTTCTGCCTCTCTATCGCTCTCATATTATGTGACAGAGAACCAGGTAACGAAACTTTTATTTTCGCGTTTCGCGGTAGGCCCTCTGGTTGTCCTAGTGCCGCCCTCTACGCAGAGTTTTGCGTAATATTCCGTATCGACGACTCATCTCCGGCACGCTACTGTCAAACCCATTCCACTGTTACCAGTGCTCTCCCGAATCGCTCCGCCAGACTTACGAAGAAAGGAAGCTCCGCTACGAGAAGCTGCAAAGATCTAGAAGAACCCGACCCTCTCAATTCACGCCGAGTTTCTGGATCCTGCAAACCGCCGCTTGAAATCCAGGAATGCTTCCTACAATATCTCCGAAGACCTGTTCGACAGTTGTTTCGATCTGAACCGTGAGTGGTCGCAGTCGTGGAACTCTCAGATGGTGGGAAAGTTGGGCTCTGGATTTATTCCAGGCTCCGTAATTAAAGGGTCTGACCTTCCAAGACGGGACTGGTGCAACGTCAACAGGCTCCGAACTGGCCACGGTCGTTGTGCAACTACAAACACCGCTGCGGATGGGTGGAATCCCCGGCATGTACCTGCGGGGCGCCAGTGCAAACAATCCAGCACATTATCGAGGACTGCCCCATAACCCGCTATGCTGATGGACCTCCTGAGGCTAACGGGTCTTAATTTTTATTTATAGTTGTTTCTGCTTCTGTATGCAATAGGATGAAATAAATAATGTTGAAAAAAAAACACATGTTTCATTTGAAACTAGGAAATATGGTGCCACAAGTGAGTTCTGCCAAGAGCCAGAGGAAACAGCTCTATACAGCCTCTGGCAATGCGGACCACTAATGTAGGTAAGAATTATCTACTTACGGCGGTACATGTCACAATCATATGAGAAACGATATTGTTCCTTTGTTTTTTATATTATTGTTTTATTTTGTAGTTAGATGGTAGTAAACTGAAACAGAACTTACGTATATATGCCTATTTACTTATTTAAATCTGAAAAGTATAACATGCCTACGTCTGAGTTACGGTACACCGATTTTGCGAACTAAATTTACGTAATGTCAACTCGCCGAAGACTGTGTGGCAACCAATTACAGCAAAGGTAAAACTGTTCTAAAACAATTCTAGAACAGTTTTACCATTTCGTTAAAAAAAGCTATGCAGAATTTGCTGTAATTGCTTGCTATACGATCTTCGACCACTGACGGTCTTCGCCGAGTTGACATTAGGTATAATGGGGTTGGCAACTGTCAACGGTTTGGCCAGATGGCGCCAGCATAGCTGGTACCGCTCACTAGTATTGTTGTATGGGATTTGGCTTAAAGGCTAGCCCCCCCAGGTCAGAAAATTAAAAAAAAAAACAAGAATTTGACACAATTGGTAGGACTAACAGGTACCAGCTATGCTGGCGCCATCTGTAAAAACTTTCGACCGGCCAACCCCATTAGTATTTCAAACAGCCTCTAATTTACCACATTGCATACCTTGAAACTGAAAAACCAAGCCAAAATCACAGACCTATATTACCCGAGGTAATTAAATTTACATGTACATGGAAAGGGTCGGCGTGAGAATGGGTTATTATTAAAAATGAAATAACATGGTTATGCTTTAAATTATAATTATAGCGTTGCAGCCGGTAACGTAAATTAAAATACACTGAAAGAGGGAATAACATCGACATACCATGTGACCATTAATTATATTATTTTGTATTGCCAGACCAATTCCGACCGATACTTATGGAGGTCCAAAGGGGACGCCTATGTTCAGCAGTGGACGGGTTATGGCTGAGATGATGATGATGATGATGTATTGCAAGAAAAGTATGACATAGACATTGAATTTCGTGTATAAAATTGTGATTCCAAATTGGACCTGAACCAAATAATAGGAATTTGTTAACCAAAATACATACAATATTGATTAATGTAAAAAGATGGTAACGCAGTGGTAAATGTCTTATTTTCATACATCGGGAGACAATCAAGGACCACTGAGTTACTGCGACTAAGAATATTTACGGTTGTTATTATTAAACTAGGTAAGTTATCGGGATTGATTAAGCCTCTTTCTCCCTCTCAAAACATAAGATGATATACTCGTATAATGGTTGTTTTGTGTACAGTTTAATACTTGTTACTTGCATAATGCTTAGCCAAAGTTATCAGCTAGCACTAAACAACCAACTGTTTGACTAAGAAATAATTGAAACATAAACAATAACCAGTTTAATCACTTTAATCACCATCCGATCTCGTTCGTATCTTCACACATCGCTGGCTTTAAATGCGATCACTTTGCACTTCTGGTCGACCGAGCATCTGTCTTGTGATGGTCTGAGTACACATCGAATGGTTGCCTTGATACTGTCTATTTTGATTTAAAATCTTCATAGCAATATATATTAGAAAATAGGTAAATTATTTACCTATACACCGTGTTTTTTCCCCCTTTAATTTCAGCATATGGTTAGGTACGATTAAGAAAACAAAATGGCATAATTAGTTTAAAAAATTTTTTTTTCTTAGAATAATTAGTATATCGGTCACTAATGTAACTAGGGTATTAGGGTGTATGTAATCATCAACTATTTGGTTGAGTTAATACTCAACCAAATAGTGATAATTATGACCACGTCAATGTAATTTCGAACATTATATTACTCCCAGATACAAAGAAAGCTTATTTTATTGACGTAATACACAAATGAATCATTTATTCCGGTATTTCAGAGTACAAAAACAATTTACGCATTCCGAAAGTCAAAAATTAACTATAGATTATCTAAGAACTGGAGCTAATTAGGACATTGGTCTCTTTGAGAATTATATACTTTATCAACCGACTTCAAGATTCCGAAAAACAAGGTTATCAATTCACCGGGATCTTTGTTTTTTTTTTATATAATATGTTCACCGATTATTCGAAGACGGCGGCTGAACCGATTTGGAAAATTCTTCTTTTGTTTGAAAGAGTATACTTCACAGTTGGTCCCATTGTCAAGAGTTCCAGATATGATGATGGGATACTGGAGAAATCGAAGGAACTCTTCAACTATTATAGGCACACCTATAGTAATTTCACTATTTTTTACAGCAACTCGGCCACTTCCTCTTGGAATAGCGGATCCTAAGTGAAGTCGGTTCCTTTTTGGAATAAGGTTGAGCTTATTACAAAGATCTTCGTCTAAGTGTCTACGGCTTCATCTTCAAGGTCTTTGATTAAATACCGAATATAAAAATGATCGTTTTCGAATAATCCTCTGTGAAATCCAAGGGGGTCAGATAGAAATTACTGAGTGGATAGGTGAGAAATAAATAATACTTCTGTTATACATATTGAATCTTCTTAACCAAAAATGCAAAAATTGCAAAAAAGTTGCGACTACAATTACTCAAGCTTAAGAGAATACTCTATAAATATAAAGTTACCAACAACAACATCATTAGGATTTAATTTTGTCGATGTAAAAATGTTATTATTGACATTAAATAAACTAAACAAAGTTAATGGATACACAGTCAAGCGTAAATCAGTATTAACCTAGAATATTTTTTGGTAGAGAGATATCGTTTTGGTTGCAGTTGCAGGACAGCAAATTTTAATCGGATCAACTGTGTACTAGAGTAAACCACAAAAAAAAACCGTGGGGTGCCCGGCCTTAGAAATGTCCCCCACCATATCGTCCCGTGGTTGCAGTAGGAGTCTGCTAAGGGAATATACCGGGAGATGGGCAGCAGCATCTTCCGAAAGCCTACAAACAATAAACAAAAAACAAAAAAAACTGTGCGCGCCAACCCGCCTGCCAAGCGTGGCGCGTATGGCAAACCCCTCCTTAATAAAGGGGAGGCCTATGTTCAGCAGTGGACGTCTTATGGCTGAGATGATGATGATGGTGATGAATTAATACTTCCGACGAACCCCACAAACAAATCTTTATAAATACCTCATAATGAATTAGGTTCTCAATTAAAATACAAGTACCCATTCAAAGCCTCTGTTTCCTCTGGACCATAATCTTGTTAAATTAGCTTCTAATTAGCATAATTGCTTTTCGGCAAGCATAAAACTTTTCTAGGTATCTGTAAAAAAGAAAAATTTGTTACGAGTTTGTTTTATGTTCGGAATTTATGGGGATGTTATCAAGATGTGATAAAGGATAGCGGTTTTTGCGCTCAGTTCGAAATGTCCGTGGTGCAAATTGAGCAGTATACATTATGTATTTGAATGCAAATAAATAATAAAAACCATCTAAATGATATATTTATACGCTTTGCCATATAATTTAAATATATCACCTACTTTAAATTATACCTATACAATATGTTGCTGTAATTGTCTTCCATATTACATTTTCAGTCTTATTCACGCAATGGTTAATCGGAAGAGATCCCTTAAAGGGAGAAGTTTGCCTTTGCACTTTACATTTTCTTTTGTTAACTGTAATATCTACAACCTGTGCATGGGCGGGCCGTATGTTTTTTTGCCACCGTCATGGTATAAAAAGCTTCAGTAGTTATCTACCTGCTGTGCATACACGAAAAAAAAGCTTCCGGGATATTCTCAATCTAAGACATTATTTTATTATGTTGAAAATATTTCCTCGTGACAAGTATTTATTTCCTTTAACGAAAATGAAATAAAGTTTCAAATATAACGAAGCGAATATATTCTTTCAGATTTTCTAGTTTTCTTTTACCTAAGATTCTTCTGTGATTAAAGTACAATCTCTCTTATTTACCCAATATACTCTTAAAACAATACATTTTGTATTTCTATTTTAAGAAAACGAGGTTTTATTAAGCGAAGAATCATATTTTTGGTAAAGGGAATAAATACTTGTCACGAGGAAATATTTCCAAGATAAAAATAATGTCTTGGATTGAGAATATCCCGGAAGCTTTTTTTTCCGTGTACCATCAGGCGTGCCGTATGTTATTTTGCTTCTATTATTGAAATAAAAAAGCATACATAGATTCATACTGAACTATCAAGTCAGGGTATTGACCTTTACTTTTAAACAACTACGTATCGCTTAAAATACGTCAATTCCGTGAAGCACCAATTTAAAGTTAACATTATTAAATTAGATATTTTATCGTCGCACGTTTGCCTGGTCAGACTTGTCAGGAATTGCGAGGTCAATAAAATTGTAAAGGTAGCATGTTACAGCATTTCTCTCTTCCTGCTAACAAGGTAACAGACACTAGGTCGTTAATCACGGCAGCTAGCGGGGACCGATAAACACACCACATTTCTCACAGTAACCGCTCTGACACGATAAAATACCTCTTGGAATGATTAAAGTTTTAATTGCTTGTGGTCTGCATTTAAAGTTTTTTTGTATTTACGGGTCAGCGTCGATAAAATTGAGAAATGAAATGTCTTCCGATAAAATCTCTTGTGATAATTCTAGAAAATTGGTTTGCAAAGTTTTTTTTGTTTATTGTTGTTTAGGCTTTCGGAAGATGCTGCTGCCCATCACCCGGTATATTTAATGAAATATGACTTAATAATACATTTAGGTTCGCGAGTTTTATTGACTTGATATTAAGACATAATACATTATGTTACTTTAATTAATGTTATTTAATATGCAATTTCAAAAAGATAATTGAAACAATTGGCCTCTCACTAAATTTTTCCAAATGCGAACTTTTTATTACCGATTCCTGTCCAAACAAGGAGAATACAATAGACCTTTTTAAAAATCTGGCTCCTGGTATCAAAATTATAAATAAAGAATCACTTCACCTCCTTGGCTGTCCCATTTTGGACCAATCATTTGAAAACTTTGTAGACTCTAAAATTCAAAATTTCAAAGGTACATCACACCGTTTGGCAAAAATTAACATTCACTCCGCTTATTCAATTATAAAACATTGCCTATTTGTGCCAAAATTCACATACATTCTCCGCGCATCCCATCTTTGGAAATACCCTGATTTGGCCTTAAAATTAGATACATTAATAGTAGAAACATTGACATCCATTTTTAACATTTCATTTGACGACAGAACTTGGACCCAGGCTAGCCTACCTATTAGGTTCGGCGGCCTGGGTATCCGCAAAATCACCTGTGTGGCACTACCTGCGTTCCTGTCCTCGGTGCATGGTGCTCAAAGCCTTATAGGAAAAATACTGGCCCCTTCCATTGGGTCCCTGGAGGCTGCACACTGCTCCGAGGCCAGGAACGTTTGGTCTATAACCTGCCCGAACACCGACCTACCTGACCATCCCTGCTCGCAGAGGCGATGGGACGAGCCGCTCTGTCGACTAGTACGGAAACATCTATTAGATACGTCACCTAGTTCGACAGACCGCGCTCGTCTCCTCGCTACTGCAGAGTGGGAGTCGGGTCTCTGGCTAACAGCACTACCGTCTCCCAATATTGGTACACTATTAGACAATACCACCTTCCGCCTCGCAACTTGCTTACGTTTAGGGGCACCAACGAACCACCCGCATCGCTGTCAATGTGGCGTCATGGTGAACAACCTTGGCCACCACGGTCTTTCATGCGTCCGAAGCGCTGGAAGGATCCCCCGCCATGCCAGCATTAACGACGTCATCCGAAGAGCCCTTGTCAGCGCCAAACTGCCGGCAGTCCTGGAGCCTAGCGGTTTGGCCAGGGACGACGGCAAGAGGCCCGACGGCATGACACTGGTGCCTTGGAGTATGGGACGGCCGCTAGTTTGGGACGCTACTTGCGTTGATACCTTGGCACCGTCCCATATTCCAGACACCAAAAATAATGCTGGCGCTGCGGCATCCTCGGCCGAAAACCTCAAGCGCCGCAAGTATGTTGCTCTAGGAAGTAGCTACATATTTGCGGCGTTCGGGGTTGAAACTTTGGGGCCGTGGGGGCCAAGCGCGCGCCGGCTGTACAAAGACCTGTCGGCGCGCCTAATAGAGGCCTCTGGTGACCAGAGGGCTGGCTACTATTTTGCGCAACGAATAGCCATCGCGATTCAGCGTGGCAATACGGCCAGCCTTCTGGGCACCCTGCCCGTTGACAGTGATCTGGGCCAAATTTTTTATCTCTAGTTTTAAGTAGTTTAGATTGTTAGGGTAGGGAATTTGTTTATAATGTTTTTATTTTATTTACTGTTATTAATAAATGAGTATATGCAATAAACTTTAAAATATATCAATTTATTTTGATAGTACAAATTAAAGAGATGTGCTGCTTTAAATAAGCAACATCTCAACAAAAATCAGATTAAATCCCGTCCAAGAAAGTTAAATTTGATTTATATTCAAATTTAATCTTTTGGGAATATCGAACCTATCATTTTTTCAAGTACTTAAATGAAGTTTATAATTTTTTTGTTTAGTAAATACTTCAAAGGGTCAAGAGCACGAATTTTGCTCAAAGAAATGAATTTGATTTTTTTTCTTTGAATTTTATGAATACCTATTCATAGGCAATACCTAAAGCATACCTACATAGGTAAGAAATGAAAAAAAAAATCAGTCGAATTGAGAACCTCCTCCTTTTTTGAAGTCGGTTAAAAATAAAACAGTCTGTTTGACAACAACACCATCTTCAGTTTACCGGATTTTTAAGAGCGTGTAGTATATTTTTATTTAATAAATGTGGTGGAGTAAAAATATAGTTTTGTATGTAGTATATGGTCTTCTGTCTTTAGGCAGAAAGCATTGTATGCTTTGTAAAAATTATTGCTAACTGTACTCTTCTTTCCTACCTAACTGCTCACTAAGACAAATGCAACGAGCCCAAACACGACGGGATTATGTTGGAGTACCTACTGCAGGAATTCCTATGGGTTTTTGAATGATATGTCGAAAACGGCTCAACCGGCGTTAAATTCAGTCTAGTTTTCATTGAAGGTACTTATTAGGCCTCAATATCATGATTTTTTTCAAAGTTTTTGGACCCACGATTAGAAAAGGGGGGACGCCCTGTTTTAAAGTTTCGGAGCTATTATTTACGAAAGTATTAGTTTTATCTAAAAACTGTTTAAAACCCTTATTTTTTTTAAAAGACCTATCTAACAATACCCCACACGTTAGGGTTGGAGCGAAAAAAAATTTCGTCTCCCTCTTCACGTGTACGGGAGGTACCCTAATCAAATATATTTTCGCATTTATTATTCTACCGCTTTGTCGGCTTGGTTAATTACATATTCATACCAAATTTCAGCTTTCTAGTGCTAACGATCACTGAGCTAGACCGCGAAAGGACGGACGGACGGACGGACATAGCGAAACTATAAGGGTTCCCAGTTGACTACGAAACTCTAAAAACAAAAATGTGCGTTGGACATTGTTGGTTCAGTTATTTTTGAGTTATTTCCAAAAAGTCTTCTTGCATTGGCAATACGATCTTTTGGTATTAGATAATTCATATTCCATTGAGAAGGTTCATTATGGGTGGTCCCACACGCACTTGGCCGGTTTTTATATATTATGAATGTTTTATGGTATTATTATTTCTCGCTCTTTTATTTGACTAAGTACTTACAATTTCATAATGGCGATTCATGCATAAACTAAGTAGATTTACTGACTACTTTAACCAGTTTTCGTATTTTCAATAGCAATCAAGGCATTTGTCTTTTGATTAGCATAGTTTCCAGAAACTTGTACGATAAAACTTTGTCCACAGAAATGTATTCTTGTCGTAGATTCCTTTTTGCTGCTAGTAATTTGCTGAATTCAAAAGTTGATATTATACCAAGCAAATGTAAGATTTGCCACAATTTATTGTCCATTTATTTCTATGGCATATCTACCTAAATATTCCTAACAGGCCATGAACTGTCTATTTTGCAGGGTATTATTGTTGCTTAGTTTCGAACCATTTCATCAAACAATTAAGTGCACGTAGTTGTCAAATATATCAGAGCGGCCAGGGTACTCAAAAATATATATTTGGTGGCGACTGTTCCTAAGTAATTAGCTGAAAATGTCAGCGATGATTATATCGCATAAAAGAAATCATTGCAGCCTCTTACCATGTACTAGCCCCGATGCAATTGAGTCCGCCTAGGACAAAGCAATTCTCATGTTATATATGTCGTAAGCCGGGGGCGCGGTTGGGTGCTGGTGCTGCTGCTGGCCTCTCTCGATAGTGGTGGTCGGATGGACGGATGACCGAGATCAGCAACTGGTGTTTAGGGATTGGTTAGGGACTCTCAAATACTGACATTATCAGGAATATCAGGGTAGCCTAACACTAAACACATTACACAGGTACACGGACGCACGGTAATGAAATAAAACGTAATCACTGGTTTAATAACTGTATTGTTTTCAAATCTCTTAAAACCAGGTTATGGAAGGACAATAAACTACCACCGGTTCGGAAAGGAGCCACTACTGAGAAGAACTAGCGTAAGAAACTCAGCGGGACTTATTTTGTCACCCCTGAAACACTATTAGAACTAAATTGGGTAGATTACACTAATCACAAACACACACAATACTTTCTAATCACAAAGGCCTCATTATAACAATTAACTACGAAAAGCATTGACTGATTTTATAAGGCATCAGGAAAACGAGGAGAGTTCCTACCCTGCGTCCGTGTGCTACTCAAAATACCACCCGTTACTATACGTCCCACGCGTCAATAAGTCACAACTAAGGCGATACTGACTGCTCGACAGTCAAAGCAACAATGAATTCTGAACGAATACTAAATCACTACTAAGATACTGTTCGCATGACAGTCAAAGCGATAATGAATCGTCAAGTACTGCGGTCACTGGTTTTTATACCCTCAAAGGCGGGTAGGTCTGAACGTGACTTTCAATGACTACCGACGCATTTCTTTCTTTAAAGGTGGGTAAATTTAAACGTGACTTTTAGTAACTACCTGCACGGACCAAACTAAGACCACTCCCGAGCAATACCCTGGTCATCGTTTTCCAAACTTGTTAAAAGGTAACTTATTTTATTACAACAAGACATCATAATTCTATCAGTTAAGATATGTATAGCGTAGCTTCGCAACAAGCCGCTGCTATCTCGCTGCGACATATAATAGATAATGTTAAATGATCTACTGGGGCACTTTAAGAGACATGAACTGCTTACAATCAATCAGTTTGGTTTCACAAAGGGACGTTCCACAACCGACGCTGCTGCAGAACTCATTAAACATATTTTCAATGCTTGGCAAGACAAATGTTATGATGCAGTTGATATATTCTGTGACCTTTCTAAAGTGTTTGATTGTGTAGATCATAGAACGCTCATTCTGTAATTGGAACACTATGGTCTTTCAGAAAATGCCCTGAATCTCGTGTCTTCTTATGTTAGCAATAGAACACAAACAGTTGTTGTAAATAAAACCCAGTCTAGACTTTAGTGAAATTAGAAGTGCCACAGGCTTCCATTCTGGGCCTATTCCTGTTTTTGGTTTATATAAATGATTTACCAGGTGTAGTACAAAACCTTTGTGATTTGATTTTATTTGCCGATTTTGGTAGTGTAATGTCATATGGTATTCTGGTTTGGGGCAACGCAGCTGACATACAGACTACATTTGTTTAAAAAAAAGAGCCATTCGCTTTATGTATAACTTGAAGGCAGGTACATCAGTTAGAGAACTATTTAAAGAAATTAATATTTTAACTTTTGCGTCCCAATATATCGATGACAATATTATTTTTGTCGTACAGAATATGCACACAAAAAAAACTGACATCCATAGCTAAAACACTAGAAATAAAAACAAGCTTGCTATCAGAAGATTTTTTATGAGTAATAATAATAATATCAGAACCAGAAGAGACGGCGGAAGAATTGGAACATTGTACGGGAAATACTAATAGGTACCCTGATGGGTCACCTGCCGTAATGGTTATCAATATAAGGAATAGGAACAAGAGGAGGTTGTGGTCCTGCCTGTGACCCAATTGACAGTTTTTTTAACAACCAATTATCCAAAAAAAATTTTTTTTCTTAATCTGCAAAGTATTAGTTAGAGATAATTTGAATGGGACGATTTCGTATGTAATGTATTTATTCAGTACCTACTTTTGTTACAATCATTATTATTATAAGTACTTATTTAAGTAAGTTTTTAATTGCCCTGTCTAATACAAACGTTTGACGTACACAACATAACTATTACAAGAAATACAGTAACTAGATTGAAAATTATTTAATTCACACTAACCTAATTTGAAAATGTAATATCTCATAAAAAAAAATCGAAAATAACCATGAGAATTTTCCCGACGTACCTATCGTGTCAAAACTTTCCGGACAAACTTCTGCTGGATACACTTCCACAGCGCCGCTTTATTTTTGATGTTCAATTCTGCTTCAAACTCGGTGGCTGAGCTCACGGGCCTCTGCCCTCTGACCAAAATTAAAATATACCTATTATACGCTTAAATATTCAAATAATAGATTATACTACGAAGTAACAGAAAGTAAAAAATACACGTTGCCCTTATACATACGAGTATTTGAATGAGTAAATATTATTCTATTAAATAACAGAACAGAAGCCAAGGTCTCTATTTAATACTCATTTCATAATATATAAAATGACTACTAAGATTTTAGACGATAATATAATATAACATTGCTCTAAAGGGTATAGCCGGGTAAGTATGGCACAACTGCCCTTAGCGAAAAAAAGAATTTTTAGTGGATTATTAACCTTTACATATGTAGTGCTTTCACCAAAAATTAAGCCTCAAATCCTTCAGGTTACAAAAAAAAAACGCATAAATTGAAATATATATTTTATTTTATTTTAGCTAAAGTACTGATCCGATTTCTTTGTAATTTGGATATGTTGTAAGCAAAATTAAGGTCGCTTTTTAGAAAAAATGAAGTAATAATTTTTAGAAAAAAAAGAAAAAAAATTGAGATAACAATATTCAAAAAATAAATAAATATAGGTACGAGATTGCGACAGTTACCTAATTTATATATTTTATGTACAATTTAATAATCTTTAACATATATTTTTTTTTATAACTAAAATCGAGATTAACGATGTGAAAAATTCGAATTTGTAACATCCCATACTTTTATTCCCATACTTGTATTCCCAACAATCCCAATGCATTTTGAATTTGAATAGCGATGACACATGTTGAATTATGCAATGAAATTTAGTTGATAGGATGCAAAATGATCAAAATATCCAAATAAAGTAAACATTAAAAAAAACTATTGAAATGGTTCAAAGTTAAAAATTTTTTAGATTTTTGAAAGTACGAAATTTAAAAAACCAATGATACCATTCGATTTCTAACATTTTATTGTGAAATAAATTGTATGGCAACCATATACATAAACGCAACATTTCACTGTAAAAATAGCAATATCATAATTTTTCCATACTTTAAACAGGGCAAATATGAAGCCGTGACGTCAAGGCTTTATATCATTTTGTTAGGAGCGTTTTGAGAAACAAATGCAAATCTCCGACTTTAAGTCTTATTCCTGTCTTTTATGTTGATTCAAGGCAATTGGCCCCATATAGACATTTGATCCTCATAACAAAACGAATCGATTGATACCATGCATGAAAAACATTCATCTAGCCTATTTAGAATGTGACGAAACCAAAATCAAAGATTTATTCAGCAAATAGGCCACAAGGGCACTTTTACACGTCAAGTATAAAGCCTAAGCCCTAGCCGCATACAGCCACGGATTTTATTAAGTCCCGCACTCAGCACAATAAGTCGCGTTCCAAATTCAAAATCCATTGGGATTGTTGGGAATACAACTTCACAGTGTAAGTTATCTTGTTTGAAAATAATGTATGGGATGATACAAATTCGATTTTTTTACATCGTTAATCCCGATTTTAGTTTAAAAAAAATATGTTAAAGATTATTAAATTCTACATAAAATATATAAATAAGGTAATTGTCGCAATCTGATACCTATTATTATTTTTTTAAATTGTTGTCTCATTTTTTTTCTAAAAATAATTATTTTACTTTTTCTAAAAAGCGACCTTAATTTTGCTTACAACATATCCAAATTACAAAGAAATCGGATCAGTACTTTAGCTAAAATAAAATAAAATATATATTTCAATTTATGCGTTTTTTTTTGTAACCTGAAGGATTTGAGGCTTAATTTTTGGTGAAAGTACTACATATGTAAAGGTAATAATCCACTAAAAGGAAATTCTTTTTTTCGCTAAGGGCTGTTGTGCCATACTTACCCGGCTATACCCTTTCTAAAATTTTAATGAGTTGCAAATGCAGCGCGGAGCTGGCGTTATGCATACCCGAACGAGTTAATCTTAGTCGAGCCGAAGGTTTTGGCATGTTTTCGAAGCCATTATGCAGAACGGCTGCGCTATTTATTGCCCAGCAACGAACAGATGGCCACTGATGGCGGTGAGTTAATGTTGGTGTAAGTTTATGAAGACTTGTAATGTACGTACTAGAATATGGCAGCAAGAGTCGAAGCTTAGATACCCAAGCAGGATCGTTAGCTTTATATCATCTTAATCTCATTTACATTTTGCGTTATAATTTAAAATGTACTGTTAGCGCACTTAATGCCTTAATATCTGTGAAACACGTTCTATGTTTGACAGATATTAAGGCATTAAGTGCGCTAACAGTACATTTTTTAAAGCCAAGCCAGAAAGTAGTAAAATAGTACGTAGTCAGCATGTACTAAGTATGTACAATGTACAAAACATATACAACTTCATATAATTGTTCTCTTCTTCTTCTCCTAGCGTTGGTCCCGGCTTGGGGTCGGCTTGAAAACCTGATCCCGTGAATTGGCGCAGACACTAGTTTTTACGAAAGTGACTGCCATCTGTGACCTTCCAACCCAGAGATAATACTAGGCCTTTTTGGAGCTAGGTTCGGTTTCCTTACGATGTTTTCCGTCACTGAAAAGCGACTGGTAAATATGAAATGTTATTTCGTACATAAGTTCCGAAAAACTCAATGCTGCCTTTGCTGTAATTCTTTGCTATACGTTCTTCGCCGTCTGACAGTCTTCGCCGAGTTGACCTATGACATTGACGACGACAAAAATCACTACTTTGTCTAAGTATGCATGTGTAAAATCTTTAACCGACTTCAAAAAAGGAGGAGGTTCTCAATTCGACAGATTTTTTTTTCTTATCATTATTTTTGTATGTATGTTACTCGATATCTCCGTGAATTGGAACCGATTTTCAATTTTTTTTAAACGAACGGTTATATCTCCTAGATTGTCCTATTGTCACCAAGTCGGGGTCTGATGATGGGATCCTGGAGAAATCGAGGGAACTCTTCAACTATTATAGGCACACCCATAGTGATTTCACTATTTTTTACAGCAACTCGGTCACTTCCTCTTGGAACAGCGGATCCTAAGTGAAGTCGGTTCTTTTTTTGTTTAAAATTATTATTGTACAATAACTACGATCTCAAGAGGGGCTTTACTTAAGTTTTTTACCGATACGCTACGTACTCGTACTTAGGTACAAACAGTGGGTAATAGTATTTTTGTATCATAGAACTCGTATTTACGCTAGCAAATAATACAAATTTTAAAATTTTATAAACTTATAACCTCATGAAAGCATGACTAAATATTAGTAAACAGTAAAATACTGTGTGCGAATTATTTCGCTCTATTCTTAAATAATATCTAAACACAAGTTTCTACTTAACTATGACATGCCAGGAAGTTTCTATTGATAAAATAAACAAGTGACCTGAAGAGGAGAACAGGAGTTGCTAGCTGCCGGCAATCAAACCCGGATGGCTGATTAACATAGTTTCTGTAGCCGATGCAATGCTATAGGTATATACGTCACTTAGGGGCGGTACACTTATAACTACCCACGAATTAATTAACTACCTCACCACGCACAAAGAGCCGTATCGTTCACAGGTATGAATTTGGACTGCGCGTGAGGATGTGATAGACAATTGAATGAGCTCTCCAATAGTAGTGACGGCTCTTATACGTGAAGTAACGACATACCTTATCATTACTGCTTAAAAATGGACTTCTTTGATTTCAGGGTTTTTTCTATCGTTTTAGGGTTCCGTAGCCAAAATGGCAAAAACAGAACCCTTATAATTTCAAGACTTACAATACTGTCAACTGCTACAACTTTGCCTACGATGCACAACTTTGCATTGGATTGAAAAACACGTTTTTTTTATTAAACAGCTATTTATATCTTATTCCTGAGATGGGAGAAAGGCGGCCCGTCAGGAATAAGATGTTAAAGTAGCTGTTTGATGAAGAAAACAATGTTTTTTAAAAGCCAGGCAATGTTGTGCATCGTAGGCAAAGTTGTAGCAGGTGACGGTACTATATAATATTAATAATATAATAAAAGGGTGAATTGTTTCATCAAGTTTTATTTAAATTGAAAACAATACTCAGTATACAAAAAACGTTGAAATTGATATTTTTCGAATGAACATTTGTATGAATATTTTTCGAATGAACATTTTGCCGACAGTTACTTGTTGATTGCTAATCGAAATTCGGAGATAAATGCCAACCCATCACGCATCAAACGTACCAGACAATTGAAAACCAATTTGAACTGGAACTGTGTCTACTCCGTGAGGTTACGAAAACAATTGAATTATATTTGATTAGGACCTACGGTTCCTAACCGTCAGAAGGGGAATAATAACATTCTCAACTCATAGTTCAAGGTCATAATATATGATCTGCATGCTGTGATTGCCTGTGCTGTGAGTGGGGGATCACTTGTATATGACCTCAACCTTTCTTTTTAAATGTGAATTGTATCTCCTATTGGTAATCAAAATGAACAAATGTCCAAATCGCTGTACTTAAGGCTTCAAAATGGTGGAAAAAGGTGTGTTACACTTTATCTTCTTTTCTCAAAAGAATTCCTATGCCCATCCTTCAGCTTTTTTCTTCCACAGATAGTTCGAGAAAATTAAGCCGAATATGGGCAATCAGGGGAAATAATTCGTGTAGTTTTGTAAATTGGTACAATTATACCTTGTGGTGCCCACGTGACTATACTAAAAGTCCTCGGGGGTGGGGGTTGTGCTGAGGGTGTAGGGGGGGATGAAGGTACCTTTTTTCAGATTTTTGGTCATATCTCGAATATCTGTAAGAATAGCATCATAGTTACTTCAAACAAAAGTTTAAGCATAAAAATTCCTACAAAATTGGTCATATTCATTTTTACTCTACGATCAATACTTTAGGAGCTACAGGGTGTTTAAGTTAACAAAGATATATAGATAGATAAAGCGGAGAAATTCAAAGGTGTATGTGAAGTTCCAAGTTCTCAACCCGCTTTGGGCCAGCGTGGGGACGATAGCCCGATCCCTCTCAGGTATGAGAGGAGGCCTGTGCCCAGCAGTGGGACGCATAGAGGCTAACATCATCATTCGCTTGCCCTTGTCCCATTTACTTGGGGTCAGCGCAGCATGTCTTTTTTTTCCACACATCTCTGTCACCCGTCATCTCATCACACACCTCCTTTCTTTTCATATCATCTCTCACGCAATCCATCCATCTTTTCCTAGATTTCCTCTTTTCCTACATCCCTCCACATTAATTCTTAATACCTTTCTCGTAACATGACTTTTATCCCTCCGCATAACATGCCCGTACCACGCTAGGCGATTTGATCGTAATTTGTCGCTTATGAGGCTAACATATTATATATATTTAAAAATAGAAAAAACATATGAGATCGTCATTATTATTTTACTCACCATCTTCGATATCGTAATCTTCGTCTTCTCTTTCTAGAAAATGTACGGGTATACCGTTTGTACATGAACCCAAGCATCCGGTCAATCCGGTGCATACTTGACTGCATGAAATACCAGCCTTTCGACATCCGCAATTTCCAGTGCAACCGCTTTTGCAGCGACTAAAAATTGAATTCAGCACGGTGTCAGGAGCTGGAGGACCAATGGTCATAATTCCATCAGCTCCTCGCTTCCAACCCCACATATCAGGAGGCATTTTGTTACCCAGCGATTCTTGTACTTGGTGGAATACTCGTAATGAATAGGTTTGAATTTTATTTTTAAGGAAACAAGCAGATACTAAATTATCGTGTTTTTTTAATACAACGACGGTGGCAAACAAGCATACGGCCCACCTGATGGTAAGCAGCTAATGTAGCCTATGGACGCCTGCAACTCCAAAGGTGTCACATGCGCGTTGCCGACCCTTTAAAAACAGGAGGATTCGTCGTGTTGACGGCTAAAGGAACAAGAGAGGCCTCTCGTCGTCAACACACTGGGTCCTCTTTGAGGTCTTTGGCAACCTTACGTCTTTTTATTATGTTTACCAGATTTACTCTGACACCATTTTAAAAAGGCATAAGAAGGCATGTTTATTTATTTATTAGATTTTTTCATAGACGTCACTACCACCGTGTCACAAACAGGCGCGGTCCATTTCAATCCAATCGTACATTTCAAATGGAAAAGTTTTTTTACTGACCCCCTCAAAAATTGGAAAAAAATTTTGCATTAGTGTCCCCCCCCCCCCCCCCCCCCCAAATTTCAGGCTGCAACCGCGACTGGTCACAAAAACGCCATTTGTAAACTAAACGGCGTGGCGGCTCAGTTTGTATGCTCCACCCCCCGCGGCACAACTTTTGTGGGGTCATTTTGCAGATCGACTTTATAGTCTAGGTATATTACCAGTCGCTGTTTTAAGCATACTGAATAGTAGTGGTGCCAATGGCGGGCGAGGCGCGGTGGGTCGGGAGGGTCTGCGCCGCGCTAACGCGACGCCCGTAGTAGCTAAGGACTTACGGTAATCTTTACCACTTGAACCTCGTTTACATTACCACCTTTGTTTTGTTTAGAGTTTTCAATGATCAACATGGGAATTTTATGTTCGATCAGCAGGTAACTAAGCTAAAAATCTGAGTTATGATGAACAAGTAAGAAAAAACGACGTTTTTTCAAATCGACTATTTTTTAATCTCTTCGTAAACTTCAACAACCTGTAGCTCCTAAAGTATTAATCGTAGAGTAAAAATGAATATAACCAATTTTGTACGAAATTTTATGTTTAAACTTTTGTTCGAAGTAACTATAGTGATATTCTTACAGATATTCGAGATATGACCAAAAATCTGAACAGAGGTACCTTCAACCCCCCCCCTACACCCTCAGCACAACCCCCACCCCCGAGGACTTTTAGTATAGTCACGTGGGCACCACAAGGTATAACTGTACCAATTTACAAAACTACACGAATTATTTCCCCTGATTTTATTAATTTTCTCAGGCTATCTAGTCAAATTTGGATCCATCTTTTTTCCTATAACATGGCTTTTATTTATTTATTTAACTTATGAAATTATGTAGGTATTTACGTAAAAAGCACCAAAGACTCGCTGCCTATTTATACTTATGTGTAGGTATTAAGATTGTATTGTATTTTTTCTGTTTCATTTACATATTTCATATTTTCAAAAGTCCAAAAATCTACATGAATGGAATTTCTATTTATAAACGAAAATGTCAACAGAACTATTTTGGATAACAAACCAAAATATTTATATAAATAAATAATTAGCAACAAAATTTTACCATTTAACGTATAGAAAGCGTAAGTTTTAGAGTAGGTATTGGTCTGGAAATAGTCAATGAAAATACCAAACCGCCTAAACACACGCGGGCGAAGCCGCGGGCACAGCTAGTATTTATATGAAGTCATTGACAGTTTTGTAATCGTAAACCCCCTCGGCGACAATAATCCTTCGGTAATGAATGCATCGACTCCAAACGGGGATTTATACCTAATACGACAAATTGAGCTTCCTGCGAGAGGTTTTCGTTCCCCTTTATTGCTACTTTCCAGCGACGTCGACATACATTACCAGAATGTTTATTGTTTAAGTTAAGTATTACACCAAACAACTGCATTTTTTCTAAGCTTTAATACACTTATTTTTATTTTGCCTTTTTTTCTACACGCAGTACGTAACGATCGGGTTCATAATTGCATGGCCAATTTATCAATGAATTCATTCATAAATTGCCCATGCATTTTTGAACCCGATGGTACATAAGGTACTTTTTCAATAGTCCTTATGCTAAGTATAATAGAATACATCGTGTATTTTATAAAAAAACGTGCTAGTAGTGTGTACAACATTTATTTATTCACGACATCACGACCTATAAAGAAGGGTTAAATTTAGACAAACAAGTTCATTACGAGTGCGGTCAGAAGGGACAAACCCGTATTGCGTGTATTGTATACTGGACGTAAATCGTCCCATACATCTATTGACCAACTCAGATACACGTTTCATAAGTGATTTATCGTAGCGACTATACCTAATAAAAATTCGTTGATAACATGACCCGGTTTTGATGACTTATTAGTGAATCAGCCTTATACATAATAAATGGGAAAATGGAACAGGAAAAAACAAAACAATTAAGGATAACTTTGTTAGCAAATCGTTAAAGTGTAATGAACGACAAAGTTTTTATTAATATTTAAAATAAAACTTGTTCACTGGGCGACTCAAAGAATGTGAAGATTTACGGATTGGTTGATCAATAGTGTCATTTGTTTGTATTGTATCGTTTAAGGCCGTTATGGCAACGAAGTTTCGCAACTAGTTGTCAAAAAAGAAATAATCTGCTCGTTTCATAGAAGATAAGCGTATCATGTATCTCAAAGTGAAATCGATGCTTTTTATATTTAGGTACAATCACAAAGAAAAAAATGTGTTCTGAAAGTGTGTCGTGCAAGCGAGCGCGGTTTTATTTGGTTTTGTTCTGGACTCAAAGGAATTGGCAAGGGAATATCAAGTAGAGCATTATTATCTATAATGTTTTTCGTGTTTAAGTATGTGAATATTTTCGACCCTTGGGTTTATCAGCGTAATTTATTGCTCAAAAGTTTGTAAATACGGTAGATTCCAATCTCGTAGACACAATATTACCTAAATAATAAAGTGTCGGAATATTAAGATAAACTCCTCAAACAGGTAACATTTTAATGCAGTTTTTAAAGTAAATTGTATAAACATGAAAAGTATATTTGATTTTTGATTTTGATTATTGAAATGAATAGGTTATTGATGATTAAAAAAATATTTGAAATTTCGAGTCGTCTTTAGGAACGTTAATGTGTCTGCTAGGTACTTGAAGTGCGTAAAGTACTGTCACGTGCTACAACTTTGCCTGGCTTGAAAAACATGGTTTTGTTCACCAAACAGCTATTTAAATCTTGAAGATGAGATGGGGAAATGGCGGCCATATTTAGAATAAGATAGTACCAAACAGCTATTTAGGTAAAGAAAATATTTTTTTCAAGCCAGGAAAAGTTGTGCATCGTAGGCAAAGTTGTAGCACGCGACGGTAAGTAAGTTTTGAACAAATCACGGTTTGGTTAATTTTTTTTTTTTTAGATTACACAACTCAATTCCAAGCACCTAGGTATTCCGTATCATTTTATCCTACTTAATACGATTTGAATAAGTACCTACGTATCAGCCACGTACACATATGGCTGATTTCACGTACTTTATTGTATTTCAAGTGTCTAGGGGTCTGATCTATTGTCATTCCGGGCCCGGGTCTCTACAATTGGAAATTCCGACAGCGAAATATCAATACGAACTAAAGTAGTATATTGTTAGCATTTTATTACGACGTCTAAATGTAGTGAAATGTAGTAGGTACTTTGTTAACGGAGACAGCTATTGTTTGTCGCAAATTTGTTCAAGTTATTTTGGTCCTTGGTGTAAAAATACAATGCCCCGCAAATAATTCTAATAATAGTGGTAAGGCGACGATTAATAAATAGTCCAGTGTCTGTAAAATCAATAAGTCTTATGTTTTAATGATTCTCTTTTCATTATTTTATTTATTAATTATGTTTGTATGTTGTATGGTTTACAACATACAAACTAGTTATAATTATTAAATTAGTTATAAGTCAAAATTGTCTTCGATTTTCATTAATTTATTTAATTGAATAACTTAAATTAATTAATGAGAATCGAAGGCAAAGGCAATTTTGACTTATAACTAATTTAATAATTTTAACTAATTATGTTTGTATGTTGTATCCCTGGTTTACGCCAAAATACTTAATAATTGACTTGAAATTGGGGCCATTAGTCGATAAAATCAGAGACTATAGAGATATAGACGACCACGGCCTAAGGCCATTTCTTCTTACAATTTCGGTATCTTTAGGCTGCTTTCGGACAGAGGGGAGGGGAATCGACTTGAGCTTCAAAAAGTTCTTAGGCTGTGGTCGTCCATATCTCTATAGTCTCTGATAATATATTGTTGTCATCGTCTACCTTAAAATTATTTCCAGATTATCTATAAACTCAATTAACAGTTTAGTTTAGTATTTGTACTGTAGTGCCTCTGTATATTTAGTTATGTAAATAAATGTTATCCCAATAAGTAACAGTGAATATCTTATAACAGGATCAATTATCTCGCCAGAATTTCTGCTCAAAGCTCCGTGAAAATAGTGTTAGGTGCATTAACAGAATTACGTGGTTTAGCTTTAATAGTACGGACCCACCTGATGTAAGACCTTGCCGCGGCACTCGTACGCTACGGAATCTCAAATTGCACCGCAGTGGAAGCGGAACCGCAGATTACTTCATTTGGAACTGATAGGTAGAGTCACGGACATTAAATGTTGTGCCTTTACGGTTCAAGCAATGTTCTTTTGTTTTTTACTTTTTCTATGAAATGTGCAATGGAAAGTGAAACCTAAATGGCTCAACAATTAAAGTGACGTACGCAATGAATTAACGGGCTACTTTGAAAAATTATAGGTTTTTTCAAACGCTCTAGTGACTAAACGGGAAAAGGGACTGAATTTATTTTCAAATATACATTATTATACTATACACTCTTGTTTTTGGCACAAGCCGAAATACGATTGCTGAAAGTTGCCTCGATAGAAAAAAAACCGAAGTTGGGTCCTTTTCTTCCTTATTTTTCTTAGCTTACGTAAACTATAAGATATTAAGCAATATAACTAAGTAAAAAATATGGTATTCTGGTTTATTAAAAAGTCACAGAAGCAAAATAAGTCAAAACTTTATAGATTCGCTTATCGTAGTTTGTTCAAAAAGTCTGATTCTTAAGAGCGCTGCATCTCTTCCTTTCGTACACGGGAGCCATAAACGTGTCTCTAACGGATGGGCGTGGCTTGTCCGAATCGAGGAATGGCCTTAATGAATAAAAAACTACGTGAATTCACTTTCTTTTCCTTTTTTTGTAATATAATATATGGTATACTTATCATATTTGCTAGTTATTATCAGCTAAAAATAATAGTTTGTTTACGCTGACACTGATTCATAATAATAACAAGCAATATAAATAGTATAATCAGGTAATACTATACGGTATATTTTTTCAGCCAACATAATATTTACCTTGTTTACACTATATTCATACTATTTATATTACATCATCATTTGCTCATTAATGCTTGTTATTCAAACATATTTATTATTTGCCCCTGTATAAAGTTAATGTTATGAATGAATGCATTAATAATGTGTCTATGAAATCCTGCAGCTCACGAAACATCGGACTCGCGCACGAAGGCTTCCGTACCATCATCTTTAAAAATTGCAAAAAAAAAACATGTCTGTCGTATGGGAGCCGTCTTGAATATTTATTTTATTCTATTTTTTTTGTATTTGTTGTTATAGTGGCACCACAAATACAATGTCTGTGAAAATTTCAACTGTCTAACTATCACGGTTCATGAGATACAGACTGATGACAGATGGACAGACGGACGGACAGCGGAGCCTTTTTACTAGGATACTGTTTTACCCTTCGGGTACCGTAAACCGGGGTTACTTTGATCAATTTTAGAGTTTGAAACCATTTTCTGACGAACCTGACATACGTAAAAAAATAAAATTAAAATAGAATAATCGGTTTTTTGCCTTCTTTCAAACTGCCAAATAAAAAAAAATGTACTAATAGTTTTTAAAATAAAAAATAAAAACATCGCGATCAAAGTTATATTGAGAATACTTTGAAACCACTATTTTTTTTACCGACAATTGAAAGTGAACTCGCTAAAAAGACCGCAAAAAATAAAAAAATAAAAATCGGTTCAGTACTTTTTAAGATATATATATATATATATATATATATATATTTGATGTATGATAATACACAAAATGATACAAATTAATAACTTTGCTTAACTAAAGCGCTTTATTAGCTCTTCTTGGTAGTTTTTGTAGTCCCGCGCCCCACCTTTTTCTTGTAGTCTCGTGGCATGGTTTCTACAAAAAAAAAACAATATTTACTAAATTTTTATTAAATGACTACCTTGGTGGCCTCACCCGCGTATCCAGAATATCAACTTAAACAAACCCGCAGGATAAAATACAGCCAATACTTACCCACAGAGTTCATTTTATACACAAAACTAATCACTAATTACTTTAATCGTTTGATCAATTTCACCACGTATAGGTGATCAAAGACACCCCAACCCTTGGATTCCCCGGCCACGTGCGTAGATATAGATTTTTAAATTGAGGTTATTTTTTTTCAAACTCACGAATTAACACTGATAAACATAAGCCACCATAAAAATCACATTATTTATTATTGACACAGGTACAGTCAAAATTTTTCAGCCATAAAAATCAGGAAAAAAAGCGTACTTACCATGAATATTTTTTTTCAAGACGAAATAACACAGCTACACGCGCACCCGATCACTATGCGTTGACGCAACTATCAGTGTTGCCAATAATAAAAAAATTACCGCTAAGGCGTTTTTCAATTCGTTAAAACAAGCACTTTAGTAGCGGATGGAAGTTGTTATCAAAGTCGACCCGCAAATCAAAGTAACCCCGGTTTACGGTACGGAACCCTAGAAAAATAGCGAGTCGAGCCATGCTCAATGTAGGGTTTCGTAGTTATCGGCCCGTCACAAGACATCCACTCAAAAGGTAGTTTTTTTTATAGTAGGTATATTATTTATGAAACTATCGATTTTATACAAAAATCGTTTTAGAAGACCCATATTCTTTTTGAAACCTAACCTATCCAACTACAGAAATAGATGACAAAACTAATAAGGGGTAAAATCAGGCTTTGCTGCCATAAAAGCAAGTCTGAAAATTTATATTTACAGGCTGTTGCACTATTTGTACTCTACTTTCGTTTTGGTACAGTATAATATAAGTATAGTATGTTTACAAACTCTTCTTGCGTCGTAAGTATGTAATAGTATCCACAATTTCTATTTCACTTCTAGCAAGTTATTGTTGTAGGTTTTTATTGAGAGTTGCGTGTCTGTATTATGTAAGTAGTCTGTGGCGGAACGTTTTCTGCGACATTACTCCCGCCTGCTTTATGTTTGGCGACAGCGGCTGGTATGTCGTTGATAAGTTGCGCTACGTACTATTACTGACACGGCCTTGCTTTTCAAAATTTACAAAATGTATTTTAAGGTAAGTATTTCGTTTTAAACGACCGAATGATACAACTCTTGATATTTACCATTCGCTTGTCGGTGAAGGGAATAAAATTATCGTGAGGAAACCGGACTTTATCCTAAAAAGCCCTAGTTTTAGTCCGAGTATAACTTATGATGCATAAGAAAAAACATGGAGGTAGAAACAGGTCGTTCCGTAGATGTTTCTCCCCCTCCCCTCTACTTTTATGTCCCAATTTGCAGTATTTCGTATTTTTAATAAAAACGGCAGAAGTTACCACATAACTTCCAATGAAGAATATGTTCTTCATTAAATTTTTTACAATAGCTGATGTGTCGCGCAAAATAAGATGAGCAATGTTACACAGACATACAAAGTAGTAGGCCGAGTAGGGAAACATCAACCTAGCAATTACCATGGAAAGGCATTAACCCTTTCAGACCCGCGCCGAAACTACACGGATTCGTAACAAACAAAAAGTGACCTACACCTAAATTAAGGGCGTAAATCACGAATCTGACGTTAATTTTCAATTTTCCGGCCGCCATCTTGGAGAAAATTGACACAGCCAATTGTATCAAAGCGGCCCTAAGACTTGTACGACACAATTGTGTTGGCGCACAATTGTATCATGTGGGGCCTAAAGATACAAAGCTACAATTGACTATGATGATGACCATAAAAGAGCCAAAAGTTGTTCTTTAGCCATTAACTTTACTTCTAAACCAAATTCGGATTGCCTAGTGTCTCTTTCGTCGCTCATGCGGTTCGCATTGTGTTATATTAGCAGAAAACACATCTCACCACAATTTTCGCGACTCATAATTTGAAAACTATAATGCAATATTATATACTTTCTTGACATTTATTGTAGAACATTAAATGGAGAATGTTTTGATAATTACGGGATAAGGTTGGCAAGCGGACCCCAGGATCAGTTGAGTCTTGGCTGGCGGAATATTTTAATTCTCTGTCTTAAATTCGATTATAAAACTGATCATGTTTTAGATCTCGATGCAATCAGCCCGATTCATGTTTATCTGTCAAAAAACGTCAAAGTTCCCTTACACGCGAGTTGGCAATATCAGTGGGCATTGGCGCGTGAAATTGCATGGCTATCGGCTGGTGTGAGGTCAAACGGTCGAACCGATGGACATAATGGCATCTGCATTAAAGCTAGATTTGTTAGGGGCTCATAACGTCTGAGAATATCTTGTGTTTGTGAATACAGCTGTATGAAGGACCGAAAAAACATTAGAAAGATATTTTGCTTTTTATTTTGGCAAATACACTAAAGACGCAACCACTTAAAGACAGCAACGCTATTGTACCCGTTACCTTACGCTATTGTAGTCGTTACAGCTGTTTTGAATGTTCAATAGATGTTCGACTCTATCTCTATAAACAACAGATTTAAAGACATAATAAATAAAATAATTAAAAATTAAAAAACACGACTGCGTTTGTTTTAAATGAACTGAAAAGTTAAAAATAAGTTCTAAACATGATAGAGAATGTCTTTGAAACCTTATTATGGTTGAGACTGTGCCTTCCTACACCCTGATGTATGCTGGATCTGTTAAAATCTTATTTTACTTCGACCGTAGTCGGGGGACCTTTTAAACTGTATAACACAATACCTATAAAAAGGTCCCCCGACTGCGATCGAACTAAAATAAGATTTTAACAGATCCAGCATACATCAGGGTGTAGGAAGGCACAGTCTCAACCATAATAAGGTTTCAAAGACATTCTCTATCATGTTTAGAACTTATTTTTAACTTTTCAGTTCATTTAAAACAAACGCAGTCGTGTTTTTTAATTTTTAATTATTTTATTTATTTAAAACCTTTTAGTGACGTAGAATAATTAAACGAACTTTGGATTAATAGTCGAAAGTATAAAAACCGGTCAAGAGCATGTCGGGCCATGCTCAATGTAGGGTTCTGTAGTTGCCGGCCTGTTACAATTCATTAATTTAAAAGGTCGTTTCTTACGGGTTTGGCGGCGCTCACGTCATTTCACTTACGTCCTTTTACTATGGGTTTTTTAGTGATAACTCAAAAAAGGCTCAACCGATTTAATTCAATATAGTTTTCATTGAAGGTACTTATTAAATATGCCTCACTTTCATGATTATTGCAAAATTTTTGGACCCACGGTTCAAAAGTTAAAATGGGGGGGACGCCCTGTTTTAAACTTTCGGAGCTTATATTTACGAAAATTTTAGTTTTATTCAAAAACTGTTTTAAAAGACCTATCCAACGATACCCCACACAACTGGGTTGGAACAAAACAAATTTCTCCCCCCACTTCACGTGTACGGGAGGTACCCTAACAAAATATATTTTCCAGTTTTTATTCTACCATTTTGTCGGCTTGGTTAATGCACATAATATATTCAAACCAAATCTCAGCTTTCTAGTGCTAACGGTCACTGAGCTAGACCGCGGACGGACGGACGGACATGGCGAAACTATAAAGGTTTTTATATAGTTGACTACGGAACCCTAAAAAATTGTTTAATTACTTTTTATCGCGTAAAAAGCGCTGGTAGCCTGGTAGTAAGACGTCCGAAGATCTGGTATTCAAACCCCCGGCTTGTACCACTGAGTTTTTTGGAACTTCTGTACGAAATATCATTTGATATTTACCAGTCGCTTTTCGGTGAAGGAAAATTTCGTGAGACAAACCGAATAACCTAATCCCAATAAGGCCCAGTTTTCCCCTCTGCGTTGAAAGAAAAGATGGCATTCGCTTTCGTAAAAAAAACTAGTGCATACGCCAATTCATGGAATAAGGTTGCCAAGCGGATCCCAGGCTCAATTGAGCCGTGGCAAAAAGCAGGGATAAACGCTAGGAGGATGATAACTTTTCATTTACATACGTACCTCTTTACTTGTTTTTTAGGATCCAAGAGGCTAATTACATTCAGAGTAATGACGCGTAGTTGCAGTGTCCGCGAGGCAACCGGATTGCTCCCGGTATTAGAAGTCATTAGAGCGCCTCGGCAGCCGACTGAGCCGACCCACATCGCCTCGTCGCTCAGCGTCCACTCGTTGTCGAGTAGATGTAGTGAGCGCATGGTCATACAAATTCATATAAAGAATAACTATTTAACCGCTCGAAGTGAAGCGGTGAGGGTCGGGTGCCGAGGCGCTCTAATGAGCTGTGACCTTTAAGCTCCCTACGTGCTGTGGAACCACCCTATGCAACCCGAAATGACTCACGTTAGACTTCGTTTTATATCCTCCTCCTCTCATTTCCAATATTTTTATGTGATCCAGATCGAGCATGCAAATCGCCCTGTGCACCGGCTGGTCGGTAATAGATTCGTCAGCCATCAGAAAAAGGAGGGGGGGGGGGGGGGGTGATGAAACACAAAGTACAACGTGGGTAAATCTGGGTTGCACAGGTTTGTTCCACAACACGTAGTGAGCCGTTAAATATACCGCGAGCTATCCGGTTGCCCCTCGGATACTGTAACTACGAGCCATTGCTATAACTATTATTATTCCTCCCTAGTCTCTAATATTTATTACAAGTAAACATGTAAGTTTTATACATCTTTCGACCCAACTTCCAACGCCCTTCCTTTTGACTTTTGATTAAATTTCTAAAATGTTCGTATTCACGAAAGAAGAATTTTATATATGTATTATATACATTTTTGTAATCAGCGTGAAAAGCTCTTCATTTTGATACCCCACTCGATAGGTTTGCAAAAAATTGTTTTCTTAGAGCTGGTCAATCTGGAATATTTTGTCCGCCATATTGTTTTTACGGTGACGTCACATAGCCTATGTTACTTGGGATAACGTAACGATTCTAATGATACCCCATATATCTAAATCGGTTCAGCCGTTCAGTTGTTCTAGTGGAACAACGAATTTTATTTTACCCACATACATACATGAACCCTGAAAACAATACACTCCTTTTTTTGGGCAGTCGTGTAAAAATAGCCTTCACTGCACGCCAAAAACAAGCGCCTGAAATACTCTGCCTTGGAAACCACCTACGACTTCGTGCCCGTCGCCGTCGAGACAGCCGGGCCCTGGGGGCGGGAGGCACGTGAGTTCTTCCGAGAACTCGGCAAGCGGCTCAGGGAGAAAAGGAATGACCCCCTTTCGGAGTCATGGCTTGTCCAACAGGTCACTTTTCCCAAATGACTTTTCCGCATAGTACGGGCGGAGACCGTAAGATTTGCTACGTTACGTGATATAAAGATAAGCCCACATGTTTATAAAAGTTTTGTTACAGTTTATTCATGTAAATTATAAATAGTTTTATATCTTACGTTAGGGAAATAACAACCTCAAGGGGCGTCGTACTACATGTAAAAGAACGTATAAACTTGATATTTTTAATATTACTACTTTGATTTAAAAAAGTTATTGAAGTTATTTTATTGAGTAACGTACTTTCGTTGTCAGTTTAAAGTTTTCTGGTATCTGTTATATTTAGGGAATAATCGCCTGACTATACTTTACGATTATACCCTGTATAATTCAGTTAACTACTGTGAACACCTGTTTCAGGTGAAAACGTGATGGTTAATCACTAGTTTTTCGAAAAAGTCCTTGCTGTAAACGCGTTTTCTTTTAGCTTACTGTAGTGTTTTTAAATACCAGTAAGTACGCCTTGTTATACAGAAAAAAGTTCAAGATTTACTTTCAGAACTAGGACTGGGAAGGATTTAATAACAACTGGTGTGCCAGAACCAGAAACAGTTTCTTAATATTAAACTTGTAATTGCTTCTTAATAGCTAGTTTTTTCTTGAATACTAAAGAAATAGCTACTCTAATTTGGCTATCCGTCTTGAAACGTGAAACAGTAATTATGAAAGAAAACTTAAACTAGGAAGGTATAAATCGGTTCGGTTTAATAACTACAATGGTGCTTATAATTCTACGGATTATCCGCATTATAGGTACAATTTAGTAAGTATTTTTTTATTAATTTTGTCTCTTTCTAGCGAAGATAAACGTCAAAATGTCGGATAGGGACAAACTTACCAAAAGTAATAAAATTGTCATGCAACGTAACATATACCTAACTCATTAACATAAGTTCATGTAAAGAAAACATTTCCCGCGGTCAGCCAAATCTTGGATCAAAACATTGACGTTAGTGTTATTTCATTTGAAATGTAATAAAATAGATTTAGGTAGTAGGTATAAATATCATAAACTAAAAAGCAAAGCAATGATTATTACATTTAAATCAGTAAGTTTAAAAACATAAAATATAACTTTTTAAATTTAAAAATAAATGTTCATGTCCAACGGTCCGAATTGAACAAGGAAAACTTATGTAATATAAAATATGTTTTATTATTATTACTAATATTGTATTTTAATCATATTTCAAATAAAATAATACAAAACCAGGATGTTATACTTTCGTTTTGCTTTGGTTGTCTTTATTTTTAATTGAATTTTAAGTAGAGGACACAGTTCAGTTAAGAAAGTATATCAAACTTTTGTATGCTTCGTTTTTAAATAGTCAGATTTGGACTCTAATACATTGTCTTTTCTTACAAATGGTATTTCTCTTAAAGTGGTTTGATATGTTCTCTTATAGAACAACGCATTATTTATACATATTTTTAAGATTTGATGTACTCTTGATTTGAAAAAATAAGTTCCGCCGAGTTTCTTGCCGGTAAAAGTAATTCTTCTCGGGTCAGAGGTGTAGGGTTAGAACCGGTGTAGATTGTGTTTTTTTTTCTTCTGTCTTTTATCTATAATATCTAACGTGTAAAAGTGCCCTTGTGGCTACTTACTGAATAAATGTTTGAGTTTGAGTTTGAATTGATATAAAAAAATACAAATACCACGATATTCTTTTTTAAACATTAGTTTGGACCAGACGTGCAGACCCAACAAGCGGAGCGCGGACATGCGCGTTGGACGGCAGCGAGCGGTCCTAATTACACCTGAGACATACTTGAGATAAAAATTTGTAACAATATTTTTGTTTAAAACTTTCCGGAAAATACATAATTCATTATGGTTTAATACAAATAACAATTATTTCAGGGCATGTTTCCTTTATCTAAGATCTACTTAATTAAATGTTTTAAACTAGTAGTTCGCCCCGAACTGTGAACTCGCGAATCTTGTGTTTCGCCATAAATGTGCAATAGTAGAATTACTACAAATACCAAAAATAGGTATCGGGTATTTTTTCTCAACTAACCATCACGGTGAAACTAAACGTCCATATTAAATTGTGCGGTTAATTGATGCGCAAAATTTTACCGCGACGAAATCGCTTCAGATTTGACAGTTTTTGTCTCATCTAAATTTAAATCCACCTCTCACATGCCTCTCACTCTGTTGCTTTGACATGTCGTTCTCATCTGTGGACCACCTATATAGGTTTCGGTCACCATCATTATGCGTCTATGGTAACTCTCTCTCTCTCTCTCTAACTATACTCTAACTAATGTGTTAATGTCAGTATTATGGATGGTAGAATAATAATACCATAGTCAGTATGCTGATGACCCTAGCAGCCAAAGCTCTAATAAATAAAAAAAAAAGTCAGTTGTCAAAATATTTACACCAAAATCAAAATATAATTGAAAATATTTTTGAAATCAATTTTATGTTGCTAATTGTTAAGAAACAGTAAGCAGTTAATAAGGATTTGACGAGAGTGTTAATCAATACGTTTCGTTTTATACCAAGCTCAACCATACTTGCTCGTAAAAGTAGCAAATAAGATGACCAATGTAACAGGACCCCTTTACAAAACCTTTTTAGGCCTTCTAATTTCAGAACCCCCGTCTCAATCCAGCTCATATACGAACTCGCAAATTTTGTTGGTCTCTGCTACAACCCCAACAAATTTCATAAAGATCGGAAAATCGTTACTAAAGTTATCGTCGGACAAACTATCTAAATCAAAAAGCCATCCAAATGCCGAGACGTCCCAGTAGCCAGGTGACAGTTGTTGTTTGTAAGAACGATCTTCGCTTACGCTCCGCTCGTTCGATTAAGGTACCAACGTAAAGGACTAATATTTCGTCAGAAATCAATAACTCGGGTTGGACTCGATAAATGGAAAATTAAAAAGCTACTTTTCCGTACGTGTGCGGAAAGAAGCACTTTCTACGCATGTGTGGACCTATACGAAAGAGCACTTTCTGAGCATATGCATTGTAAAATAAATTAAAACACAATCCATCTCAAAAATAACTTTAATTTATTATTTATGTATTTTAAAATTTGAATACGGCACCTGTGCTACGAGTTTTAACATTCAGGCAATGAAGTGTTTTTTTAAATTGATTTCTGTTTTATTATAACCACACTCGTATTTTAAGGACCCTTATTACGCGACAGTTGCATAAACTACTATTGTAATTTGCACGAATGACAAAAAGTTTGTTGTCCCGGGGTTTACAAATTTTTAGTAAATATTACTATTTTTTTTGTTTGATTTTATTTTTTCGGTGTAACGGAGAGTAATAATTACAAAGATACGATGATTATTTGTTGAAATTCTGCTATTTAAGTAAGTACACTTCTACTCATTTTGGTACTTGCATATTCCTATTGTAGGTAAAGTAATGTAAAAATAAACGAACAAGCAACTAATTTAAGAGTCCGGTAAACTTTTTTTTCGATTTCGCTCAACTTTTTGATGCTATTTTGCAGTAACTAACGTAACTTCGATAATTTTGTATACATATTATGAAAGATCGTTTCTTTTTGAATGGAATAAATAGAACGTTTTTTAGTAATTTTATGCTTCATTTATAAATAATTCACCCTAATCTAACACCTGTTTCGCGATTTTTGCTTGGAGAGGTGAAAAGAGTAAGGTTTTTATTGATTAAAATTAAGTTATACAAGTACGTACTGGTAAGTGGTACTGGTTTTGTTTTTGAGGTGTTCAATAAAGAGTATTTGTATTGTATTGTATTGTACGTAATATATATAAATACATTGGAAAATGAGTCGCCTGAGGAATAAGTGTAACGGTTTTTTTCATTTTCATATATATTTTTAAGGGAGAGTATGTTTTGCTAGAGCAATTTTGCTAAAAATTGCCGAAGTTCAGGGGATATGTTTGAGAAGATATTAAGGTATTTTACAAATTTTAAGAATGCAAAAATAAACATTACTTTATGTTTTATTCAGATAGTACAAAACATATTAGAGTCCATAACAAATAATAATTAAAAACCACAAGACAAAATTGCATGAATCAACATCCTTACTAAACAAGCTCTGTAAGAATTGAGTTTTAAGGTATTCAATATTAATATATATAGACCTAAAGTACTTCTTTGCAATAACAAGACTTTAAGCTATCTTACCAAATGCAATTTATGTGCATAATGTCATTATTAGCTGTTTTCGTTTTCAAATCGTTACCGGACTCTTAAGTACAGGAAACTAAAGGATCAACATTTAAAATAAAGCCCGTTTGTGTGCGTGCGCCTGAAACAAATTTTGATTTTAAATAATTAACTATGGCATTATACGTAAGTCTGTCGTGTTGCGTCTCTGTCAAAGGCCGCTGATAATCGCGTGTCCTTGTCCGACATTTTAAGATTTGGACACGTGAAACGGGGGGCGAATTTTTTTTCGTTCCAACCCAGTTGTGTGTGGGGTATCGTTGGTTAGATCCTTTAAAAAGAATTAGGGTCTTCTAAAACAGTTTTTGGATAAAACTAATATTTTCGTAAATAATAGTTCCGAAAGTTTAAAACAGGGCGTCCCCCCATCTAACTTTTGAACCGTGGGTCCAAAAATTTTGGAAAACTTCATGAAAGTGAGACCTAATAGGTACCTTCAATAAAAACTATATTGAATTAAATCGGTTGAGCCGTTTTTGAGTTACCATTCAAAAACCCATAGAGAAAGGACGTAAGTGAAATAACATAAGCGCCGCCAAATTTCCCGTAAGAATCCCCTTCCCAACTCCTTCTTTCCTGTTACAATTCATTAATTTCCATTTGAATTAATGAATTGTAACAGGCCGGCAACTACGGAACTCTACACTGAGCATGGCCCGATATGCTCTTGGCCGGTTTTGTTTTATCAAACGACTTCAATATTTCGAAGGAAGAGTTTCTCAATTCTTATTACCCGGGCGTAAAGTCGTAAATGTGTTTGTCACATTAAATATATTCATATTTTCCGACGCGACATTACGTTATTAAAATCCACGCAACAACAGTTCCTATACAACCAGTTTTCCCGCAATCAAAGCATTGTTTCACTACAACCTAATTGCAACCACTTATTATGCAGAATGAGGAAGACAAGAAATCAAGTGGTTCTTCACTCAACACAACAATCTATCTCAGCGAGTCTTGTTAGCGAGCTAACAACGGGCGGAAGCGACCGACGGCGCTAAGCTTGGATTGTGAATTCTCCGCTGTAACTTGGCACTTTTTTCTCTCTCCTATTGTCTGTTCGTGTTGCTTTTAAATGACATTATTACGTGTTACGGAGTTCCCGACTTTGTTGTTTGCCGTTATTGAAAAGACACGTAAAAAACGCGTTTGGGCGTTGGGCTGTAATGATATACAATGCATATAAATTGAATTTATAGGTAACTAACTACTGTTTTTGCTGACAACTTGTTGTTTGTAGGGATTTGCTGCTTGTACTTAATTTGGTTCACCAAATTTAGCAGACTTATTCAAGATAATAATGACGTCATGTTGCTTCTCCATATAATATAATATTATTTATCTTTATACTTCATTAAGAATAAAGTATCTCTTTAAATCTCTGTCTGTTTGTCCGCTCAGTGATCCTTAGGACTAGAAAACTGAAATTTGGTACGAGTATATATATTAATTACGCCGACAAACCTGGTAGGGGAAGACAGGGTAGATTCGTACACTGGGAGCCTTCGTACAGTGGTCATATCTCAGCTATCCAACACGCTGAAGCGTTCATATTTGTATGCAACATGGCTACTTACATGCATAGGCTACCTTCCAAAAGTAATGGCAGTGCGGTACAAGATTTCGCCAGAAAGAGCTGATATGTGTTTTCGCCACTCGCAAGTAATTTTGAGTTCTCCTTTGAATGCGTTTGTTTCCAAAAAGTTTGGATGGACTTAGAAAAAATGCTTTAGTATTGTTTGTAAATATATGCTAAATATTGTTATTTAAACAATACTTTTGGGATTATATTAACGATATTTTTTTTATTTTGATTTTTTTCTGGTCCGTTGGATTGGGGTACCTTCGTACACTAAAAATGTATGTAATTTCATACTGTACGAATGCACCCCATGTAAGTTAAAATCAAGAATAACACAATTGCAAAAACAGGTCAGTAAGATATGTTTAAAAAGTGATTAAAACTGGCGAAATAGCTGGTAAAATCATGAATCCCGGGGAGAAACGAATAGTGTACGGAGCTACCCCGCGTGTGGGGTGAATTCGTACGGTTCCCATTTTTTTGAAAAATCGTTATAGCTTGGCCAAGTTGCTTTATATCAAGCCAGAAATGCGCTATTATTATAGGCAGATAAATGGACAATAACATAGCATTCGTTTCATTGTAAAATATCTGTTACATTTTGTTTTACAAGGCTCCGAAAAAAAAGTGTACGAAGCCTCCCCATCTTCCCCTACAATAAAAACTGTGAAAAGAAAATTATAGGGTAGTTAGTTACCTCCTATACATACTTATTCAGTGGGGATGATATTTTTAAACTCTGTTGTATGGGGTGTTATTGAATAGATTTATGCGAAAATAAATCGTCATAATCATAATTTTACGTATCTATCAATAAATTGCATTTTTTTTTTCATATTATCCTATCTAACGAATGTATAAATAATAATAACATTACACTACATGGAAACAGTGACAGGCGTTAATTAAAAAAACATGTTTAATGAAAACGACAGTTCAAAGCGAAAAAGCTGTCACCAAAGCAAAGTTTGTTTCAATATTAATCAAAATCCACGTTGAAACTTTTCAATACACGGACAATTTCGAGAGGTGCAATCGGACAGACCGGACCGACCGGTGCAGCCTTCCGTCCGGGTCCGAGACGTTAATAATAACTCTGCTCTGGCGCTGTGTGCAGTGCTGCTTTTCGTTATTCATCATGTACTGACCAAAACCAAACTAACAAATGCACATAGAACATTTTTATTAAGCTGGCTACAGCAAGCACCTCAATGGGATGGGGCTAAGGGTTAAAACATCAGCAAAGTGCATGTCAGTTTATGCATAATGGAGGAATACAGCGAAAGGGTGTATCTACCCGGCAGTTACGTCATTTTGGAATGGAAGTATTACTGACGTCCTAGATATCGATTAATGTGCTGCATGTGGATGTTTGCAATACAAAAAATTGGTCTACCGCGAATGCAGAAGACTGGTTGTTTCCTTTGTATATGACAATAAGTTATAAACTTGTATCGTACTTCGTGTGTCTACTTCAGGGACCGGAAAACCCCTTCATTTGATTAATCTTTTCGATAGGATAACCCAATGATAGGGTTACCCTATCGATAGCGTAGCCCTGTCATTGGGTTACCCTATCGTTACGGAAACCGTTTTAATAGGGCTAACCATATTCAATGTGATTTCCCTATTGAAATGTCTTAACGATAGAGTTTACAATAGCTTGATCGCATTCTAAAAACACTTGATAGGGTAACCTCATTGGGGTTTTTCGATTCGGTAAGCGCTTACCTTTGGGTAAGCCAAATGACGTGCTTACCGAGTTGATAGGGTTTGTAAAAACAACTCTATCAAATACCCTATCTAAAACCCCTTTTTTGGTAACCGGTTCCGGTCCCTGGTCTACTTACTTAAAATAAATACATAACTCAAAATATTTGTTTAGTTTGATTTGTTCTCTAGTAGTATTAAAGTACTTTAACGCGCTAAAACATTGTACACTAAACAATTATAAAACATACATATAATTTGTACAAAGGCAAACTTATCCTGTATCTCCTTTAGCTAACCTTAGAGTAACTAGTCTAGCCGTATCAAACTGTATTTAGAAACTCGTTAAATTTCGTGAAGTTCTATGTAGTTACCTATTTAAATCTTAACCAAACGCAAAAAAAAATTGTATAGGGGCAAAAATTTTATAATATCGATATACCTATATAGATTTTATTTTATTGACAGCAAGTATAACAGAAAAACAACTTGAAAAAAAAACACTGAAACAAAAAGAGGCCAAATTAATTTAATTGAACTCTGAGTCAGAAGCCTTAATAATTATACTCGTAAATGCTTCGATTGTTCCGGATTCGTTTTAGGAAAGAAGTCGTTGACTGAAAACTTGGCACAGTTAATCATGTTTGACGAATCTATGTCTGTAAAAAAGAGAGTTTGAATAAACAGGCTCGTAACTTTAAATTGGTTTTCTGAGAACAATGCGAGGTAGAAGCCTCCGAATATCATATTATTTCCTTGAAGATTTATGAATAACGATAAATGTATTTTTTTATTAATGTCCAACTATAATACAAAGAAGATTATGGCTAGATCTGGTATCTTTGCGTTGAGTTTGTTACAAAATTAGAAAATTTTATTAAATAAAAGTAGGTAAGCGAATGTTGTACTCGTATTATATCTAACAGTTAATTTACTACACTCTGTAGACGGCATTCGTGGTTATATGATATGATATGATAATATCTGGGTGCTTAAACATGTTTGTATATAATTTTGTTAATTAAAGTCGGTAGGTACTTTTATTTTAAATATTTTAAGGAACAATCTCTTAAAAAGGGCGTATCAATTGATATACAAAGAGTATTCAGTTACAAATAAAGAACAAATCAAATTACTTTTAATAAATATCTTGATTTTGTTTATTTTTAAGTAGTCACACTATTATCATATAAATTAAATACTTATATAAATGTCAATGTAATGTGGTTAACGCGTCTGCCGCGAATGCAGAAGACGCTGGTTCGATCCCAGCCTTGGCACCGAATGCCTAGTTCACTTTTCCTTTGTATATGACATTTATATAAGTTTATAATTTAGTATTCAGTTACTATTAATATGTACGAGTAGATTATCTTTTCCATCCTCGATTCCTCCATTTCATCCTTCGATTTTCACACGCAAATAATATCGATTTTTAGAGGCACAAAGTACATACATCGACAAAGTAAATAACTGGAGCACCCATTAAAATATAAGTCTACGAGTTAAAATTAATGTTATGGAAAAAAGGGTTCAGATTTTTTAATAAAACATTTTTAATTACACTACAGGGTATTGTTTCCAACTGTCTCTAACTTTCCGGCATCTGTACTAGTACTTATATAAATTATGAATGTGTAACAACGTTGCCAAATAGCATGTAGGGAATCGTCCAATAGATACAGATCAAGAGTAGGTAGTAGGCAACCAGGGATTCATAACATTTAGACGGTTTTAGACGGTAGTCCTACATAGGTTAGTCCGTCATATCCCCTGGCTTCCCCGGTCCAGGTGGCATGCGTAAATGCATTTCCCCAACGTTAAAAAAAAAAAAAAAAAAAAAAAAAAAAGGGATTCATAACATTATAAACCTAATTAAAAAAAACCTCAAAGTCGACTTTAATCTAGTTTAAAATCCATGCATTAGTGGTCAGAACGCGAACTTTAAGTAGATAACTAGTTAAGTTTGCCGCCGCTTACAAAGTATTGAAAAATGAACGCAGATATTCGATCTTAGCTTTAGAACAAAGTAATCTCAACTCTGATAGCGTTTGTCGTTGGGCAGGGATTAAAAATAAAAGATGCGGGGCTACAGGTTTAAACTACAGTTAAGATAAGCAAAGTTAAGTGTAGCACCGGGCCAACTTTATGGATAAGTTAAATGAAAGTTCTTGGAGCCCCTTGAAAAATAACCTGATGCTTTTTTGTGTGCAACTAGAATGTAAAGTTGTGATACCCTTCGCAGACGTTTTAGAATTCCGTACCAAAATGGTACAAATGTACCATTTTGGTGGTAATGTCTGTCCGTTTGTCCGCCTGCGTCACTCTGACGCAAATTGAACTGAAATGTTGTATTTTATACATAATTTAAGCTGGCAATGGACGTGTAACTTAAATTCATGAATTTTGAAAGTCACTATTTTTGGGGAATTAAATTCGAAAATTTAAAGTTCGCGCAAAAACTGCAAATGTAACAGTTTGCTTATCTTTTATAAATACCTACGGTGGATTAAATTAACATAAATGCTTACGATAAGAAAATAAAAGACAGTTGTCCTAGTGACACCACATTAGCCGAAAATTGTATGTGTCAAACGCATTCAAAATCGTCGGGCCCCCTTTTGCTCCATCGAGTTGCCCCTTGGACACTGTAACTACGCGCTTAAAGAAACATACTCAGTAAAAATGATGATTAAGTGATATATAATAAAAGTAAACCAGTTTTTTCGTCGGATGAATACAATATTACATTCGCTGAGGTTATACTATACCCTGCGTATTGCCAGTTGCCGCCAAAGCTCGCTACGAGCGTAGCCGATTCTACAGTTTTTCTTGTATATAGAAAAAGCCGACTACAAACAGAGAGAGCGAAATAGTGGATTCCTGGGGCCGTATTCAAACTTTAAAATACGTTTATACATGATTCAACTCCAATTCATAAACTACGCACAGCTGTTGCCTAAACGTCTCAATCAGGAATATCAGAATTTGCTTGAAAAATATTCCGATGCAACTCCAATACAACAACAATATTGATTGATTATTTGTTGTGGGTAGGAGTTATGTTAGAGATCGATTGTAGTTTTGATATATTGATTATGCACTTATATTGAAATCAGAATATGGCATCTGGCACCAGGGCTTTAAATACCGTTAAAAAGTTGGTATCGTTACAGCTGTCAAACAGATTTAACGTTAAGTTGTTATTAACGTTAAACCATTTACCGTTACTTCTACTACTTTTTACCGGTAAAAAAATTGTAACGTTACCAGCTAATGCATAGAGCTAACGTTAACTCAAAGGTATCGTTAAATAATTTTAACGTTATTATTTAACGTTAGTAGCATAGCAGCTTATTTAGATACACTGATGGGTACCATCGTTAGATATCGAACGAGTGTTCATTCACGTACGACGCCGCCGTGAGTGATTAAACCAAATTGAGTTATTAAAAACCGGCCAAGAGCATGTCGGGCCATGTTCAATTGTTCAGTGTAGGGTTCCGTTCCGCTGCCGCTCGTGATGTTTTCTTTTACTTGCGTCGATATTATTATGGTACGGAGATGTAAGATGGTGTTGTAAAATTGTTAGGTATTTCTTTTTTAGGCACGTATTATATTTTTTTGCTTTTTGGCAATGTATTATTTAACGGTTCAGTTGCGCTATTTTTTTTGTAAAAATCGTCGTGGTATGGTAGTAGTTTTTGACTAATTCGGGTGTGTAGATTTAGAAAATAATGTCTGTTTTAAAATCCAAGATGGCGGCCATCGACCTTTTTCGTAAAAATCGTCATGGTAGTCGTTTTCGACTAATTCGGGTGTGCAGATTTCGAAAATAATGTCAGTTTTAAAATCCAAGATGGCGGCTATATACTTTTTTCTTAAAAATCGTCATGGTAGTAGTTTTCGACTAACTTGGGTGTGCAGATTTCGAAAATAATGTCTGTTTTAAAATCCAAGATGGCGGCCATATACTTTTTTCTTAATAATCGTCATGGTAGTCGTTTTCGACTAATTCGGGTGTGCAGATTACGAATATAATGACTGTTTTAAAATCCAAGATGGCGGTCATCCAACTTTTTGTAAAAAACGTCATGGTAGTCGTTTTCGACTAATTCGGGTGTGCAGATTTCAAAAATAATGTCAGTTTTAAAATCCAAGATGGCGGTCATATACTTTTTTCTTAAAAATCGTCATGGTAGTAGTTTTCGACTAACTTGGGTGTGCAGATTTCGAAAATAATGTCTGTTTTAAAATCCAAGATGGAGGCCATATACTTTTTTCTTAAAAATCTTATGGTAGTCATTTTCGACTAATTCGGGTGTGCAGATTTCGAAAATAATGTCAGTTTTGAAATCCAAGATGGCGGCCATATACTTTTTTCTTAAAAATCGTCACGGTAGTAGTTTTCGACTAACTTGGGTGTGCAGATTTCGAAAATAATGACTGTTTTAAAATCCAAGATGGCGGTCATCCAAATTTAAAAAAAAATCGTCATGGTAGTCGTTTTCGACTAATTCGGGTGTGCAGATTTCGAAAATAATGTCAGTTTTAAAATCCAAGATGGCGGCCATATACTTTTTTCTTAAAAATCGTCATGGTAGTAGTTTTCGACTAACTTGGGTGTGCAGATTTCGAAAATAATGTCTGTTTTAAAATCCAAGATGGAGGCCATATACTTTTTTCTTAAAAATCTTATGGTAGTCATTTTCGACTAATTCGGGTGTGCGGATTTCGAAAATAATGTCTGTTTTAAAATTCAACTTCCAAGATGGCGGCCATGTACTTTTTTCGTGAAAATCGTCATGGTAGCCGTTTTCGACTGATTCGGGTGTGCAGATTTCGAAAATAATGTCTGTTTTAAAATCCAAGATGGCAGCTATATACTTTTGTCGTAAAAATCGTAATGGTACTCGATTTCGACTAATTCGGGAGTGTAGATTTCGAAAATAATGTCTGTTTTAAAATCCATGGCGTTCATGCACTTTTTCTTAAAAATCGTTATGGGTATTCTCGATTAATTCGGGGATGTAGATTATGAAAATAAGAACCGTTTCAAAATCTTAGATGGCGAAAATATACAATTTTGTCATAATCATCATGATAAAAAATGAAATGTATAGCCGCCATCTTGGATTTCAATACTACATTATTTCCGAAATCTAACCACCCGAATTAGCCCAAAATGACGACCATGATGATTTTGACAAAATAGTATTTTCCATTTCGGATTTTCAAACGGTCCTTATTTTCGAAATCTATATCCACGAATAAACAGAAAACGACACCCATAACGTGTTTAAAGAAAAAGTGCATGGCCGCCATCTTGGATTTTAAATCAGACTTTATTTTCGAAATCTACACACCCGAATTAGTCGAAATGAGTACCATAACGATTTTTACGAAAAAATGTATGACAGCCAACTTGGATTTCAAAACCGATATTATTTTCGAAATCTGCACCCCTGAATTAATCGAAAACGACTACCATGACAATTTTGACAAAATTGACCATTTCCGCCATCTTGGATTTTAAAACTGTCTTTATTTTATAATTCTACTGCCCCGAATTAATAAAAAACGACTAACATGTCGATTTTTTTGAAAAAAGTGTCCGCTATCTTGGATTTCAGAACAGACATTAATTTTCGAAATCTACACACCCGAATTAGGCCAAAATGACTACCATGATGATTTTGACAAAATTGTTTATTTCCGCCATCTTGGATTTTAAAACGGTCCCTGTTTTGGAAATCTACATACCCGAATTAATCCAAAAGACCCCTAACGATTTCTAAGAAAAGTGCATGAACGCCATGGATTTTAAAACACACATTATTTTCGAAATCTGCACACCCGAATTATTCGAAAAGGACTACCATGACGATTTTTACTAAAAAAGTATATGGCGGCTATCTTGGATTTTAAAACTGACATTATTTTCGAAATCTGCACACCCCACACCCGAATTAGTCGAAAACGACTACCATGACGATTTTTACATAAAGTATATGGCCGCCATCTTGGATTTCAAAACAAACATTATTTTCGAAATCTGCACACCCGAATTAGTCGAAAACGACTACAATGACGATTTTTACGAAAATGGTCGATGGCCGCCATCTTGGATTTTAAAACAGTCATTATTTTCGTAATCTGCACACCCGAATTAGTCGAAAACGACTACCATGATGATTTTCACGAAAAAGTATATGCCCGCCATCTTGGAAGTTGGATTTTAAAACAGACATTATTTTCGAAATCTGCACACCCGAATTAGTCGAAAACGACTACCATGATGATTTTTAAGAAAAAAGTATATGGCCGCTATCTTGGATTTTAAAACTAACATTATTTTTGAAATCTGCACATCCGAATTAGTCGAAGACGACTACCATGACGATTTATACGAAAAAGGTCGATGGCCGCCATCTTGGATTTTAAAACAGACATTATTTTCGTAATCTGCACACCCGAATTATTCGAAAGCGACTACCATGATGTTTTTTAAGAAAAAAGTATATGGCTGCCATCTTGGATTTTAAAACTAACATTATTAAATTTTTAAACTAACATTAAAATTTCTCCTACTTTTTCTTACTGGCAATACGATACCAATTAAGCCCTTAAGCGGATCACCAGTATTTTTGTTACACCCTGTATTAATCACAGCCAAGTCACAAACTGTTACCAACCAACAGTCAACACAAAACGTCGCGCAATACCCACCCGCATTCGACTCGAGCGAAATGTGTAGGGTTCAAGACTCTCGGCAAACGTGTCACGGAGGCCAGTGCACGAAGTGGCAACAATGCGAATCAACTAGCGCCGCGCGGCGTGCGCCTTTCTGGTAGGGCGGTGTGGCAACGTAGCATTACTGATCAAAATAGTGTTACTTAGTTAACGTTATTATAATGTGAATTGGGTAACGTTAGCCAGCCCTGCAATGTAAAGTAAATTTACCGATAAAAAGTAACGTTAATTGGGTAACGTTACCATAAAGTTATGTTATTAAGTAACGTTACATTTTTACTACCGGTACTAAGGTATTTTTATGGTTTTACCGTTACCTAACGTTATTTTATAATGTGAATTGGTAACGTTTTAAAGCCCTGTCTGGCACTAATGTTTAGGTGCGTTATTCAAATTTTAATTTAATCTCAAAAATTATTCCAACATTCAGCAAATAATCAGCCAATATTGAAGTTGCATCGGTATATATTTTTGATTCAGATATTTAGGCGCTCGCTGTATTGTATACTTAGTTAATACATTGGAGATGTATTGAAATTGGATGGTTTCTAACCGTGTTTTAAAGTTAGAATACGGCTCAAGAAAACTTTGAGTCATCTTTTTGTCGTAGGACCATGCTGCAAATTCAAATGACCTACAAGTGAACAAAAGATGATTTAAAGTTTTGTTGGGCCGCATTCTAAAGTTTAAAACACGCCATATAGCAAATTACCGCCCTCTGGCTGTGTAATTGGGCCTCTTAGTATCTTGTATAGGTACTAAAACTTGAAACTCGCCTGGCGGTGTGCAAATTAAATGCAGCTGTGAGGCTTCCGAGGATGATCCGGTACATGCATTTAGATGTACCGTTCATCCTGCACAGAGCTGACGGGCACGTTAATAATTCACGGTGTGCTCTAAAAGTGGCTTTCTAGTTTCAGTAGTTATCGAAAATAAATATGCGGATTAGGAAATGCAAGAATATAGAACTGAAAAATATTAAGACTGTTTATGGTGTAACTCACGTATTGGTACGGTTACTTAGTCGCTGCGTGACATATTTCACTAAGAGTACGGTCAACGCCAATAATATTTGTACACTTTTGCACCTTATTCTGTTGTAATAAGAGGTTCCAAATTGTTTATATATTTTTACCTATACAACGAAAGCGGTCTAATGTCTCACAAAAGTTTTAATTTAAGATATGAATATTATATAAAATCATTTGTTCTAATATAAATCATATTAACAGAAATAGCATTACATTATGATGAACTACAAACTATAGCTTGTTTTTAGGGTTCCGTAGCCAAAATGGCAAAAACGGAACCCTTATAGTTTCGCCATGTCCGTCCGTCCGCGGTCTAGCTCAGTGACCGTTAGCACTAGAAAGCTGAAATTTGGTTTAAATATGTGCATTAACCAAGCCGATAAAACGGTAGAATAAAAACGCAAAATATATATTTTCTTAGGGTACCTCCCGTACACGTGAAGTGGGGGGCGATATTTTTTTTCGTTCCAACCAAGTTGTGTAGGGTATCGTTGGATAGGTCTTTTAAAAAGAATTAGGGTCTTCTAAAACAGTTTTTGGATAATACTAATACTTTCGGAAATAATAGCTCCGAAAGTTTAAAACAGGGCGTCCCCCCTCCCATCTAACTTATGAATCGTGGGTCCTAAAATTTTGAAAAAATTCATGAAACTGAGGCCTAATGAGTACCTTCAATGAAAACTATATTGAAATAAATCAGTTGAGTCGTTTTTGAGTTATCATTCAAAAACCCATAGTGAAAGGACGTAAGTAAAAATGACGTAAGCGCCGCCAAATTTCCCGTAAGAAACGACCTTTTGAATTAATGGTCTCAGTTTACGGAACCCTATACTGAGCATGGCCCGACATGCTCTTGCCCGGTTTTTTTTTTAGTTTTAAGGGTACAATTATGAGCTTAGATTAAGTTGATTGCTCAAAGATACCAATATCCTAGTTAGCTTCATTTCTATGTTAATCGATATTTCATATTTATGCTCCACCGATTTTGGTGATTAAGCGGAACTTTTTTTTATTTAATTTTTATTTATTACCGTAATGTTGAACGCGTGAATCAAAACTCCAGGCGCGCAACAGAAAGTACAAAATGGCGCCGGGTGGTAAAGTTTGCCACTAACACATCACAGCCATGACCACTCTGTCAAGAGTGTAATGACGAAGAAGAAGGATGTTTAACACACTGTGGTAATTCTACCGACTGTGTTTGCACTATGTTTACTCCTACTATACATATTATAGCAATAAAGCAATAAATAATATCGCATATAGGCGGCAACACGCTTGCCCTTTACGACACGGCCTTAAAAATGATCGACGTACGTTTCCGCATTTACCCTTATCAATCATAACTGGCTTTATAGTGGGCGACAGCAACGGCCCATTAAAAGCGACCTTTCGTAATGACAATAAAGATCAAAGTCGATTGGGTGTGACGTGTAATATTGTATGAACTCCAAGAATTTTACATAACAAATTTTAATAGGAAACGATTGAGTGTCGATATTAAATTACTAATTCATACCTACTCTAAACTAATGGATCTATGGGTTATTTAATTTTTGAAGTGAAAACTTCTTTAGCCGCGTTGGGCATTTTTTGGTAGAGGGAAATCTTATGAGTTCGCGTCACCGACACCGTAACACGAAAACAAAAACGCATCACAATATTTTCCTTGGGTTGAAAAGTTCGTTCGATAGTTAAACTTATTATCGTTCAAATAAAGTTTAATTTTGTAAGTAATATTTTTCTTTTATGCTTTATCGAACGAGCGGAGCGTAAGCGAAGCTCGTTCTTACAAACAACTTCAGACCCAACTGTCACCTGGCTACTGGGACGTCTCGGCATTTGGATGGCTTTTTGATTTACATAGTTTGTCCGACGATAACTTTAGTAACGTTTTTCTGATCTTTATGAAATTTGTTAGGCTTGTAGCAGAGACCAACAAAATTTGCGAGTTCGTATATGAGCTGGATTGAGACGACGGTTCTGAAATTAGAAGGCCTAAAAAGGTTTTGGAAAGGGGTCTTGTTACGTTGGTCATCTTATTTGCTACTTTTACGAGCAAGTATGGTTGAGTTTGGTATCAAACGAAAGGTATTGATTTACCCTCTTATCAAATACTTATTAACTGCTTACTGTTTCATAATAATTAGCAACATAAAATAGATTTCAAAAATATTTTCAATTATATTTTGCTTTTGGTGTAAATATTTTGACAACTGACATTAACACATTAACATTAGAGAGAGTTACCATAGACGCAGAATGATTTAATGGTGGTGTCCGAAACCTATAGGTGTCCACAGATGAGAACGACATGTCAAAGTAACAGAGTGAGAGGTGGATGTAAATTAAAAGAGACAAAAACTGACAAATCTGAAAGATTTCGTCGCGGTAAAATTTTGAGCATCAACCACATAATTTAATACGTACATTTAATTTCACCAAGATGGTTATAGTTTAGAAAAATAAATAAAATAATTAAAAATTAAAAAAACACGACTGCGTTTGTTTTAAATGAACTGAAAAGTTAAAAATAAGCTCTAAACATGTTAGAGAATGTCTATGGTTTGAGACTGTACCTTCCTACACCCTGATGTATGCTGGAATTGCTGGATCTGTTAAAATCTTATTTTAGTTCGATCGCAGTCGGGGGACCTTTTTCCCCGACTGCGCGACGCAAAAGAGGGGATAGTGTTTAACAGTCTATAGATGTATGTTTGTTCCTTTGTGGCACTCTAGAAGCAAAACGAGTGGGCCGATTTAGATGATTCGTACGTCAATCGATTCGTCTTGATTGCGCGAGTGCCACTAAAGACAAAATAGCAATCCAAATTCAATATGACGGCAGTCAGACGTCATATTGTAAAAAATTCAAAAATGAAAATTTACGTACTATGCCGAGTAGGGTATCATTGTTTAGAACTTTGAAAAGTATTATGAGGTCTCATTCATCATTTTTGATTTTGAATGACCGTTTAGGAATTATTATATTTTAAAATTGTTTAGCAACCATCTTACTTACATTTCCATTTTATTAGGTATTTAGTTATAACAAAAATACGACGAACATATTATAAAGGTTGTTATTATTAACGTGAACATAATAATATGTGAATTTCAAGTAAAAGGTACGGTCGACATCAAAAATATGTTTACACTTTTGCACCTTACTCCTTTCTAATAAGGTCCAAAAGTATAAACATTTTATGTGAATTTCAAGTAATAGGCACGGTCGACGTCAAAAATATGTTTACACTTTTGCACCTTACTCCTTTCTAATAAGGTCCAAAAGTATAAACATTTTATGTGAATTTCAAGTAATAGGCACGGTCGACGTCAAAAATATGTTTACACTTTTGCACCTTACTCCTTTCTAATAAGGTCCAAAAGTATAAACATTTTATGTGAATTTCAAGTAATAGGCACGGTCGACGTCAAAAATATGTTTACACTATTGCACCTTACTCCTTTCTAATAAGGTCCAAAAGTATAAACATTTTATGTGAATTTCAAGTAATAGGCACGGTCGACGTCAAATTTATGTTTACACTTTTGCATTTTACTCCTTTCTAATAAGGTCCAAGTTAATATTTTGTTCAACTAAGAGTGAAGGAGCTGGTATGTATCCTCTGATATGGAGACTATGACTTGTCGATGATGATCAATGACGTGCGTCAGAAAATTGTCATATCTATATACATATAGTAAAGGTGAAGAGAGTCAAAAATCTGTACATTGGAGATATTAGTAAAAAAAAGAGTTAGTAACTCTTAGAATCGATAACAGAACACGTTTCGACGATTTTTAGAATTTTTGTCTGTTTGTCTGTTTGGATGGGGAGAGTTGGCGTCAAAACGCCTGAACCGATTTCGATAAAAACTTCACTAGCCGGTTCAACAGACCTCTGGTCAGGACATAGGCTATAAAAATTACGAACTTTTTGGATTTAAGGGGGTTTAAGGGGGGTTTAAACTTTGTATGGGAAATAAATACTTATGCCTTTGTATTTCCACTATATAATTTTATACCACGGCGGTGGCAAACATTCATACAACGCGCCTGATGGTAAGCAGTTAGGGTTAGCCAATGGACGCCTGTAATTCCAGAGGTTTCACATGCGCGTTGCCTCCCTATAAGAATCTTTTTTTTTATTTCAAGTATAGTGCACGAAATACAAAACTGTGAGACCTAATGGTGGACATCATACCAAATGGTATTTTCTATCAGTCAACCATGGGGCCTATACAAAAAACATGTACAAAAGCAAAAGGTGCAAAAATAAAACACACCGTACTATTGCTAATTATATCAAAAATTGTTACGTTGAAAGGGGGGCTCGGGGGGCGGAGCCCCACGCAATAAGAAATAACACACCGTACTATTGCTTATTATACCAAAAATTTTTAGGTTGGACATTTAAGATGGGAGAAAAATAGGTTTGAAAGAGTCTAGCACGTAATGGACGGTAAAAAGGGGGGTTCGGGGGGCCGAGCTCCCCGCATAAAGAAATAACACACCGTACTATTGCTAATTATACCAAAAATTGTGAAGTGGAACATTCAAGATGGGAGAAAAAGAGTTTTGATAGAGTTTACCAAATGATGGGCGGCAAAAAAGGGGGGCTTGGGGGGCGGAGCCCCCCGCAATAAGAAAAAACACACCGTACTATTGCTTATTATACCAAAAATTTTTAGGTTGGGCATTTAAGTTAGGAGAAAAAGAGGTTTGAAAGAGTCTAGCACGTAATGGTCGGCAAAAAAGGGGGGCTCGGGGGGCGGAGCCCCCCGCATAAAGAAAAAGCACTCCGTACTTTTGCTAATTATACCAAAAATTGTTACGTGGAATAACAAACATTTTTAGGTCGGACATTTAAGATGGGAGAAAAAGAGTTTTGATAGAGCTTACCACGTTAAGAGTTCTGACAGAGTTTACCAAATGATGGGCGGCAAAAAAAGGGGGGCTCGGGGGGCGGAGCCCCCCGCAAAAAGAAAAAACACTCCGTACTATTGCTAATTATACCAAAAATTGTTACGTGGAATACCAAAAATTTTTAGGTCGGACATTTAAGATGGGAGAAAAAGAGTTTTGATAGAGCTTACCACGTTATGGGCGGCAGAGAAAGGGGGGCTAAGGGGGCGGAGCCCCCCGCAATAAGAAAAAACACACCGTACTATTGCTTATTATACCAAAAAATTTTAGGTTGGACATTTAAGATGGGAGAAAAAGAGGTTTGAAAGAGTCTAGCACGTAATGGACGGTAAAAAAGGGGAGCTCGGGGGGCCGAGCCCCCCGCATAAAGAAATAACACACCGTACTAATGCTAATTATACCAAAAATTGTGAAGTGGAACATTCAAGATGGGAGAAAAAGAGTTTTGATAGAGTTTACCAAGTGATGGGCGGCAAAAAAAGGGGGGTTCGGGGGGCGGAGCCCCCCGCAAAAAGAAAAAAACACTCCATACTATTGCTAATTATACCAAAAATTGTTACGTGGAATACCAAAAATTGTTAGGTTGGACATTTAAGATGGGAGAAAAAGAGGTTTGATAGAGTCTAGCACGTAATGGATGGCAAAAAGGGGGGCTCGGGGGGCGGAGCCCCCCGCATAAAGAAATAACACACCGTACTATTGCTAATTATACTAAAAATTGTTACGTGGAATACCAAACATTTTTAGGTTGGACATTTAAGTTTAACACGTGATGGACGGCGAAATAAGGGGGGCTCGGGGGCGGAGCCCCCCGCATAAAGAAAAGACATACCGTACTTTTGCTAATTATACCAAACATTGTTACGTTGAACATTTACGATGGGAGAAAAAGAGTTTTGATAGAGCTTACCACATGAAGGGCGGCAGAGAAAGGGGGCTCGGGGGGCGGAGCTCCCCGCAAAAAGAATTACATGTAGGTACTTTTCATGATACTAAAAAGTAGGAAATAAAAAATAAATTAAAAAATTAAAAGAACCCGCCTGCGTAAAATACTAAAAGGCCGTAAACAAGGCCAATATACGTTACGAATTTGTTATGTAGTATTGAAAAGCATAAGATACATATTAATTTCTAATGTGGAACATAGCGGCATTAAACAGTCGGGACCCATTTTAGGGAAGGTTTGCGCCAACTAGATTTCAAATGGGTCCCGACTGTTTAATGTCGCTATGTTCCACATTAGAATTTAATATGTATCTCTTGCTTTTCAATACTACATAACAAATCCGTAACGTATATTGGCCTTGTTTACGGCCTTTTAGTATTTTACGCAGGCGGGTTCTTTTAATTTTTTAATTTATTTTTTATTATAGGTATTGTGATACAGTTTAAAAGGTCCCCCGACTACGGTCGAAGTAAAATAACTGGGTTGGAACAAATCAAATTTCTCCCCCAACTTCACGTGTACGGGAGGTACCCTAACAAAGTTAATACCAGATTTTTATTTGTGTTAAAAATAATGTTTGTGGTATGTAATAAGAAGTATGTTCTGGTTACTATAATACAGTGTGTTTTTTTTAAGTGGGCCACTATGGGGAAATCCTAAAGTAAAGGAGATACAGGGAAACTGTCTTAGGAAACATTAGGTATTTTTTTGAGAACATTTTTTTGGAAATAGTCAAATTTTTGGTCAAGTGTGAGTTGTCCCTAAAAATTAATAATTTTGATGATTTTTTTTGACGCAGATCTAGTCAGTTTCATGAGAGGATCATTTTATTGTATGGAAAGAAAAAAATCGGAACAGTAGAAGTTAGTCAAATAAAAAAAAAAGTTTTTATTATTACAACATGTGTAAATTGCCTAGGTACACTTGCAAGGTTCATAAAAAATATTTCAAATTCCAATATGACATTTGTTTTTGGAACACTTTATTTGATTTAAAAAGGAAGTAAGAGTACTGTTCGGACTTCGGACCCACGGAGTAGGATGAAGATGGCAAGTAGGCGTTCCCGTGTATCCGACAGTTAGTAGCGGCCGACTGACTTTGTGCACAGACTATGATCAGTTGTTTTGTAAACTTCATGCCCGAATGACTTTCACGTGATACGAACGCCGTGTAACAAAAAATGATTATTAAATTTAAAATGCCGTATTGTCCAATATTAAGCTGCACAAATCATAGTGGTTTAAAATATCTTTCAGGTGGATGTATTTCCTATCACCGTTAGGTATTTTTTTTTTAAATAATCCAAAAAAAAACGAAATAACTGTTTGTTTTGCATTATTTGCGAATGTACGTTAAACAAAACTATATTTTATTTGTTATAGCTGACCCGGCGCACTTCGTACCGCCAACTTCGACCGACTGTCGTCATCAACTTCGCTCCTACGTCAGCCCAGTCTGTTACCCCAATTCCTACCGTCTCGCACCACTCTTCCACTATCATCTACCCATACCTACCCATCTCCCACTCTCGTCCTGTATTCCACCCTTCTCCCACCGACGGTACTCCCATCGACTCTAACCTTATTACCACCGACTCCTACGCTAGTTTCGCCGCCTTCCACCCCACTCCCATTGTCTCCACACATTTACTCGTATATTGACTTCGTACCGCCTACTTCCACCGATTCCCATCGTCCTCAACTTCACTCCTAAGCGAGTCGTTTAGTCTCTTACCCCATTCCTACTGACTCGTGCCACTCTCCCACCCTCTCCTATTCCCTTTCACCCTTCTCCTACCGGCTCCTGCTTCAATCCTATCGACTTTTCATTTCCACTGGCTTCCATTGTCTTCACTCGCTCCTATTAAATGTGTCCCATGCAGCGACATTTACTTCGCTTGTAAAGACCTAAAGACCATGTTAAATTTTGTTTGAATAAATAAATAATAAATAAATAAATGTCTTCAATCTATATCTATACCAACTTTACTAAAATTATAAATAGGAAAGTTTGTCTGTGTCTGTTACCTATTCCCACTTAAACGGCTTGACCAATAAGGATGAAATTTGGTATGACGATAGTTAATACCCCTTCATATGACAATTTTTATCACAGAAATCGGCTCTTTTCCTTAAGGGAGTGAAAAGGGTGGTAGAAGTTTGTATGGGGAACCAATAACCGCAAAACCGATTTAAATGAAATTTGTATTTAAATGATTTTAGATCTGTGGAAGGACATGGGATACTCTTTTCTCCTAAGTAATTCCTTAAGGGGGGTAAAAATATAGGTGGATTACTAATTTCACATTTAATAGTTATTCTGCTATTCGAAAGGGAGACAAATCCAACAAATCATGAATCATTAAAATCGGTCCAGCCGTTTTTGGGTTATAAATGGTGTAACAACTTTCTGTATATTAAGAAGATGTATCCGATTTTAGAACAACTGTTATTTTAGAACAAAACTACTACTTAAATATTTTATCTTATCTAGTCATGCCGCAAATAAACGAAAAGGATTTTGACAACCCCAAAAACGTAGGTATCCGATACGTTCCAACGCCGTAACTGTCACTTCGTGGAGATGGACACCCTTGTCTTGGCTTCGATGGTGTTATTTTTACAGCCAGTCTCGTAACTCGTTCCATTGCAAAGTCGAGGCTGATTTATGCTACGCAGCATGATGACAACTGATCCTACTTTAATTGTAAATTGTGTGGTGGTAGTCCAGGCAATTCCAATGAATTTAAAAGTTCTGTGGGATAGTTGATACATCATCCTGCAAGACTGTAAGTAAACAACTGTCCAGGAAGGAAATTCTGAATTGTCGCATTTTTTTTTGCCCTGATGTATGCTGGATCTGTTAAAATCTTATTTTAGTTCGATCGCAGTCGGGGGACCTTTTAAACTGTATACACAATACCTATAAAAAGGTCCCCCGACTGCGATCGAACTAAAATAAGATTTTAACAGATCCAGCATACATCAGGGTGTAGGAAGGCACAGTCTCAACCATAATAAGGTTTCAAAGACATTCTCTATCATGTTTAGAACTTATTTTTAACTTTTCAGTTCATTTAAAACAAACGCAGTAGTGTTTTTTAATTTTTCATTATTTTATTTATTTAAAACCTTTTAGTGACATAGAATAATTAAACGAACTTTGGATTAGTAGTCGAAAGCATAAAAACCGGTCAAGAGCATGTCGGGCCATGCTCAATGTAGGGTTCCGTGTTCCGTAGTTGCCGGCCTGTTACAATTCATTAATTTAAAATGTCGTTTCTTACGGGAAATTTGGCGGCGCTTACGTCATTTCACTTACGTCCTTTCACTATGGGTTTTTTAGTGATAACTCAAAAAAGGCTCAACCGATTTAATTCAATATAGTTTTCATTGAAGGTACTTACTTATTAAGTATGCCTCACTTTCATGATTTTTGCAAAATTTTTGGACCCACAGTTCAAAAGTTAGATGGGGGGACGCCCTGTTTTAAACTTTCGGAGCTATTATTTACGAAAATATTAGTTTTATTCAAAAACTGTTTTAAAAGACCCTATTTTTTTTAAAGACCTATCCAACGATATCCCACACAACTGGGTTAGAACAAAACAAATTTCTCCCCCCACTTCACGTGTACGGGAGGTACCATAACAAAATATATTTTCCAGTTTTTATTCTACCATTTTGTCGGCTTGGTTAATGCACATAATACCTATATTCAAACCAAATTTCAGCTTTCTAGTGCTAACGGTCACTGAGCTAGACCGCGGACGGACGGACGGACATGGCGAAACTATAAAGGTTTTTATATAGTTGACTACGGAACCCTAAAAAATTGTTTAATTACTTTTTATCACGTAAAAAGCGCCGGTAGCCTGGTAGTAAGACGTCCGAAGGTCTGGTATTCAAACCCCGGCTTGTACCACTGAGTTTTTTTGAACTTCTGTACGAAATATCATTTGATATTTACCAGTCGCTTTTCGGTGAAGGAAAATTTCGTGAGACAAACCGAATAACCTAATCCCAATAAGGCCCAGTTTTCCCCTCTGCGTTGAAAGAAAAGATGGCATTCGCTTTCGTAAAAAAACTAGTGCATACGCCAATTCATGGAATAAGGTTGCCAAGCGGATCCCAGGCTCAATTAAGCCGTGGCAAAAAGCAGGGATAAACGCTAGGAGGATGATAACTTTTCATTTACATACGTACCTCTTTACTTGTTTTTTAGGATCCAAGAGGCTAAAATTACATTCAGAGTAATGAGGCGTAGTTGCAGTGTCCGCGAGGCAACCGGATGGCTCACGGTATTAGAGGTCGTTAGAGCGCCTCGGCAGCCGACTGAGCCGACCCACATCGCCTCGTCGCTCAGCGTCCACTCGTTGTCGAGTAGATGTAGTGAGCATGGTCATACAAATTCATATAAAGAATAACTATTTAACCGCTCGAAGTGAGGCGGTGAGGGTCGGGTGCCGAGGAGCTCTAATGAGCTGTGACCTTTAGGTTCCCTACGTCCTGTGGAACCACCCTAATATGCAACTCGAAATGACTCACGCTGGACTTCGTATTGCATCCTCCTCCTCTCAATTTCCAATATTTTTATGTGATCCAGATCGAGCATGCAAATCGCCCTGTGCACCGGCTGGTCGGTAATCGATTCGTCAGCTATCAGAAAAAGGGGGGGGGGATGAAACACAAAGTACAACGTGGGTAAATCTGGGTTGCACAGGTTTGTTACACAACACGTAGAGAGCCGTTAAATACCGCGAGCTATCCGGTTGCCTCTCGGATACTGTAACTACGAGCCATTGCTATAACTATTATTATTCCTCCCTAGTCTCTAATATTTATTACAAGTATCGACCCAACTTCCAACGCCCTTCCTTTTGACTTTTAATTAAATTTCTAAAATGTTCGTATTCACGAAAGAAGATTTTTATATATGTATTATATACATTTTTGTAATCAGCGTGAAAAGCTCTTCATTTTGATACCCCACTCGATAGGTTTGCAAAAAAAAATTTTCTTAGGGCTGCGCATCTGGAATATTTTGTCCGCCATTTTGTTTTTACTGTGACGTCACATAGCCTATATTACATAAATCGGTTACCTATACATCTAAATCGGTTCAGCCGTTCAGTTGTTCTAGTGGAACAAAGAATTTTATTTTACCCACATACATACATGAACCCTGAAAACAATACACTCCTTTTTTTGGGCAGTCGTGTAAAAAAGGCGAATTTGAATTTCAAACATTGGACAATTACCGGCCTTCTAGCCTAGTCGGTAGTAGGTAGTGACGCTGCCGACGAAGTAGCAGATTGCAGATTTGAATCCTGGTATGGCATTTAGTTCTTTGTTTATCACGGCTATTTTGTTCCTGAGTTTGGATGTTTTATATGCATTTAGGTATTTTATTTGCCGTTCAAATCAGCTTGAACATAGGTAATACATAGATCAACACGAGTTTGCTTTGTTTGCCGTGGTCAACATGCTTCCGCGTGCTTTGCTGCCTATAATCTGGGCACGACTTTATTCATCTCAAATCTATCAGCTGTATTTTTTATACTTACTTCCTGACCCACCCCCAGAACCGCCACCTAAAAGATAAACAAAGTTGTATTCCTATTTATAAAAGTAACTAAAACATATTAAAATTAATAAAAACAACCGCAAGAAATTCGAGGTGTTCCCTTATTTTGAACTCCTCGCTCGCTTAGCTATTTCTGCTGTTGACTGTACCGCAGTGTATTTTGCAAGCTGTACTATATTTCGTTTTTTTTTGAGATTAGAAATTCAGTAATAGTAGTTAATGTAACTGTTACGTAATTAGGCCTTAAAACACTCGTGTGATCTTATTATGAAACTCACTTCGTTCGTTTCATAAAACCACACTCGTGTTTTAAGGCCTAATTACGTACAGTTGCATACACTGCTTTACACACATATTATAAACCCGAAATGATGATTGAATGACTGCAATTGCACGCCATCGCCATGACCAACTCGATTGTGTCGGCAGTCGGGCGGCGCATGCCGGCGCTCCCCGGATTTTCATAATGATATCGAATTTTTGCTTATTATGTGATAATAATAACATCGATACAGATAAGACATTTGTTCTAACTACTAACGAAACAATCAATTTTTATGGTGGTTATAACGTGCGGGTTTTAAACGCATCATGGAGGGTTTATGATATGGGTGTAGATAAACACAGAAACAGAAGTTGCTAACCTGTTCTAACCTGTTCTGTTTGAATGTTCAATTTAAACACACTGCAAGCACACCAACAAACGATTAGTTAACACGATGAAGAGTTCACATTTATTAATAAATAATGACAATTTATAGCTAAGACTATATTTTACGTTCGTCGGCTGACGACAGACATCGATAGTTGTGTTCATCCAGTGTAGTCCTAGCGGTACACGCCGAAATTCAGTATAATGCTGCAAATGGTGTTAAAAGCATAAAAATCGGACCGATTGATCTTTAGGCCAAATGAATCGATTCGGCCCGTAGCAGTAAAAAAAAAACAGTGCAGTTATGACGTCATTTTTTTTTGTATGGAAAAAAAAATTTTTTTGTTCTGAAACCTATCGTGTGTGGTATCAAATGAAAGGGCTTTCTGAGCTAATTCCAAAAATATGTCACATCATTACATTTCAGTCACATGTTTGAAATAAACATAAAAAACATTTTCAAAACATACCAAGTTTGGGCTCCTCCAGATACGACACCAAGGAATATTTTTTTGTAAAATATATCTCAAATGATACCTAATATCCTCATATCTAACCCCAAGAATGCAATTTTGAAAATAATTACATTTAGTATTTTTTTTCTGATTTTTAATGTTTATAAAGTGTGTCGTATTACTCAATACGAGTACGAGTACCGTAATATCCTCCAACTTTGCCCCCAGGCGAAACTTTGCACAACATTTTGAACAAATTCATTAATTTACGTAATTTTATAGTATTCTGGTGCGGGTAAGTGTTGATGTGAATCTCACAAAATGGGAAAGCATGGTGAGTAAAACCCATACTTATACTTATACCTGTATATAATAAGGCAATGGGGAAAGCCAGTGAAACCTTATTATAGAGGGTGCTCTTTTAGATTCCATACAATGAGGAAAAGAAACAAAAGATGAATGGTCCTTAACAATGTACGGGAACTATGTACAGTTAAAAGGCTTTTCTTATGCAATTGTTTCCCTATAGCTTTTTGCTTCAGCATTTTCATTTTAGACTATTGTGACAGTTGCCATTACTCTAGATTGTTTATATCGTAATTCGATTTCAAAAGGATAATGAATGAAGAAGTCTTGATGTGGGCAATGTTACGTTGTAATGTAACAACTAGTGATGGCCAACTTTGCCCAAGACAAAAAAAAATCTTAGGACTATCAGCTTTTTGTATTAACCACTCGGCACGAAAAAAGGTGATTATTGTTTTTGAAATATATATATGACGTTTTGGAACTGTTTCTTTATTTTTTTTATGTAATTGTTAATGTGAAACCATAGTATTCAATATACAGTGTGTGGCCCATAACACGGGCGAAGGATTGAAACGTAGATTCTATTCCTCAAACTGAACAACGTTTGTTCAGCGACTTTTAAAAATAACTTAGGGTTTGATTTTTAGTACATTTTAAAGTTTACCTGAACACGCAATGTATTGCGAAATTGATTATGTCTGTAGGGTGACAAGACTGACAAGCAATGTCAATTAGACGGATTTTAAGAGTCCGGTAACGATTTGAAAACGAAAATCGCTAATAATGACATTATACACATGAATTGCATTTGGTACGATAGCTTGAAGTCTTGTTATTGCAAAAATGTACTTTAGGTCTATATATATTAAATATTTAATACCTTAAAACTCGATTCTTACAGAGTATGTCTAGTGAGGACGTTGATTTGTGTAATTTTGTCGTACGATTTTTATTTATTATTTGTTATGGACCCTAATATGTTTTAGACTATCTGAATAAAGCATGAAATGAAGTTTATTTTTGTATTTTTATGTTTGTAAAATACTTTAGTATCTTTCCAAAAATATCACCTAAACTTCGGTAATTTTTAGCAAAATTGCTCTAGCAAAACACACTCTCTCTCAAAAAATATATATGAAAATGAAAAAAACTATTACACTTATTCCTCAGGCGACTCATTTTCCAATGTATTCACATATTTTACGTACTTATGTAACTTAATTTAAATCAATAAAAACCTTACTCTTTTCACCTCTCCAAGCAAAAATCGCGAAACAGGTGTTAGATTAGGGTGAATTATTTATAAATAAAGCATAAAATTAAAAAATTGTTGTATTTATTCCACCCAAAAAGAAAAGATCTTTCATAATATGTATACAAAATTATAGAAGTTATGTTAGTTACTGCAAAATCGCATCAAAAAGTTGAGCAAAATCGAAAAAAAACATTACCGGACTCTTAACGTACATTGAAAATAATATTTAGTTAGTATGAAAAAGAGACGCGCACTGCACGGTTTAAGAGGAATTTCCTCCCGCGCACGCTCAGACTGTGGAATGAACTCCCTGCCGGGGTTATCCCAGAGGGCTACAGTATGAGGTTCTTCAAAAAAGGAGTGTATAGGTTCTTAAAGGGTAGGCAACGCGCATGTGAATCCTCTGGAGTTGCAGGCGTCCATAGGCTACGGTAACTGTTTACCATCAGGCGGGCCGTATGCTTGTTTGCTGCCGTCGTAGTATAAAAAAAAAAAAAAAAAAAGAGACAATCTAAAAACTAATTTTTTTTTTAAAGTTGTTGGACAATAGTTTTATTGTTTGAGGACTACAATCTACGTTTGAATTTTTCGCTCGTGTTTTGGGCCACACACTGTATACATAATTTTCTTTGGTCTGCCGATTTATTTGTAAACATTACTAAGATAGGTTCGTTATGATTTGTTTCTATTATAAATAATGAAATATAACTCATTTAATTATGTTTTGTTGAATATACATACTAATGCCTGAAAAATAAAAACATGACTAAATTAAAAAAAAAAAAAAAAAAAAAAAAAAAAAAAAAAAAAAAAAAAAAAAAAATTATTTCAGAACATTGCGTTTCCATAAACATTGTTAGTATCCTTAAGCTACATGTTAGTGCATACAAAATAATTTTGATCATTATTAATTTTGATGATTGATTTTGATTTTGATGATTAAGTCAAATGAGACAACCCTTGTACTTTGGAATGCTTGACTGTATGCACCTTGTACCGTAAAGATAAAAAACGCGTACCTATCATTGCCCACCTAATTTGTACAAAAGTTTACGTACTTATCGCTGAACTATTTAAAGGGAATGATAGGATTACCCTAGAGACTTGCTGTAATTCTTGTTTCAATACTATAATCGCATTATTTAAGCGCAAATCGACTTGAGCAATGTTGGGTAAAACTCGATATTACTTTACCCACCCTCAAGTGCTTTAATTCGCTTTAAGTAAGAAAAATCCTGATATGTGCAACCCGGGTTCCTCGAGCTCACCTATCACGTTATATCAAAAGAACGTGTAAACAGAGTTTCATTTCTCCGAGAATTATTAGATCCCACATTCGTAATAATGAAAAATTAAAAAAAAATACTTAGTGAAATTATTTTCAAAATTGCTTTCTTGGGGTTTGAAATGAGGATATCAGGTATCATTGAAGGTATATTTTACAAAAAAATATTCAACCGTATCGTATTTGTAGGAGCCCAAACTTGGTATGTTTTGAAAATTATTTTTATTTTCATTTGAAACAAGTGACATAAATATAATGATATGATATATTTTTAGAATTGGCTCAAAAAGTCCTTTCATTTGATACCACACACGATAGGTTTCAGAACAAAATTTATTTATTTTCCATACAAAAAAAAGATGACGTCATAACTGCACTCTGTTTTTTTTTTTTACTGCTTCGGGCCAAATCGATTAATTTGGCCTAAAGATCAATCGTTCCAATTTTCATGCTTTTAACACCATTTGCAGCATGTTTAAGGCGTACCGCTAGGACTAGTGTTAGTTTTAACTAACGCTTTTAGTTACGTGCATTTATGGACTCCCTAATAAAATGCGTTTTAAAAGACAATATTATAAATCGAACTTATCGAGAAATAATAGTCACGACTACAATGTGAGTCTACAACGTAAATTACATTTTGTTATGATGTGATGTGTTTTTTTTATTGGAATTTTATGGCCTAATCGTGAGTGCGCCACAAGATATTTTCATAATAAAAATGAGACATGCATCCAACCGAAATGCAAAAAAGTGAGTCGGTTCAAGTAGACAGTGATTTTGCTTTGCTACTGCCGAGTGGTGTCTACGAAATAAAAAAAATGGAGCCAAGATGGAAACTACGAAAAGGATTACTCTTCTGTTTATTACTATCTCTGTTCGGAATGCTTGCTTTTGGATATTTCTGCCCCGATCAGGTGTGCGCTACTGTGACGCCGCGGGAGCGGGTGTCGGAGCCGGCCGCGCTCACGTACGCGGAGGCGCCCGGTCGACCGCTCCCCGACGCCATGGCTCAGCGCGGCCTCTCCTACGATGAAGTGCTCCATGATGACTTTCGCTTTGATATCAATGCCCATGACGTCATGGTCTTCTTGCACATACAGAAAACTAGCGGTACTTCATTCGGGAAACACCTGGTTATGGACTTGGATCTAAAGAGGCCGTGCAACTGTCAAAGAGCTAGAAAACTATGCCGTTGTTTTCGGCCACACAGCAACAAAATATGGCTCTTTTCCAGATACTCTACAGGATGGAAGTGCGGGGTGCACGCGGACTTCACGGAGCTGACAGCATGCGTGGGCAGCGAGCTCGACCGGCACGAGGGCTCGGCGGTGCACCGGAGATACTTCTACATCACGGTACTTCGAGACCCACTCTCCAGATACCTGTCGGAGTACCGTCATGTGAAGCGCGGCGCGACGTGGAAGGGCTCCCGGCATTGGTGTCAGGGCCGCACGGCCACGGCCGCGGAAGTGCCCGCGTGCTACAGCGGCGACACGTGGCGCGAGGTGACGCTGGAGCAGTTCGCGGCGTGTCCGTGGAACCTGGCCAACAACCGGCAGACGCGCATGCTGGGCGACCTGGCGCTCGTGGGCTGCTACAACGGCACGCTGCGATACCGCACGCCCGACTCCGACCGCGTGCTGCTCGCCTCCGCCAAGACGAACCTCGCCGCCATGGCCTACTTCGGCCTCACTGAGTTCCAGAAGATATCGCAGTACATGTTCGAGGAGACGTTCAACCTGCGGTTCGCGGTGCCGTTCGCGCAGCACAACGCGACGGAGTCGGACGCCACGCTGGCCGCGCTCGCGCCCGCGCAGATGCAGCAGATCAAGCGGCTCAACTCGCTTGACCTCGAGCTCTACGACTTCGCCAAGAACCTCATGTTCAAGAGGTTCGAGGCCCTGATGAAACGCGATTCCGATTTCGAGTACCGCTGGCGGCACCTGGGCGAGGTGGCTCCGCGCAGCGGCGTCACGGATTTCGACTGGGACAGCAACCTTGAGGACGCCACCACGGAGAAGTCCCGCGGCGGGCGGTAAGCGCGCCCCCGCCGCACCGCCACCCCGCCCCCGCCACTAGTCAACCTCGACCCGAACTACCGAACCTAGCCGCCAACTCGTCGCTTTCATATAAATACACTCGTAGGTACTCCTGTTTGACGTTCGGGCGCTCGAATTTAAAAGATTTAACCTCGTATATAATTGCACACAAAAGTTTGTCGCCATTATTTACGCGTGAAATAGTTATTTTTAAACATCATTTCTTCGTTTTATTCGAGAGTTTCAAATGCCAGATTCGAGCACTCGAATCTCAAAAATCGCCCCCCAGGGTTGCGTCTTATGACGCTGCATGTAACTTGCAGTTTCACTGTTTACCTCTCTTCTACAATTATTATTTATTAGAGAGAAAGATAAACACAAAAATTGTAAATGGTAACTTTATAAAACGAGACTCAGTTAATAATCTAAAAGTCTAGATGTTAAAATAGCTAGGACTGTACAAATGTTTACATTTATCTTTTAGCAGAACAGTGTGTTGCTAATGTTTTATTTTTAGATTCTTGGTGAAGTCCCTGTCTTAAGCTATCTTAAAATAAATATATTATTATTACTTGTATGATAAGTTTCGTAGACATTGGCATCTACACATTGTGCTATAATTCCATCCCCTGTAAGTATAATGTCTATGTACGGGCTAGTTCTCGCACAATCTTGAAATGATATTTGATTGATAATGATAAACACTGCAGTTCCAATGAAGTAACGATTTATTGATAAAGAAAGAAAATGATACAATTATAAGGCTTAATTGAATACACTCCGCGGCGGTCGGATATGTACTAACTTAAAGTAATTAAAATTATGCTACGTGACGGAAAGTGCTGATGCGCGGAATGTCAACCTTTGTACTAGTCGACCCTGCACGAGTCTAATTTTACAGAGATACCGCAAATCGATGTACAGTTTAGCCATTTGGCACACACATACTAGAGGTCAAAACAACATTTTTGATCCGCAGTTCTTTAAAAAAATTCCCTTAGGAGGGGGGTGCTGATTCATCATTTTTTTTGTATGAGGAAAAAAAATTTTTTTTTAAAAACCTATCGTGTGTGGTATCATATGAAAGGGCTAATAGAGGCGGTTCTAAAAATATACCACATCATTACATTCCAGCCATTTTTTTATTATTATAACAAAATTAATTTTCAAAACATACCAAGTTTGGGCTCCTCCAGATACGATATGGCAGATTTTTTTTTTGTACAATATATCACAAATGATACTTGATACCCTCATATCTAACCCCAAGAAAGCAATTTTGAAAATAACTTCATTAAGTATTTATTTTTTATTTTTCAATATTACAAAATAACGCAGTACAAAATGTACTGAAGTAGAGTTCTACTAGAGTTCTACTTCAGTACATTTTGTACTGCGTTACTTGATAATTTGATCAATTTGATTTGTTTTGATCTGTATGAGTCATAATAGTTACTCGAAATAAATGTTTCTATTCTATTCTATTCTATTCTAATAAAAAAAAAACGGCTGAAATGTAATGATGTGGTATATTTTTAGAACCGCCTCTATTAGCCCTTCCATATGATACCACACACGATAGGTTTTTGAAAAAAAAAATTTTTTTTCTCATACAAAAAAAATGATGAATCAGCACCCCCCTCCTAAGGGAAATTTTTTAAAGAACTGCGGATCAAAAATTTTGTTTTGGCCTCTAGTATATGTGTGCCAAACGGCTAAACTGTACATCGATTTGCGGCTTTATTTTGTATACAAGGGGCACTATACGGATCGTACATGCTCCCGAGCGCGAGATAAAAGGATGATGAAGCTTACAAACACGTTAAAATGATGAACTTAAAAATTAAACGATATAATAAAAGAAATTATAAAATAAACGTGACATTAAATCATTCACTCGTAGCGAAGCGTCCTCCGACGATGGGTGACGTAGCCTTGTCGAGTCCCCGTTCTCTTGAAAAGTAAATCCTTGAATTGTTTTTTGGTTGCACGTTGATCTTAGCCGTGGGTTGTGGGGTTGCTTCCCTTTGGATGTCCTCTCTAGTGTCGTACTGTACTCGCATATTCGCTGATGCGTCGCTGGGGAGCGCAGGGGGTATCTGCGCCGAGCGGCGAAGGCGCAGGCGTGTCCATAAATACACGCTGAATACTACTATCGCAGCTCCTAGTAGTAGGTATACAAGGACGTACTGGTGAACGTCATGGGATGATATTCGGTCAGCTAAAATGCCTCTCGTCTCACTAGCTTTCATATGTTCGATTAGTCGGTCAATATCCAAAAACTGTTTCTTCAAATCCGTGTTGCTAGATATTGATTCAATGTCTTCATGGATTGGTAATGATAAATTTATAATATTATTGATGGGTGGCAGTTCAATCTTCATTATATTCGGCTGGATGTTGATGTTGTTCGTATGATGTTTATGAGCGAAAATTGTCAGTGATTCACTTTTGATAATACAGCCATCTCCAAGTGATATAATGCCTGCTCCGCTAATTTGCTCGGCGGTAACTTGAGCCTCGCATATGATTCTTATAGTTCGATGCCCGCAGCAGAAGAATAAATAATTATTTTCTTTATTTAACAGTTCCCATTTGTCTGTGCAAGGTTGTTTTATACTTTTGCAATTTGTCTAATTTTTATCCTTGATACATAAGTTGTCATCTCCATACATGTGATAGGTCGCTGTAACGGGCATAAATGATTTGATATATCATGTTGCTTGCATTCACCGGCGTCTTTCTCTGATAGCGGTATGAATGAGTCCTTCTGTATGTTAATGGCAACATAATCCGAAATGGGTTTTATGCTGATCATATCTTCCTTTAGCTGCTGAGGTACCGGTATCAGTCTGTAGATTTCAAAGTTGTCACGGCTGACTAGCGGAATCCTGATTTCAAAAATAAGATACTTGGTTGTCATCTTCGTCTTGACCTTGAGTAATTCTCAAAAATACGAAGCAGATATAATTGTATTATATCCCGTTATTATATGATGAAAGAATGTTAACGTTGAAACAGGGTAGGTGATGCATCTAGGATGAGCCCAACGAGGTAGCCTTTAATGTAATTATCTGGAAACTAAGGAGTGACATGACTAAGAGTTGTAGGTTATACCTGATGACTAGGATTATGTTTTTAGAATCGGGTTCAATGTGAATTATATGATATGTAAGTATGTGACCTGCAAGTAAGTATATATTTGATATTCACTAGCAGCTTTATTTTAATTTATATTATTATACTAGCTGTGCCCGCGACTTCGCCCGCGTGTGTTTAGGCGGTTTGGTAATTTCACTATTTCCAGACCAATACTCTAAAACTTCCGCTTACTACACGTTAAATAGCACATTTTTGTTGCTAATTATTTATTTATCGTATGGCTACATGTCACTGGATATAGATAGGTATTTCTGCTCTCGGATAGTAAATAGTAGTAGAAAAGCAGATCAAAATCCGATGAGCGCTGCGAGGTCCAGATGGGACAGTGCAGCTGCCAAGTTTGTTACTCTTTTAGCACCGTCCAGGGATCACGTGTAGGGTTGTCTAAGGTATTTCCTAATACGGACGCAGAGTAACATTGACTAATTATGTAAGGGAATGTATGAGAAGGCCAAATGCCATCAAGCACCGCATTATAGTATCCATGCACGGAACGTCGTAGCGGGTTTTTTTTTCAGCAGCAGCATGATAGGCCCGGGTATAAACTTAACGGTCAAATGTATGAGAAGGCCAAAGGCCGAATAGGTACCACGTAGAGCTCAGGTTCGCAACTTCGCAGTGAGAATTTCTTCAGCAGCAGAATGACAGAGCCGGATATAAACCCAATGGTCAAGTGTCTTGGTAATATAATGTATGGGAAGGGTTTACTAATATTTCGAAGAAAATTATTTAGCAAATTCTTAACTCCCCGAACTACGTATCCCATATTTTTATTTGGTCAAATTATTATTTCCCAACTCAACATTTCGTACTGATATCATTTCTGATTTTTTAAAGATGTCAATTATGTTTTAGTCAAACGTATTGATTGGCATACCTTATTTCATCTCGGCCAAATTATCTACAGGTAAGAATCTCCTTTTAATTTTTATTATTAATGTATCCAATAAAACATGCCAAAATAAGCATGCTCCATCTGTTTTTAGGGTCATAAAAAATAACCCTAACCGACCTATCTCTGGGAGCACTTTCGTTTTTAGGGCCATACAAAAAAAATAACCCTAACCTACCTATGCTCTGGGAGCAGTTTTGTTTTTAGAGTTATAAAAAAAATAACCCTAACCTACCTATCTCTAGGAACAGTTTCGTTTTTATGTTCATAAAAAATAACCCTACCTACCTATCTCTGGGAGCAGTTTTGTTTTTAAGGCCATAAAAAAATACCCCTAACGTAGGTACGTTATACTAAAAACAAAACTGCTATCTCTGGGAGCAGTTTTGTTTTTAGGGTTATAAAAAAAATAACCCTAACCTACCTATCTCTGGGAGCAGTTTTGTTTTTAGGGTCATAAAAAATAACCCTAACCTACCTATCTCTGGGAGCAGTTTTGTTTTTAGGGTCATAAAGAATAACCTTAACCTACCTATCTCTGGGAGCAGTTTTGTTTTTAGGGTCATAAAAAATAACCCTAACTTACCTATCTCTGGGAACAGTTTTGTTTTTAGGGTCATAAAAAATAAACCTAACCTACCTATCTCTGGGAGCAGTTTTGTTTTCAGGACCATAAAAAAATAACCCTAACCTACCTACCTCTGGGAGTAGTTTTGTTTTTAGGGTCATAAAAAAAATAACCCTAACGTACTTATCTCTGGGAGCAGTTTCGTTTTTAGGGTCATAAAAAAAATAACCCTAACCTACCTATCTCCGGAACAGTTTTGTTTTTAGGGCCATAAAAAAATAACCCTAACCTACCTATCTCTGGGAGCAGCACTAATTGCTACACAATTATTTACCACATAAACTTTGACAATATGATATTTGCCTTAGCAAATCATTTGCTACACAATTATTTACCATATAAAATTTGCCGTAATAAAATTTTGCAATATAAAAATTTAGCGAAATAAAAAAATTACGTTGTAAAATTATGCCAAGGATTGGTTTGCGAAATTAAACTTCGGCGAAAAGTTGGTTGCTAAATGAAGTTTGACGAAACATTATTCGGCAAAAAGGCAGCACACCATATGGGAAGGCCAAATGCCAATTAAGTTCGTATAGGGCTCAGGCACGGAACGTCGCAGCGAGAACTGGTTCAGCAGCACCATGAAAGGGACTGGACAAAACTTAATTTTTAAGTGTCTTGGCAATGTATGCGAAAGCCTAATGCCGCATATGGCTCAGGCACGAAATATCGTAGCGAGAGTTGCTTCAGCAGCATGGACGGGACCGGACAAAACTCAACGGTCAAAAATGAAGAATAAATTGTTTATTTTATGTTGAAACACTACAATGATAAATTATGATCTTATATAGATGTCGTATACAAAGAAAAAAGTGGCCTAGGCCTCCGCTGCCCAGGGCTAGGAATGAACCAGATAGATAATTTAATTTATAGAATAAAATATCCCGCAAATTGAAGGTACATATTAAGAATGATGCACGGTGTTCAAAACCGTCTCCGACACGACACTTCCGACATACAGGTGACCTCCTAGGATCATGTGACGCTTTTCTATACTAAACGAAGTCTCGGAATTGTCGTGTCGGAGACGGTCCGGAGCACCGTGCATCATCCTTTATTCGATGACAATTATATTTCCGGTTACTTTCAACTTTCACAACGAAATTGACTTGTTCGGAAAGAGAAGTGTCGTAGAATGTATGAGCTTCCATATAAACCACGGCACTTCTCTTTCCAAACAGACTTGCTTGAATTGGAAAAAAATGTTTTTAAATAAGCGGGATAAAAACTACCCTATATGTTACCTTGGGGTATAAACTACTATAATACAAAATTTCATGAAATTCTGTGCAGTAGTTTTTGCGTACATCGCGAACAAACTCACAGACAGACAGACATAAATTCCAAAAATCACCAAAATGTATTCAGTCAACGTTTCTAAGGCCCCCTAAATTAGATTTTCTTAAATATCTTCAATGTACATTTTTTTTTCTCCTTACGCGTTTATTATATGTATAGATTTTTAAATTGGATATTGTATTGGGTTTAATAATACTTTTATTATAATTATTAATAAAATAGTCTCATTTAAATTAACCAAAGATCCAAAATGGGAGTAAGTCATATATAGTCAAGATAATTGTAACAGTTTTGCGTAGGTAAGTAAGTACCTATAGAATAAGATTCACTATTGAATGGTAGCTGCAGGGCCGTCGTGTGTCTGAGCGTACAGTACAGGTGAACCCTGTCGTGCGTAAATAATTCGGACAAGAGACTATTCGGAGTAAAAATTTTATGCGAAAAGTGTTATGAGAATCGAAAATATCGTCGCCGTAGAGCGAAAAGTCACCAAATCACAAAATGGCCAAAATTGACTTATATATGTCATCAAAATCGCATTTTTTTTCTCCAAATTTGAGTCTTATTGCGGTAGCAATAGCGATCATAGTTTCAATTTTACAAAGTTAAAGAACTAACTAAAAACTCACTTCGGATTCAATATTTTAGTCGATAAATACCTAATTCCGTTATCAATTTTTTAACTTCTTGTAATTTATTTATGAGCGTACCTAAGTCATTTTAGTTAATTTTTCCCTATGTATTACTAAACTCGTTAACCACAAATAACCTCATTCAAAAAGTACTTAATTTACTTAGTTACTTTTTGAATACCTGGTATGTCAAAAGTGTGAATGCGAAAATTAACTAACTCTATTTAGTTATATTTTATTCATAATTGTATGGCAATGTACATCATTTAACCAAAAGCAATAATAATTAAACAGTTTTATTGAGTTTTACCCGACAAATAAAATATACAATACAATGACTAATCATATTTAATTAATTTTACAATAAAGAATATACTGTACGCCGACGTGATTTGATTGAAATTCGCTCGCAAGTTAGTGACTTTTCGCCCAGTGCCTGGTATCAGTTTGTTATTTAATTGTATTTTTTCGAACGAGCGGAGCGTAAGCGAAGATCGTTCTTACAAACAACAACTGTCACCTGGCTACTGGGACGTCTCGGCATTTGGATGGCTTTTTGATTTAGATAGTTTGTCCGACGATAACTTTAGTAACGATTTTCCGATCTTTATGAAATTTGTTGGGGTTGTAGCAGAGACCAACAAAATTTGCGAGTTCGTATATGAGCTGGATTGAGACGGGGGTTCTGAAATTAGAAGGCCTAAAAAGGTTTTGTAAAGGGGTCCTGTTACATTGGTCATCTTATTTGCTACTTTTACGAGCAAGTATGGTTGAGTTTGGTATCAAACGAAAGGTATTGATTAACACTCTCGTCAAATCCTTATTAACTGCTTACTGTTTCATAACAATTAGCAACATAAAATTGATTTCAAAAATATTTTCAATTATATTTTGATTTTGGTGTAAATAATTTGACAACTGACTTTTTTTTAAATTTATTAGAGCTTTGGCTACTAGGGCCATCAGCATACTGAAATTAACACATTAGTTAGTAGTTAGGGAGGCGAATAGGGGAATTTTCTGCAATACTCGAGCGTGGCAGTTTAAGATATGAGAGATACCTTAGACCTAATAGAACAACCTTGTAAAGTATTTAGCTCTATATGTAGTGACGCGCGCCTAGGATAGACGATCAGATTAGTAAAAAAAAATGGATAGTCTGAAATACTCCAGCGCGTCAGTTTAAGATATTGGGGGTTGATTTTAGTGTTTAAAGACTAAATTTAACTAATCTGACGATAAGTCCTTGACGCCGCCGAGTTATAGGGTCGCGAACTTGTAAAAAAAAAACGTTAATCCGGCATTCTCGAGCGCGATTTTTTTTTATTTTGTTTTGAAGAATATAATCTAAAACTTACTAAAAATACAAAATCTGCCGGTTTCCGCATGACCGGAAGTGTGGAGGAGCCATTTCGTCTTCCTAAGAACGCGTTACGGCATATAAGTCGCGAACGATACATTTTACAAAAAAAAGTTTAAATAAACAAAAAAGGTAATTTTATTTTACACAAAAAAGGTGTCTTTACATTTTTTTCCAAAGTTAAAACTTTTTGACTTGAAAGTTAAACCTTTTTCGGTCAGATTAAGAGAACCCACCAACATTTTTGTCAGATTAAAAAAATATGCTTTCAGGATACCGAGATAAACCTCCCCTATGAAAATCTGACGCACTCGAGTATTTCAATAAAACTTTTTTTTTTTGCATTTTCAAATATTCATCGTAACTTATCGTCACGCCGAAATCGTCAGTTTTTTTAAAGGGAGCTTCCTTGGGGCCTACTTAACACCCCTTCCGAAAATCTGACGCGCTCGAGTAAATTTATTTTTTTTGCATTTTTGACTACTTTATATGCCTACCCCCACCACGCAAACCGGCAGATTAGTATACCGTTGTTATCAGAGGCACTCGGGGCATACGTAGTATGAATATCTGACGCGCTCGAGAATGCCCAAGTAACTGTTTTTTTTAACATTTTTGAAAAACCGTACACGCCAAACCCACCGCTAAAATGGTTTTTGCCATACGAGCTTTTCTTTTCGAAATTATTTTATCTTTCGATTTTGATAGGTCTCGACGGCGCCGTTGAATTACGCCATTTAGCTACCTCGCCTCCCTAACTATAGAGAGAGTTACCATAGACGCATAATGGTGGTGACTGAAACCTATATAGGTGGTTCACAGATGAGAACGACATGTCAAAACAACAGAGTGAGAGGCATGTGAGAGGTGGATTTAAATTTAGATGAGACAAAAACTGTCAAATCTGAAGCGATTTCGTCGCGGTAAAATTAAATATTTTAATATGGACGTTTAGTTTCACCGTGATGGTCAGTTGAGAAAAAAATACCCGATACCTATTTTTGGTATTTGTAGTAATTCTACTATTGCACATTTATGGCGAAACACAAGATTCGCGAGTTCGCAGTTCGGGGCGAACTACTAGTATATATTAATCATAGAAAATCACCATTATAAATTGACTGTAGGTACACATTAAGTCCTATAATAAACCTTAGGTCAGTCACTGGTCTAAGAACTGTTAAAGGTAGGTCTACTAAATAATTATGCCGATCTCCAGGGTCTGTTTAGTGGACTATTCTCAATTTCTAGTTAGCTAAAGTTTCTGAAAAAAGGCTGGGACAGAGCCGTAATTTTAGTATGAAAAATTGCATTTTCAAATATGTCAAAACCAAATTGATATTGATATTTTTAATGCAAACATTATGAAATTTTAAATTTTAATACTAAAAGTTCTAAGTTTTCACTTCTATCGGCAGTCCCTATAACTGCCAATTTTTTTATATTATAATTATAAAACCTTTGCTCGATAAGGCATAATATGCTTATTAGACATACATATAAGCAGGCATGTGCGGAAAAAAAAGCACTTTCTAAGTATGCATGTGCATTGTAAAAGTTCTATGTAAGGTATCATATTGTACTTAGTCAAAAAGGTAAATCGACCTAGTTACTTATTTAGTACCTAGGCTTAGGATCGGATACATGGACTCGCAGTACTGAAAACAAGAATTGACATTAATGTACCGAGTCCCGTTCCCGGGGGACGCCGATTTGCTTAAGGCACTGTTCTATGTATTTACAAATGAAACGATTATCAAACCCTACACTCTAATCTTAGAATGGTATTCTTAATATTTAATGATATTAGATAATTCCTTTGATAGACAATATTATTGCGAAGTAATTTAAATTATCAGTTTCAGAACCATTTTGTCTGGGTGTATTATTGTGGAGTGTGTTTCCAAATTAATGGAAAATGGTTGATTTGCTATTAAAAACTATTTCAAATTTTAGCTTAGAACAAATTTGTCTTTCTCTTCCAGCGGGCCAGACTTACTCTACCCTTAATTTGCAGATTTTATGGTTTTTGTGATGCGCTCGGCCACGTAACTCATTCGACTATAATGGTTGGAATTTTGCTGATTTATAGCCCAGTAAAGATACGTTTTTTCAAACATTAATTTATAATAGCAATTTTTTTGTTTATATAGTTTTAAAATGTCATTATAAGATGACTGAACGAAAAATCCTACAAACTTTCCATCGGGAAGTAAATATTCATCAAAATACATATATATGAAGGGTTTCTTTTTTTTGTCTGATTTTCCGTCATCCATAAATAACGTGTCTTAAGGAACCATAATTAATTATTAAATTATTGATATATGTATTTAGGCGATTTTTTAGAAATTAATTAAATGAGGATTTTTTCAAGGTCAATTTTTTGTAGGATTTTCTGTCTACGCAGTGATTAACATGACTTTTAAGCCATACAACTAAATACTTCTGTTATTATGAATTATTTCCAAATTTGACATTTTTCCCATATAAGTGAAAATAAAATGACTTTACTATTATTCTACCATGTGCTACTTAACTGGTCAATAAAGAAATCTTGACGGTCAACTATGAACATGTTAAAATAAAAATTCTGGGGACTTTTCTTGCGAATCCTTTATTTTATAGTAGTGTCCTCCGTTATGGGAGAGGGCCTAAGTGATAGTTCAGATGTGGATACGGTTACCAACTTTTAGTATGTTGTTGGGCATGTTACTGGGACCCCAAAACTGCCGAGAGACGGGTACCTCGGTGAACGTCTCCCGCGTAATGACGTCATCAAAATGCCTGCGGCTTCGTTGCGAAAAAGACGAATTGCTGCGAAAATATACATTGCAGATACACATGTGTAGTATCAAACGAAAGAAGATTAAATTTGCTAAATTTCAATTGTACATTATATTGCAATATATATTACAGTTTAAAAATTATTAACAATAAATCAAAGTTGGCCTAAAAAATAAATCGGATATGCGCATTTTACAACAAAGGTTTAAGTCAACCGTTGAAGCAATGTACTACAGTAATAAAAAGGGCTAGTTAAACTTTACATTGCTGTTTAAAAAAATGAAATCTGGTGATAATTGTGGAAGTTATGCTAAAAAATGTGAAGCGCGACCGGAGAATTCCCTTAGAGTAAAAAAATTGCAAATTTTTAATTTTTTTGAATACTAGCTTAAGCTTATAGTATAACATCAGCCATGTGACCTGAACCCTAAAACTGCCGTCAGATTATTTCTAAAGTGTTTGAGTTTTAAATAATGACGTCACAAAGGTGACCACTGCCGAAATTTGCAAAACGTAAATTTTAGCCATACCACGAATCATACATACTCATATTTAGCATGAATCATAAGCTAATTAAATGTACTTTGATTTCGTAATACATATTTTGTTTTAATAGTTTATAGTTTAAGAGCTGTGACCAAATAAATGACAAGTTTTTGAAAATCAGAATATGAATGGCATTTTAATAGCCCAACTAAAAAGTAAACATAAAAGTGGCATATGACATTCAATGAAACAGTTATTCAGCTGTACGAGCTAATTTAATTTAAAAAAATTCATTGAAAGATATTGAAGTTTTACCTAAAAACCTGAAGTACTCCACAATTATTTTTAAAATTCACTTCTACTATACAAAGCACAGACCTAATTAACGCGTATGAAACAAACGACACGAACATAAAACAAGTTAAAATAGTCACTTTAGAAAGGTTTTAGACCATTAATGTAAAATAAATACTCATAAACAAGTAAAGCCATTAATAAACTAAACTAAACTATACGGATTCCTTTTCGTACACACTGCACGCCTAGCACATGAGTGACGCGACAATATCTCGCGCGCGAGATAGTCTATCCGTCCTTTTCTGACTGTATCAATTAAAAAGAGACGGATAGTCTATCCCGCGCGCGAGATACTGTCGCATCACTCATGTGCTAGGCGTGCTGTTCTGTTTTTAAAATGAGAAAAAAAATGTATTGAAATATGTCTTATATTTGTGAATCGAAAATAATCATTTCCAAAATTTTATCCGAATCATTCGATAAGACCCGGTAAAGGTACATATTTCGGAAGTGCGGTGAACGAAAATTCAACAAGACTTATTCAACCTACATTAGCGGCAAACCTACTTAGTTGCGGTACCTCACCTATCCTATCGTTCAAGCTATTTTCATTGACTGGCTGTCATTCAATGAATAAATAAATGAAATGAAAGATAGCATGTGTCATTTTTATTCCTAATATATTATGCATGCTTACAACTCGATTATTTATATTAATTATCGCATAGTTATAAATAATACGTAATTTATTAAAAAAATTGAAGTATAATTTCGATCGACTGCAAGTAGCATTACTATTGCTGGTACAACGAACGAAAAATACGGCGAATTCTACATACATAACAGATGAAAAATACCTGACTATATGTGTATCTGTAGAATTATAACATATGATATATCCCAGATGGATCAATGTGAAGCCGGCCCCAGTGGTCTTCAACGGCCTCAAAGCCCGTCATTTTATCCACCAAATAAAAGGAAAAAAAAGGTTAGACTGGTTAGGTGCTAGACAGACACAATTTTAATTTACGCGCAATGACGTTAGCCATCATGTTGGTAATGCAAATCCAATCACTGCTTAGTCAACAAGCACAATCATATTACCTACGTAAGTACGGACTTACGTAACGTAATACCGTACAGTTTAACTTTAGTCATTTGTGTCATAATTTTGGCAGAGGTTCCATTTGACGGTCGGCGTTAACGTCGAATACGAAATTGAAGCTGTGTAACCTACAACGTTAGCGCCGAGTAGCAAATGGTGCCTTTATCAAAATAACGACAATTTGGGAAGGCAACTACGTCATCACCAATCATGCACCAATATTATGTAGCATCTAAACACTAACTGAAATATTGAATAGAATAATTTGGTTTGTCCCCATATAGTTGCTTCTTCTGAAGTCTTTGACTTATAGATGACAGTAATTTAAAAAATTTCTACCTTTGCAAATCAAATTGAACTTTCTTTGATTTTTAACGAAAAAATTTTGGACGCGAAAGAATAAAATAAAAATTGTATGGGACCCGTTGTCCCAGCCAGCTAACCCTCCATACAAAGCCAATTATTTTTTTCGCGTTTGTTTGTGTTTCATAATTAGCATACGGTACGGTACCAATTATGCCCGGATTATCAGCATCTTTGTTACACCTTGTACTTCACAGTTGGTTCCATTGTAACCAGGTCAGGAGAAATCGGGGGAACTATAGTGATTTAAATATTTTTCACAGTATCCCGGGCATTTTAACGGAAAGCTTTTCTTCTGATTGCAGACAAATGATATATCGACGTTTAGCCCGCCGTCAAGAATTATGAAAATTGTAGATTCTGGACTAATAAGCGCCATATCTGAAGGGAAAAGACCAGATTTACATTGGGATAGATGTATCATATGTCAAGAAATTAATAGCATTCCTTTATTGACACCGTCAACTATTGGATACGAGTCACTTGTCAAAGATCTAGTTGAATATGCAAAGTACGAGTCCACACCATTGCACTTGCAGGCTGAAAATCTCCTACAAGATATGCTTGAAAATTTTGCGAAATATCACAAAAATTGCAGAACAAAATACAATAGTCAAAAAATTTCTCGACTCAAACAAAAGTTTTCTGATACTCATACAAGCGTAAGTAAGCCGTTTCTAAGAACTCAAGCAAGCACAATAGTAATTACGGGTTGTATTTTTTGCGAAGAAGGTAAGAAAAGTAAAGAGGACCTTGTGTCCATATCCAGTATTTCTTTATCCCACAAAATTCGTTCTAATGCAACTATACTCAATGATGACGACCTCCTAAAAAAAATTTGCACACATAATAATGACTTATTTGCGGAAGGTGCTAAATACCATAGATCGTGCTATGCCAAACAGTTAAACAGAGTACGAAGTTTAAACCGCCAGCAAAAAAATGAACTAAGATCACCAACTGACACAATCTATGGGTTGGTTTTTAACGACATATCAACACACATACAACAAACATATTTGTCATCATCAGAAGCTCCTGTGTTTAGACTCGCCTCTATTGTATCCCGTTTCTCAGATCAAATGTCCACTTTCGGTTGTCCAGACTTCGAAGTTAACAGAACTAACTTTAAGAATAAACTTCTTAAGTTTATACCTGGTCTTCAAGAATATAAAGTTGGCAAAGAAGTATTTTTAACTTTTCAAAAGGATATCAAAAACGCGGTGGAAGAGGCTTGTTACTCTAGTGAAATGGATGACGGCATGTGCCTTGCGCGTGCGGCTAGAATTTTAAGAAGACATATGTTTCAAAATAATGGAAATTTTTCAAAATTTGAGGGATCCTTTCAAAGTCCCTTTACTGGGGAAAATAGTGTGCCGAAAGAATGTGTTTCATTTTGCCGACTTTTGCTTGAAGGGGACACCCATGATAAAAGTCTGGAAGATATGGTTGATGATAAATGTTTGAAAGGCAGTGTTGCTACTGTTGCAATGAATATTGCCCAATTGATAAGATTTAATTGCAAGAAAAATAAGACACAAGGCTCGAACACAAGGCACCACATAAACAGAGAGACACCTTTACCATTGTATGTTGGCTTAAAGCTACATAATGATAATGCTAGCGCTGAAATAATTGATAAACTTTGCGAACTTGGGCTCAGTGTTTCTTATAAAAGAGTACTTCAAGTTACTGAAATGGTTGCGAGTTCCGTTTGTAATCAATATTTGGAGCAAGGCTTCGTTTGTCCTCCAAATATAGAAAAACATGTGTTCACCTGCGCAGCAATAGATAACGTAGATCATAATACGTCATCAAACACCTCGCTAGACTCTTTCCATGGCACCTCTATATCCCTTATATCTCACCCAAATAACGATAAATACATACCACAACCAGTAAAGATAAATAAAAAACTAAATTATGAAATTTCATTACCTGATTCATTTACAAGCATCCCTCAAACACCAAAGCAACAATCAGAAGTCCCAATGCAAAGTGTGAACTACAACCATATAGACGATCACACATTTAAACCGATTGCAGAAACTAAAGAATGGTTAGACTATACAAGTACAGCTTTAAAAACTGACAGTGAAATTTTACCTTGGATTTCGTATCATGCACGTAAAGATAACTCGGAAAATAAAATAGTAAAATGCAGATCTGTTATCTTGCCCCTGATAAAAGAAAGTATTAACTCACATGCTGTTGTACGTCATACCATGGATATAATAATTACAGCGACGTTCCACGTAAATCCTGGCCAAACTCCAGTCATAACAGCTGATTTACCTGTGTACGCTATCGCAAAACAAATCCAATGGACGTACCCTCAAATTTATGGCGAAGAGAAATTATTTGTCATGCTCGGTCCTCTGCACATTGAAATGGCTGTAATATGTATGATTGGATCATGGTTAGAAAACAGTGGTTGGACTGAAAACCTAATTGAGGCTGGTATTACAACAAGCGGAAGAGCAGATGGGATCCTTAAATCGACGCACGTAAAAAAAAGCCGATCAGCCCACGAGGTAAGCTTAGTGGTATTACATTTGTTGCTAGAAGAAGCTTACTCAGCATATGAAAACAGTCAGACAGAGACATTACATCAATGGGTCGATCGAATGAAAAAGAAATCCCCAGCATTTAAGTACTGGTACACTGCAATGGAGCTGGAGTCGTTGCTCCTTATTTTTGTGAAGAGTGTGCGAAAAGGTGACATTGGAGATTTTGTAACAAGCCTTGACTGTATTTGTTCTTGGATGTTCACCTTGGATCGTGTAAATTATTCCCGGTGGTTACCAATTTTCGTTCACGATCTTAAAAAATTGCCAGTGACCCATCCAAAGCTTTACGAAGAATTTCTTAAAGGTAATTTTACAAGTAATAAAACCAGTAGAAAATGCTCTCGCATGGGTCATGATCAGGTCCACGAACAGAATAACAAATTAATAAAGAACGACACTAGAACGCTTTGCAATCTTTTTGATGATAAATTGATTCAGAAGTGGTCCGTATCAGGCCCCGAAACTGTAAGACTGATAATGGAATTTGAGGCATTGACTTTTTTTCAAAACACCTCCTTGCCATGTACTAATCATCATGAAGATAAAAAATCTTATACGAAACGTTTGTTTAAACAAATAAACGACTTACTTATTGTATTTCGGGAGCATGGTAATCCATTCCAAGACAATCAAATCACCACAGTCAACAATACTCGAATAATTATGAGTGAAAAAGCGCAATTATCAGTGTTTGAAGCTGAAATGATAGGACAAGAAAAATACTCGGAATACATCAGAGATCGTTTAGTTTTCCGTGATAAATCCATTCATTCCGTAATAAAACGAAATAATGTCATAATTTACGGTGCGGAAAAAAGTGTTATAAAATCAAAAGACAAGCAAAAGATAGGAGATCTTAGAAAAGATAGCAATCTCTTTTGTAAATTGTATGTTGCTAGTCAAGGCCGGAACGGAGATGTAGACGATTTCTTTTCTCACGAAAACCACCCTTACCCACCATCCATTTCGGAATTTGGTAGACTTCGAAAGCCAACCAACAAATCTGACATAGTTAAATGCATCGAAGAGTGCACGAAGCAAACTGCTGCGGTAGTATCCAGACCTGAAGCTACTTGTCTAATTATTGATGGCGCTGTTCTCGTGCATATGATCGTTCCAAAAGCAAATCAAACCTTTGAACAATATATTGAAAGTGTATTAGTACCATATATCAAATCAAAACTTCAAATATACAGCAGAGTTGACGTAATTTTCGACCAATACAAAGAAGAAAATTTAAAATCAGACACTCGAGAAAGCAGGGGTTCGGGAACTCTTATTGCTGTAAAAGAAAATGTCCGGATTCCCAAAAACTTCCAAAAATTTTTATCACACGATAAAAATAAGGAACAATTGTTCATTATGATAGCTCATAAATTAGCTAAAATTGATTTAGATGCCAAAACGATTATATGCACATGTAAGAACGAAGTTATGACGTCGTCCTCGAGTACAGTACCATCTTCTTCACATGAAGAAGCTGATGCGAGAATGTTACTACACGCTGCAGATGCTGTCAGAAGTGGCCATCGCCAAATAATAATAAAAACTGTAGATTCTGACGTTTTGGTGATTGCAATTTATGCCTTTCAAAATGTAGGCGCTTTCCAAAAGCTATGGATAGAGTATGGGACAGGAAAAAATCTGAAATATTTGCCAGTACATTCTTTTTGTGCTTCATTACCTTCTGGGATGCCAGATTTAATTCCATTCTTTCATGCCTTCACCGGATGTGACACAGTGTCATCATTCTTTGGAGTTGGAAAAAAAAAGGCTTGGAAGACGTGGATAACCTCAAGACAAGTTGATGTAGCCTTTAACGCTTATTCTTGTGGGGCTGTTCCCAGACAAGAGGATGATATATTCTCAATTCTGGAGTCTTTTGTTGTTCATCTCTACAATCCAGTGAGCGACGGAAATGATATCAATACAGCTAGACGAATACTGTTCACGAAAAAAAATAAACCAATGGAAAGTATACCACCAACTCGAGATGCCCTAATCCAACACGTTAAGCGCGCTATTTTGCAGACAAACGTGTGGAGAAGTTGCCTGTTGAGTGATCCACCTTTCTTAAATCCTTGCGACTGGGGCTGGCAAAAACAGAACGAGGGTCACGCCTACACCCCATTCTGGAAAACGACTGCAGATGCTGGCGCCAGTTGCAAGGAACTCGTGTCATGCAAATGCAAAGAAAGGTGTGTTCGTTGCCGGTGCGTGAAAAATTTTTTTAAATGCACACTCCTTTGCGCTTGTGAGGGGGTATGCTCACGAATTTGAAATGGCAGATAGATGAGTAGGTAATATTTTAGGGGCAATCTTACACGGATCTACTGAAACTAAAAAACTGACCAAAAGCTTGTCGGCCAATGCTCAATGTAGTTTTGATTAGTTATAAGTCCGCGAGTTTATTAAGCGTCATAATTAAGTTCGGGATAATATCTAATGTGATTTTAAATGTGCTTGTTCAAAATAACAAGCTGGTAGATAATGTTTCAGTGTCAGCGTGTTTCTGAATGATCTGCTAAAATATTGACTGTGTATTTCATATTCATATTGTATTAATAACACATTTACTGATTAAATACCTACTACTTATTCTGGTCTAACTTACCAATATTTTGTGGATACTTAAAATAGCCGTTAATTCAATTCAATTCAATTCAAATAGTTTATTTCAGACCAGATGTCCATAGAATTAAGTACATAATAAATAAATAATAATTAAATTACATTTGCGCTAATACAATAAAAACTAAATTAAATTATGTCATACAATACAATCATTTTAAATAAAAATTAAATTAAATAAAATGTCATCACAATAAATAAACATAATTACAAAAATAAATTCCATAAAAAAAAAAAAGATGAATTAAAGATGTCTACTTCCGTTTTAAACTAGAATGTATGTGCAGCTAGTAGACGTACTTATGCAGCACAACAAGATAGCATTTTCATCATGTGTTACTTATAGAAACTCAGTGACACCCTCGACAAAATTATATTTCTCATTATTCTAGTTTATTTGAGTAGAGTCTATTATTCAACCGTTTCCCCTTAATTTTTATGGTTTTTATATGTTGGATTTAAATCGTACAAAAAGATTGTCGTGTTTTTACTTTCCATAGTTGTATAATTTCAGGCTATGAAAATATAGTCATAGGTATTATGTGTTCCAGTTAAACATATGCTTTTTGTTCTGTTTTATTTTAATTTAAATGTATGGTTGTCGCCTGTAATAAAGTTCTAGTGTAATTTTTGATTTGTACTTTAATTTTTTACCCAATAATTAAGGCTGTACTTCGTGAACGTAATTTTTTTGGTAGAATTGTTAGCAACCTTCCAGTTTTTATGTAACCCTTGCATATTTTTTTATCAGAAATTTAAAAATTAGATTGAATCGTAAAGCACCGAATAATGAACACAGCGTGAACGATGGGATATGTACCGTAACTAAGCATGTAATTTTGATAAAAACGGGACGTAATCGCGTACGTACACTTACTTTTTATTATTATTTTGTCTACCTGCGACCACGAGCGTTACGACACGATCAAACGTCAGGAGAATAATAAAAGTAAGTGTACGCGATTAAGTCCCGTTTTTGTTAAAATACTGAGTGAGAATCGTGTGTGTTTAAATCAGTACTAAGTATGTAAGTTGAATAAGTCTTGTTGAATTTTCGTTCACCGCATTTCCGAAGCATGTAGCTTCACCGGGTGTTATCGAATGATTCGGATAAAATCTTGGAAATGATTATTTTCGATTCACGAATATAAGACATATTTCAATACATTTTTTTTCTCATTTTAAAAACAGAACAGCACGCCTAGCACATGAGTGATGCGACAGTATCGAAATTATACTTCAATTTTTTTAATAAATTACGTATTATTTATAACTATGCGATAATTAATATAAATAATCGAGTTGTAAGCATGCATAATATATTAGGAATAAAAATGACACATGCTATCTTTCATTTCATTTATTTATTCATTGAATGACAGCCAGTCAATGAAAATAGCTTGAACGATAGGATAGGTGAGGTACCGCAACTAAGTATGTTTGCCGCTAATGTAGGTTGAATAAGTCTTGTTGAATTTTCGTTCACCGCACTTCCGAAATATGTACCTTTACCGGGTCTTATCGAATGATTCGGATAAAATTTTGGAAATGATTATTTTCGATTCACAAATATAAGACATATTTCAATACATTTTTTTTCTCATTTTAAAAACAGAACAGCACGCCTAGCACATGAGTGATGCGACAGTATCTCGCGCGCGGGATAGACTATCCGTCTCTTTTTAATTGATACAGTCAGAAAAGGACGGATAGACTATCTCGCGCGCGAGATATTGTCGCGTCACTCATGTGCTAGGCGTGCAGTGTGTACGAAAAGGAATCCGTATAGTTTAGTTTAGTTTATTAATGGCTTTACTTGTTTATGAGTATTTATTTTACATTAATGGTCTAAAACCTTTCTAAAGTGACTATTTTAACTTGTTTTATGTTCGTGTCGTTTGTTTCATACGCGTTAATTAGGTCTGTGCTTTGTATAGTAGAAGTGAATTTTAAAAATAATTGTGGAGTACTTCAGGTTTTTAGGTAAAACTTCAATATCTTTCAATGAATTTTTTTAAATTAAATTAGCTCGTACAGCTGAATAACTGTTTCATTGAATGTCATATGCCACTTTTATGTTTACTTTTTAGTTGGGCTATTAAAATGCCATTCATATTCTGATTTTCAAAAACTTGTCATTTATTTGGTCACAGCTCTTAAACTATAAACTATTAAAACAAAATATGTATTACGAAATCAAAGTACATTTAATTAGCTTATGATTCATGCTAAATATGAGTATGTATGATTCGTGGTATGGCTAAAATTTACGTTTTGCAAATTTCGGCAGTGGTCACCTTTGTGACGTCATTATTTAAAACTCAAACACTTTAGAAATAATCTGACGGCAGTTTTAGGGTTCAGGTCACATGGCTGATGTTATACTATAAGCTTAAGCTAGTATTCAAAAAAAATAAAAATTTGCAATTTTTTTACTCTAAGGGAATTCTCCGGTCGCGCTTCACATTTTTTAGCATAACTTCCACAATTATCACCAGATTTCATTTTTTTAAACAGCAATGTAAAGTTTAACTAGCCCTTTTTATTACTGTAGTACATTGCTTCAACGGTTGACTTAAACCTTTGTTGTAAAATGCGCATATCCGATTTATTTTTTAGGCCAACTTTGATTTATCGTTAATAATTTTTAAACTGTAATATATATTGCAATATAATGTACAATTGAAATTTAGCAAATTTAATCTTCTTTTGTTTGATACTACACATGTGTATCTGCAATGTATATTTTCGCAGCAATTCGTCTTTTTCGCAACGAAGCCGCAGGCATTTTGATGACGTCATTACGCGGGAGACGTTCATCGAGGTACCCGTCTCTCGACAGTTTTGGGGTCCCAGTAACATGCCCAATAACATACTAAACGTTGGAAACCGTATCCAGATCTGAACTATATTCCCATAAGGGAGAGCACTATAGACACATAGCACTACTAAAATTAAATATAATTCTAGGTGACTAGTGGATCGAACTGATGCACTCCACTCATTATCAATATATTGCTCTGAATAAAACAATTCCTAAAGAAGTAAACAATGTAAACATATACATATATTATACATATAAGTACTTTAGTAATGACGCCCTTGATGTTATTCCTTAGTAATCCTAGTTCTTTTTTTAAATTCTTTTAATAACTAGACTGTATGTATTGTAATAATGTCATTAATTAATGTTATCAATATTATTATTTGGGTTGTAGTTCGTTTTTTCAGTATTCCATTCCCTATAGTGCTTTATGTGATTATGCTGGCATATCTAACTGGTAATTATTAGCGTTACTGTTTTGTAAAGTTTCATCAAATTTTTATTTATGCGTTTGTATATATTAATTGTAATTCAATTCATATTATGTCGTGCTTATAATGGATGTTTATAGGAGTAATTTAATACAAAAACTGATTTATTTAAATTATAAAATCAAGTAAAATACTACCTACCCCTTAAGCATTAGGCTTGTCACCTGTCGCGCGGTAGTGCTGGGAATACCCACATTTCAGTCGGCGCGGCACACTTTGTACTATATCTATTCTGTCTAGGTTCATAAAGTGACTCGCACTAGGTACGTAGCTTCGTTTTATTTAAGAATAGTACTTTCTAATGGTACTTAAAATAGTGGTATCACAAATATTGTACAGGTCAAAACAAAAACATGATCATTTAAATAAAGTCAGGAATAAATAATTTAGCCCGGGGGGTCTCAAATAAGTCCTGGCTGGCTTCCAGCATGCTATTGTGACAATTATTATTGTTTTTCATTACACATCCTCATAAACCGCTCCATTACAAGCTGGCGCAGCGTGAGTTATTATATAGAAATAGCTTATTCCACAAGGAGTTAATAAGGTGACTAACATAAAGCTATCGGATTATTTAGCTCTCGGGCATCTAAACATTAGACTGTCTTTCGCAATATGTCTCACCTTTACCTCTGTTGCACACTATACCATCATAACCACAAAAGTTTGTTCGTTCAGATGTTTGATTCTCCTTCATGCAAAAATCGCCTTTTGGAATTAGTGCACTCTGGTACATTGTATGAAAAGAGGTGAAAGGAGGATTTAAAAGTACGCGAGTATTAAATTAGGCGGATATTTAATGGAATCGTAGGAAGGTAGTTATTATAATTGATTAGATTATGATTTTAGGTTTAGAGCCATATTGGCATGAACATTTAAAAAATCCGTAGTACGGTCGACGTCAAAAATATGTTTACACTTTTGCACCTTATTCAGATGGAGGAGGAGGACAAGGTGCAAAAATGTAAACATATCTTTGACGTCGACGTATAATTTAGATTAAATAGTGTAACATAAAAGTTCTGCGATGAAAATATCAACCTGACCCCTTGAGACTAACGGGCCCACACTTGAAATATTGGCTCAGTTTCATCCAATCAATAGCTGCCGTCTTTTTGCTCGCGTCTGTTTGCTTAGGTGCCGGCTGTTTTTGGAAGCAATGGATTTAGGACGTAAATGTAACATTTGCATTTACATGTTACTGATCTTTCACGTCTTTGGTGTTTTAAGCTGAATATAACTTTACCCCGACATTATAGTTTTACTTACTTACTTACTTCGCTGGCTCAGCGACCCAAAATGGATCTTGGCCTCCGACACTAGATTCCGCCATTCGTTATTAATATAATATATCATCATATTGCATTAAACCTAGAACTCTAACATTTGTCTTCTTGAAGTGGTTTACATTATTTGACCTCCACGAATGAACAGCTGCCATATTCCGGATTTAGAAACAAGCATAGTAGAGCGATTTCATTGCTTTCATTATTTTATCATATCTCACATAGCCACAGCTCTCCGTCTAATATTTCTTATAGCGGTGAGATTATAATACAACAAAGGCCCTTCCAATATTAAATACGTAAATATTCATCCATATTTATTCCAAATCAATCAATCTTTGCTGCTATTTTGCGATCGCCAGCTCTACGGAAGAAAATAAATCTTTTGTAAAAGTTTTCTCAACAGGATAGGTATTATTCATGAGCTTGCCAACCGTTTGATTGATCGCGCTGTTTGTTTAAATGCAAGTTATAGGAGGGGACGATAACAGTATGGTTTTCACTCAGTACAAAAGTGAATGATAAAAAAGTGCTCATCGAGAAAAAGTTGTGAGTTTTTAAACATGGATAAAGTGCCCTACGATTTATGCCGAATTAAGCCTGGCGATATTTAGGGCCGGTTGCACCATACTGTCTGTGAACGTAAACGTAATCGTAACAAAATCTTGTATGAAAAGTTTGGCAGTATTCTATGGGATGACAGCTCCGTCGCCATATTTAACGTTGATGAGTCTGTTAATTGTGCGTCGTGCAACCCACCCTTAGTGTCGGAGGCCAAGATCCACTTTGGGTCGCTGCGCCATTTTTAGTTTTCAGGCTCGTAACATTTTTGTACCTTTACGTCTAAATCAGGGGTCCCGTGCGTAATAATATGTAATTACTTTCTGATTAAGGCTGCTACTATATGTAGTATTATTTCCGTATAAAACAGACATGCAAAATTAGTTTTTGATATGAAACATATAAAATCCATGTTAAAAAAAATCTTGCGGAGAGGCAAGCAATCAGAAAAAAATATCAGTACGTTATTTAACTGTTTTTTTTAATAAACAAACAACATCAACGGTGGTTTAAAAACATATACATGTTATACAAAAAATATGTGAAATAAAGGTAGCTTACCTCAAATAGAATACAAACGTTGTTTGAATTTCTTGCAAAACTTAGTATTTTTTGTGGGTTTTCATAAGTTTCAAGTCCTATAACATGTACATAATTATATTCTTTATTGATACATAAAACATATAAAACAAAAAATATGTTTGCCATATTATCTGATCTTATAATAGTAACCGTATCACATAGATGTAAAATTGCGAATTAGTAGGACTATTTATTATACAACTTAACATGAGGGGTTACAGAATTTAATTTGTTTATTAGGAAATCCAATCCGCCCAATCAGGACGCCACTGGACGATCGACACAGTCTTAAATGTCGAGTCCGCAGGCATAGGAAACGTAAACTTGCCAGTTATGGCAATTCTAACTATGTATGTTTATAACTTTTTATTCGTGACGTTAAGTTACATTAAGTACGAGCCAACATGGCGAGGGCTAAATAGAAAGTTCGGGACTTTATAAAACAATCATTACTTAACTAAGTTTATCCTGAAGTGTTATGTCTTCTGTGTAATTGTAGGACAGAGACAGAAAATAATTACTTTTATACATTGCTAAAAATACCAGCTACCTATACTTCGGCAATTTTTCTTACCTTTATTTGCTTTTGGTAATAAGTACATTGTTGTAGAGGCTGGAAAGTAAGCTATAGGTGGATCGAGTTAGTTCGAGGGCCGACCCGCGAGGGGAGGCCCTCGAAGATACGAGTCCACCTATAGCGCTTTCGGCCGAGACATTACATAGTGCTTTTCACGACTACTGTGAGGAAATAAAATAAAAAATTAATTGGCATATACAAACACTTTAATAGATACTATTTATAGGTATATTGACGGTTCATATGCTTTTCACAAGCACGATAAAGTAAACGAGCATGTCACTTTCTGCAAATAAATGCTTCTTTTCGCCATCCTTCCATAATATGAATTGTTCGTCGGATATTATATTGTATACAAAATATCACTGTTCATGGGCCTTCTTATTTAGGACGCGATTTCATATTTCTACGCCTGTGCAGTTTCTTGAATTTCGGTGGGCGCCAGCGTATTAATAACATTTTCTACACTTATTGAACTCATTTTTACTGTATAAATACAACTTTCTTGTTTTTCAGTCAAACATTATCCAATTCAATATGTATTTTTCTCGCTCCACCTTTATTACTTTTTTTTTCACTTTTAAGAAGCGTTTTACGATGTTTGCTTCAATCCGACTCAAACGGCTATTAGACATTGCAACCTGCAGGGCCCAATCTGTCAGGTTGGTCGGTATAATTAAAGTTAGGGCCCGTAGCTGAAGGAGGGAGAGGGAGAGGCAGGGTACACAACAGATTGGGCCCTGCAAGTTGCCATGTCTAATAGCCGGTTCACTCCTTACCCACTTTTTGATAGAAAACCACAAACGGTTAAAAAGGTAAAAACGCCTTAAGGGTGATCTGGATGATTTTGTCGTTTCTTTTTTTTAAAGAAGTAAATTGGTTCGTTAAACAACCTTATTTTATTGTAGAATGAAAAAGTGGTGCCAAAAAAAGACCTTTTTAATGTTTTAAATGATTCTCATTGGCGGGTCCAATGCAATGATATAACTGGATTTTACTTTTCTACTATGAAATTTCATTGCTGCAAAATAGCAATTCTTGTAGTGGTTGTTCAGATGCTACAGCAATTGTTTACTTTCCGGCTTGGATTTTGATCTTCTTTTGCCACATTTCCGAGCAGGTGGCGTGAAAAAATACTTTTCTTCTAAATAAAGACACGTATATTTAAAAAGTTTTCAACTTAAAATACACCAAATACTTAATAATACTTAATTTGACTAATTAATTAAAGCTGTAATAATACCTGTAACATGTATGATGGCAGTACAATTTAATAAGTCAAAAATTTCCTTTTTCTATCGTCGACTGTAATGTTTGGATTGAGACTGTGTAGATCGAACTATTAGCGCATACTTTTGGGTAGAGCTTTAATGGTCACATATTAAAGCATCGCCAACGATGGTACAAAGGATTTTCATACAATATTGATCACTGTTGCCGCTGCCCGCCGTGCGCCGCCACCGTCGCCGGCGTGGACCGACACAATCAGCCGGGAGATTGAAGTTACTCAATTGTATAAAGGCAGCAGCTCTTTCGTCAAACTTAGTTCTTACCGGCTTGCCTATATTCAGCACTCATAAAAGTATTCTATATACATTTATACAATAGTGACATTATCAAGCTTTTCAATCTCGTTCCTTACTTAGGCCAATCAGCAAGCTTCGTGGCCTAAACACGGTACTAACTAGGCTGAAAAGCTCTTAATTGCGTCACGATTGTATAAAATACTATTTTAGTTCTCGCCTTTACTTATAAATTGTACCACTTATAATGTGAAGCTTCAAAATGTTCTTAACGCTTACATTCTGTAAGCTAATGTTTTACATTGGGATAGAAATGCCAAGGAAAAGTTTGCGTTCAGGTGATGTATCATCGGGCTCACGTTAACGGCTACTTTACATAAATCCCCGGATTATGTTGTTCCTTTCTTCGTGTAGGTTAATTATTATAAAATTTTCACAAAAGATCATTAGCCTGGTAATTATAGTGATGTCACAGAATTAATAATAATACTACAGAAAGTGCACTGTGTATATATTATGTTTATAAAACCCTTGCTTAGGTACGCCACGTATCGCTTGTGTGCCGATATCATCGCATCGTTTTAAATAAAGATATGAGACGTTTTCAAGCAAAAGGTATATCGTTATCGGTTATTAATAGAGTTAATATATAAATTAATTATTATGGCAGTAATGCCTTATAGACAACCGAAAATGATGTACCTTTTACTTGAAAATGGCACATATAATCGCCATAAAAATGTGTAAAAATATTTTGTTCATGTAACCATGTTTAAACATTTTCAAATCCGGGCGGATTTGCGTTGATCGGGTTCTTAGTACAGTCAGCAGCAAAAGTAGCTAAGCGGGTAGGGTATTCAAAATGAGCTGGACTCGATTTTATTGTTAGGAGAATAAGAGCGTGTGTAGGTCAATGTCGAACACCCTACCTGTTTAGCTACTTCTGCTGCTGACTGTACCGTCGAGCTTAAGAGCATGGGTGTCGGACACGTGTATCGGAAGCTCTTAGTTTCGGATATGTCCAATAAGTTAAGACACCTGTATACCTAGGATTTTTAATTACGCTATACAGTGGGTAAGTCTAATACGGGCGATAAATTAAACCAGATGTAGAACTTATTTGTGCAATCATTAATTAAGATGTTTTTTTAAGTTACACGTAACTGTGCTGTGACCCACTAATTAATTTTATGAAAATTTTATCAGCAACAATGTACTGTAAACATGCTATTGAAAGTAACTCTCAACGAGTGTTTTAACGCCGGTGTGTTTGCATTACATTGCGGGCCGAATTATTTTGTATTCATAAAATTTTAATTGCAATTCTAAGTAATGTTATCTAATTATTACATTTCTTAAGTGCTATACTAATCACAGCTAAGAGATTCGCCCGTATTAAATTTACACACTGTATAACGTCAGAACATGGACAGCATTGATGAACACGGACATTAACGTTACAATATGACACTTAAAACTGACGAACTATAAGTATAAAATTACACAGTTAATACTCCGTTTTTTAATAGTAGTTTCCACTACGCTACGTCGATATGCGATGTGAATATATCGGGGGAACTTTTTGTGTTCTAGTAAGATCAAATAGTGTTTTTTTCCGCTTATGAGTCTAAAAAAAATTGGAATCCAATCAACCACCAACAAACTTTTGAAGAAAAATAAAAACACCTACTTTACTTACCAGTTATACTTACTTTTCATGAAAAAAATACAAAAATATGTCCACGGAAGATTTGGGTGAAAAAATTGCCGCTCATTTGTAGAATATGAAAATTTGCGAGTTCATCAACGCTGAGGCACATAATTTTAGTCTCGCGGAAAGAACGAGGAACCTCCAAACAGATAATGGCGTCATTCATAAGGATCAAAAATTATATCGCCTTGTTTACAACTCGAGGTCCGTGTTATGTGCTCCGGGTGGTTTGGTGGCGTACAACGCGAGAAAATTAATGAAAACTTTTTGGATGAGAGAATAAAGTACCTGCAGCTGTGGCGAGATAAGTATTTCAATACTTAATTTAATTATATAAGAAGTAACTGAAAACAGTAAAGAATACTTTAAAGATTGCTAAACAACATGAGCCATCTTCGGGATGCAGGACCCAGGTATGCGTTTAGTTAGAATTTAATTTTTTTGATAAGTTTAAAAATAACATGGTAAACTCAGATCCCCCTTGTTTTTACAGACCTTTGGCTGATGTTACCAACATTTTTTTTGGTCTGTTTAAAAAATAATTTAATAATTCGATACAAAAATACTGGCACTACTCGAATAAGAAATATGTTTTAGACAAGAAATAATTTAATCTTTAGTCATTCAATCATAAATAAACTCAAGCGACTCCAATGGGATCTATATATATTAAAACGCATAAATTTAATTGTCCTAATTGAAGAACGCATAACAATTTTACGCATAATAATTAAAACGCATAACTATAACACGCATAACTAAAGACGCATATATTTAATAAGCATACCATCTATTGGTTTAACAAGTACTTCGCATAAATTTAATAAACATAACGTTAAGTTGCACAATGGCTAAAATGCATAAGTAAAGTACCCCAAATTAACAATTGTGACGTTTCAAGTCAAAGGTACATCTATGTTGGTTATTAATTCTTATTGACAATCGAGAATGATTTACCTTTGAATTGAAAAAGCCACAATTTCCAAAGTAAACCTTATTTTTAATACAGTTGGCTAAAATAGTGGTGAGTCACCGGAAAGTCAGATTTCTTGCACTAGTTATTTTTACTTTTCCACCATTTTCAATATAACAATTTGAGTGTTTTTTTATATAAATTACCTATTTGGATTTATTTTTGAAGTAGGTATATTTTAAACCGTTGGGTGAAATATTTTTTTTATTTGGTGAAGTAAATGAAAAATATCGTAGCTTCTTAACAGAATTAACCTCTGAGTAACCATAATTACCTCGGAAAAGTTGAAAAGGCTTTCTTTATTCTTTGACATCAGTGATTAAGCTCGGGCTATGCTCTCTATCTAGAGAGTTAAAGTGTATTTTTAGTCGTTTATTATATGTATTATATGTATTTAAAAAAAATGCTTTTGAAACTTTTTTGTACACATCAGCAAGAATGGAAAACATTAAAATCAATACCTCGTCAAATTATGCCATTTAATTATTATACTCTTTAATTGCATCCGTTATAACACGTTATGCCTATTTAAATTACGCGATGATGATTGTACCAAGTAAGCGTTATGCATTGTAAGGTTATGCCGAGTCTGTTATGCGTTTTCAAATTAGGATATTTTAATGTTATGGCAAATAGAGGGCAGCCGACTCCAGTGTCCTCACTGCTCTATAATGCCACCACCCTCTCCGTACGCTATTAATGACCTTGTATCACGTTCTCTGTAAAACGGCACGGCACATTATTTTATGCCGTGCAACAATCTGATCGGCCACGCTACAATTCGGCGTCATTTAGAGTACTGGTAGTTATACTCGTAAGATATGGCTATTATACTATATATACGATACTGGCTATTATTCCGAAATAGCTCATATATTGCCCAACAGAAATTAACAAAACACAACCCTTTTATGTGCCGAGTAGAGCTTATATTTCATCAATACTGAAAGAAAGTTACGAGGTTGAATGTTCACTTGTATATGAGAGCCATTAGTAGCAAGAGCTCTTTTTGTCCGTGACCGACATTTGTAATAGAATAATGCAACGCTTTGTGTTAACGTTTAAGGTAATGTCGGGGTGCGTGCTTACTGCCGTACACTTTGATGGCGGAGTATTACTCGGGAATTTAGGGTCCAAAGGTCGCAAATTGTCTGTCTTTGGTTTTATAACCGTTTGTACCGGATGTCATGAATGATTAATATTAAAATCTCTTTGACGGCTCGTTGGCACATTTTAGTGCTGCACTGTACAGGGAGAATTATATTTCAGATCAAGGTAGTACTGTGTAAAAAACGGGTTTTAACCGTGGTACCACGGCCTTTGTACCACAGAGGACCACGGGTAAAAAAAATTCTCCGTAGACCCACAACACCGAAATGGGACTATGGGTAATTGAAAAGAACCGGGTATTAACCGTGGTCCCACTGCTATGACCCTCAGTGGATCCAGGAGTACTAATTTTGTCCCCATAGACCCACTGCTCGAGAATGGTATTCATTTGCTAGTATTTAAAGGCACAGCACAAAAAAAATAACCAAAACCTACCTTGCCTATTAAAAAAAGAATAGTATTTAGAGGCGAAATTTATGACATATCTATTGCTGTGGGACTACGGGAAATATTTATTTTCGAGGAATGACCCGTGGGCCCATGGACAGTTTCGTATTCAAAAAGATAACTTAAAACTGGAGCAGTGGGGTCAGGGGAGCAAACGGGGAAAATACGGGGGAAAAAAATTCCCGTGGTCCCCCGTGGTACAAAAACCGTGATACCACGGGTAAAACCCTGTAAAAAAGACCTAACTAACCTACTCGTAAGTAGTAAGGTATGTGCATTTATAACATGCTCTTTGGTATGAAAAGCAATTTTTTTTTAGATTATATTATTATCATTGCCAGAAGTTTCTGTGGGGGTATAAGTAGTGCCAAACGACGTATAATGTAATTCATAGTTTGTCGCCTATTGTTTTTGTTTCCGTAATAATATTCCATGTTTTGTTTTCTATGTTAAAATATAGGCCCTGTCCTTTATAATATAACTGAGAAAACTTCGTCAGTTTTTACTTTTTTGGTATTACTATTTTCCAGTAACAAAAATTTGCTAGTCTGTCACTCTGACCTCCATCTATTAAAAGCTGCCAGATGGCTGGATCTAGCAATAAGGATAGGATAGTAATCTGACCGGACGGGTGTCGTTGCTCTCATTATTGTGTCTAACTGATGTGGACAGCTCTTAGTCTATAAAAACGGCTTTGTTTTATGTCAGGAGCTGTCAGATTACTCCACTCAATAAAAAAATTGAGTTTCTAGAGTCTTTAATGTATGTACGTTAATTTTATACCCTAAAATTAAACTATTAAAATAAGCCTAAACTGGTCAGTTTAAGTTGAAAGCCGTCAACTTCTGACTTTTTGTTCATGCGGGTATTCAGCATCGGAAACGTGGCCGTTAATTCCCGGCATGACTTCAACAAAAGGGCCCGAGAGCCTCCCAGAGGCTATTGTCGACTGTTTTATCTTAATTGCTTAAGAAACTCAATATCGTTTGACGACAAGATGCTTTTTATTCTCCCGCTCCGCTCCCCGATGGCAAACAATGACGGAACTTGGAATTAGTTTTCGGTTTGATAACACGCTGATGGTTCTTTCATTCCACACTTTTTTTTACGCGGTACATTTCGAATCATTGTAGTTTTATAGTTCTGAGATGCCAGTTATGAATGTTAATTTTCTTGAGTTTTGGTAGGTATCTTAGTTGCAAAATCAGTTTCGAGGATTGTAGCTGGGATCGAAAAAGTTACATTGTAACTGCTTTTAGTTAGATTGGAATTTGACCAAAAAATAATTTGTTGTTTAAATAAGATTTTTCATTTTTTTAGAGAAAGCGTGTGATTTTCATTCATTTTTTTTAAGAAAATAATAGTGTATTTTTATTCAACTATATAAAACACAAGAACTTAAATAACGAAGAAATATTATTTAAATTAAAAGGTGACTAAGCGGGTTGGCTTATTATTTCGACTGGCGTTTTGTTATCGTGGAGGACGTGGTGCGGAATAATTCAAAAGAAGGTGCATGCTTTTAAGTCACGTTTTTATTACCAACAGTTGATGCTATGTGTACCCGTAAGGCAGCGGGTACATACAGATTGCAGGAGGAACGCTGAAGATCCGATCCCATACAAGATCCAAATCTTGTTTATAGTATTTAATGCTCTGCGTGTGTACTCGGTATACACTGGCCCGAGAGAATCTCCAACGTATTGATATCTCTGGGAACGCTGCGGTGAGACTCCGATCGACCAGCAGATCAAACGCCGCAAGTGGAATTGGATCGGCCACACGCTCAAAAGGGACCCCGATCACATCCCGAGGCAAGCCCTAGACTGGAATCCCCAAGGAAAGCGGAAACGTGGCCGCCCAAAGCAATCCTGGCGGCGGACGATCATCGCAGAGGTGGCGACCATTGGCAAGACGTGGAGCGAAATTAAGCGCGAAGCTCAAGACCGAACGGGATGGCGGAGCAATGTGGATGCCCTCTGCCCCATCTAGGGGACATAGGATCATAAGTCAGAGATGTTTTGCGTATTTAAGAATGTCCGTTGGATTCTGTAATATAAAGCAACAAAAATCTGATATTAACAATTATCGTAACAGTCATGCTTGTCCAAGATGAAAATCTACATTCTCATTTACAACACATTTTTAAGTATTAATCCCCGATTAGCAACCACTGAACTCCGGACTCCAACTGGATCGACCTCTTCGAATCCCGGGAAAAGTAAGCGAACATTGACCAAAAACAACGTCATCCTCCAAGATGAACCATCAACAATTGCAACACCATCTTCGACACCGACGGATCACGTCGAGAAGAACCTAGAGCAAACCGGAGCTGACCAACCCGACAGCGATGAGTTCAACGAAAAAGATGCCCAGTGGAAGGTGGTGCAGCCGCCAAACAAAAAGCGGAACCGACGCCAGCGCTCGCCGACACCGCAGCGTTCCCGTTTTACCGTGACCGGCACAGGACCGGAGGACGATATACTACAGACGACCCAGCGACCAAAGAAAATACACGCCTGCTTTTTTAAAACCAATACACAAGCCGAATCAATCAAATCTTACATGCAGAAAAAGGAACCATGCGACGAATACATCGTACAAAAACTCAAATTAAAACATGAATATTACGCTTCTTTCGCGATCACAGTTCCTGTAAGTAAATTTGATTATTTTATGTCACCGGAAAACTGGCCTCCCGGTACCGAAGTTAGTGAGTGGTTTCGTGGAGGCGCCGGGCGCAGACGAGCGCCCTCCAGCGATCGCCGCGACTCGCGCAGGGCCGGCCGCGGCCGCCATCAACAGCAGCGCGCCGCAACACACACGGCCCCCGCGGACCTCGACCAGTCTTCTTACGGTGTGTCATCAAAATATTAGATGTCTCAACAATAAGACCAAATCAATTGAAGTACTTCTGTGTAATGATTTAAAATGTGACGTGCTCGTGATGACCGAGCACTGGCTCCGAGACGATGAAATTGTTTCCGTAACATTACATAATTACGGTTAGGTGGGGGTACGAGTGTCAACGACCGTGGTTGCACAGCTGATTCACCCGACTCAAATAAATATAATTAGCCTCTTCAGTGGTAGTTTAATAAAAACAAATAGCTGTATAGGTGTTTATTAACCGCGTATAGTGTTTTCTAAGTGCTATAAGACTTAAAAACAAGTGAACTTTTAATAAATAATCTATAGTGTATCTAAGTGTACCCACCGAAACAAAAAGTAAATTTATATTCTTAATTAAAACGTGAATTTCGGTGATAGTGACTTTCGATAGTGACGCTTCTCGCACAAGTGGATGCAGTGTGATCGCGCGCATAGCTAACGTTACTGTTACCTGGGATATCTTAATTAATTTACTTCGATTATATTCTTAGTTATTTTGAGTTAAGCGCCATCTGCCGGCAAAGCGTTCTAATTCGTGATCTCCAGGTTCGATCAATATTAGCGAACATAATGGTGAACTGCGCGGCGGCTTGCGGAAAGCCCGTGGCGGCGACAGGTGTCGCTAGATGCAGCTGCGGCCTTACATATCATAAGGCCTGTGTAGGCCTCGGCCAAAATGCCCGCATCGCTTCCACTTGGGCATGTCCGGCGTGTAAAGCGAAGACGCCTATTCGGGATAACTCCGACAACACGCCGGTGAAGCCTAGCGAGGTCAGCGAGATCAGCGAGGACGATACACCGCTCGCTCAGCAGCTTGACGTCGCCGTGCAGCTGCGCTTGCTTCGTGCGGACTTCGGGTCTATGCGCGACGAAGTTGTGGGCCTGCGCCACGAGGTGGCGCAGCTGAATAAGCTTTTTGGAAGCATCTCTGGCCGTCTGGGTGCCGTTGAGGAGAAGGTCAGGAACCTGGAAGAGCGGATGGAAGAGCGGCCGGTGGTCACTGCAGACAGCGATCTGGCAGCGACAGTAGCTGAATTAAAACTGGAACTTTGTGACCGTGAGCAGGACCTCCTTCTCAATGACCTCGAGATCACGGGGATACCGGAGCAATCTAACGAGTCTTCATCTCACCTGGTCTGCCTGGTTGCTAGGAAGCTCGGCATTGAGCTTGACGAACGCGACATCGTGTTTGCTGAGCGTGTAGGGGCGCGCCGGCAGTCGCCGGCGACTGTGGACGGAGAGGGTCCTTCAGGAGAAGCCAAGGAAACGAGAAGAGTGCGCCCGCGCCAGCTTGTCGTCCGGCTGGCCCGGCGGGGCCCACGCGCTGAGTTGCTACGAGCTGCGCGTGTACGTCGTGGTGCCGATACATCGGACTTTGGCCTGCAGGGCGACCCGGGCAGGTTTTACGTTAATGAGAGACTAACTAGGCACAATAGATCTCTCTTTTACCTAGCTCGGCAGGAGTGTAGGCGTTTGGACTGGCGGTTTCATTGGACGAAGGACGGGCGCGTGTACGTTCGTCGTAACAAAGATTCTTCGGCGCACCGTATTCGATCGGAGTCCGACATTAGTCAGGTTTTTCCCAGTGCAGCCGGTTCTTAAGATCTTGTAATGTGGCTACCTTGTACCTATTCACACGAATTTGCCGTTTTTGTTTCGTAAGCTTCTATGTTTACTTTTCCACATGTTTTTATAATATGTATAATGATAACTACAACTGTACCACAGCTTCTTCTCTAGTTCTAATATTTTGTAAAGTAAAGTACGATTATTTATTTACCATTATTAGTGCGCTCTTGATTTGTTTTGTCAGCCTACTTAACAAGAATAAATTATATGATCTATTAATAACGCCCGTATTTCGAATGTTTTTAAAATGCCTTTGCTACACATATTATATTCCTGTATTTATTACTGCTTGCCAGGTTGTAGCCTACTCAAACTTCTACTGCAGTTTGTTATCAATTTACATTATTTACATGTCCAATAAAAAGGTGTTTCATTATGTTTTGTATATCCTTGTATCGGTAGGCTTATGTTGTTTGTCATCACCTAAATTTGTATTTAACGTTGATCTAAATAGGGCTTATGTAACACTGTACACAACAAAACAAAATTACACACAATTTTACCGTATTTATGAAATACTTTTGTTTTGTTTTGACTGGCGACATGTCACAATACTTTGCGAGTACCTAAATCACAGCAAATTTATCCAAATAACTTTCTCTTATGAAATTCAATTCTTAAAAAGTAAAAATGTCACGATTGGTTTATTAAATCCGGGATCACTCGGTTCACGGCACGACGAGTTCCTCGTAGCTTTAACGCGATATAAAGTCGATATTATGGCTATCTGTGAGACCTGGCTGCGTGCTGGTCAGGAAGCACGCGCCCCCGCCCCTACTGGCTACCGCCTGCACCACATCCCGCGACCCACTGACGTTCGTGGTCGCGGCGGTGGGGTCGGATTTTACGTTAGATGCGGAGTTAAAATTCGCCTTCTCCCACACCCTCCCGCGCAGTCTGTAGAGCAAATGTGGCTTGGTATTAACATTAATGGTACAAAACTTGCAATCGGTACCGCCTACCGGCCACCGTGGCTCAATCCTGACATCTTTATTGATGCCCTTACGGAAACTATAACATCACTTGGACAATTTGACAATCTTATCTTGCTAGGAGATTTTAATATTAACCTCTTGGATACTCAGGCATGTAATGCAAAGAAATTGCTAGAATTCTTAACCTATTTTAATCTAACACAATGCGTCAATCAACCAACGCACTTTACGGAGCATAGCGAAACTTTAATTGATGTAATCTGCTCTAACATTCGCGTTAATAACGTATCCATAAATTACATACCTACCCTTAGTAGCCATGCGTTCCTTACATGTGAAATAAACATAAGGAAACAAAAATATTCCCGCAGATTAATAACTTATAGACCGCTAAAGGATATTGTGGAGGCAAATTTCAACCAGGATATCGTTCGTATGGCTCAAGTATTAGAAAATGTCATGACTGGTAACGTGTCTGAAATGGTGGAGGCCTTCAATGCGCACCTACTTCTTTTATTTGATTGTCATGCTCCAGTCAGGCGAACTTATGTTAAAGATAACTCTTATCCCTGGATCACTTTCACTGTTAAGGAGATGATGAAATTACGAGATGAAGCGCATTCCAGAAGCAGGCTGACACAGCTAGAGTCTCATAAAAAATACTACAAAGATTTAAAACACATAGTCAACGTAGCAATGCATAGGGAAAAAACTGCCTACTTTAATCGGAACATTAATCTTATGAAGAATCCTCGCAAATTATGGAAAAATATTAAACAAAATGTTGCTAACTTTAAAAAAAATGACTCACACTTGCCTTCGTTTCTAAGTAATCCTGAAAAAATTAACGAACACTTTTTGAACCTTCCTTGTAAAAATGTAGTCAAGATATCCCTTTTGACTTATTATGAGTTTCACAGATTTGATAACTTAACTTTTAAACTGAGGCCTGTGAGTGAAACACTGGTATTTAACATAATTAAATCCATTAAAACAAATGCACAGGGCGATGATGGTATTAATATTAGCATGATCTCTCTTACTTTACCTGAAACGCTTGCAGCAATCACTACTATAGTAAATAGTTCTTTACAATCTGGCATATTCCCTGAGCAGTGGAAGGTGGCAGTTGTAAAACCAATTCCTAAAATCCAAAATCCCAATGACTACAAAGATCTTCGTCCCATTAGCATACTACCTGTTGTGTCAAAAGTAATGGAGAAGATAGTTTGCATGCAACTAACGGAGTATCTGGAGGCAAACAAAATCCTGCCAAATAAACAATCAGGTTTTAGAAAGTCTCGCAGTACTGCAACCGCGCTCACAGATGTAGTAGACGATATTCTGGCTGCACAAGATGTTGGTGAGGGTACATTGCTGGTCTTGCTGGATTTCTCCCGCGCATTCGACACCATTGACACCAGTCTTCTACTAGCAAAAATGGCATTCTACGGATTTGACAATACTTCGTTGAAATGGTTTCACAGTTATCTTAGCGGTCGGAAACAGTATGTGAAAATTTGTAATGATGATGGCTCAGAGTCAGTTTCAAGAACGTTGCCAGTCACTAGAGGAGTCCCCCAGGGCTCGATCTTGGGACCCATTCTATTTAGCTTATATTGTTCAGATCTTATCAATCACATAAAGTATTGCAAATACCATATATATGCGGACGATATACAGTTATACATTTCATTTGAAGCAGATGATACCGGTGTAGCTGTAAAAAAACTAAATGACGATCTAAACAATATCAATAATTGGTGTACTCAAAATATTTTATTATTGAACCCCTCTAAATCTAAATTTATGTTGCTAGGCACAAGAAAACAAATTGGCAAAATTTCAGCACGTGACCCCGCCGTTTCTCTAAATGGTACCCGGTTAGAAAGAGTAGTTGAAGCTCGTAACCTGGGTCTTGTGTTTGATGATTGTCTAAGATTTGAAAAGCATATTTCTGAAACCATGCGTAACTGCTTCTATCGCCTGAAAGTGTTATATAAAATCCGCGAGTGTCTATCTGTTGACATGCGTATCAAGTTGTGTGATACCCTTGTTCTTTCAAAACTGAATTATGCTGATGTTGTTTTTGGAGGACGTTTACTATCCCGAACTAGGAAAACACTTCAGCGAATACAGAACGCATGTGCACGATTTTGTTTCCCTGTTCCACGTCGAGCTTATATTAGTCCATATTTGAACAAATATGATTTAATGAACATGAGTTCGCGAAGACATCTACATTTTGCGACATTACTGTTTGGAGTGTTAAAAAATGAAGAACCCTCTTACCTGTATGAAAAACTTAACTTTTCTCGGCGCGCAATAAGGCAAGCGTCACGACTTATAATTCCTACGCACCACACGGCTGCCTTCCGTGGCAGCTTCCGCTTTGCTGCCACCAAGTGCTGGAATGATCTGCCCCCACCAGTACGTAATTCGAAAACTTTGTCCACTTTTAAAATTCGCATTCGAAAGTTTCTTTTGACTAAACAAAAATGCAGTACGTAGGCAATTTTACACACACACACGCACACACACACACATACACACACACACACACACACACACACACACACAGACACACACACACACACACACACACACACACACACACAGACGCGCACCGTTTATAAATTTTGGTACCTTTAACTCAAGTGCTTACTTATTTATCTATATAGTTAGTCTAAATTATATATGTCACCTAGCCACTGGTTTAGTAATAGTCCTGTAGTTATAATAGTGCCACCTTCTCCACCGCCTCGGGGCCTCACTGAAAACCAGCGTCGCGGAGTGTACCATATGGCGCATTCTGCGACACAAGCTGAGTGAGGTCCATTTAGCGCAAACGAACGCTTTAGTTTGTAATTACTAAATAATTACCTGTAGTTAGTTTTAAGAAAGTGTCCTTGTTTTGTGTTAATAAATGTATTTTCTTTCTTTCTTTCTTTCTATAATTATGACCTAATATCATATTATTGTAGACCCTCTATTTTACACGGAGGAAGCTGCATCTTTGTGCGGTCAGGTATTAGGGCTCTAAATAGGCCAGATTACAGCAATTTGTCCGTACAACAGATTTTTGATGTGTGTGCACTCCATCTCTTAGATTATGACATGTTAGTTGTGGGCGTTTATCATTCCAATTGTACTAGCAATTCGCAGTTTATAGAACTGTTAGATAAACTCTTAACAAAAATAAATACAGAAAACCTTAACGCAATAATAATGGGCGACATGAATATTGATTTCCTCGCAAACACTTTGCACAAAAAGCAAGTTTTAGACATTTTATCATGTAACAATTTTAATCAACATGTTAATTTTCCGACACGAACGTGTAATAACACTAACACTTCGACATTACTCGATCATGCGTATTCGAACATCTGTACTGACCGTGTGTATGCCGATTGCGTCACCACCCACCTGAGCGATCACCTGGCACAAAAGATAACGATTGTAAACAAGTCGCCTGCGCAGTGCACACCGATACCTAAACGCATTTTTAATAACGCAAATAAAAATAGATTCTTTTCTGCTCTCGAATCAATCGACTGGCCTGAGGTGGTTGCAAATAGTAATAAAAATAGTGAATCGCTCGCTGTAACATTATTAAACATACTAACCAATAAACTCGAAATTTGTTTTCCTAATAAATTACCTAAGGCTAACACTAGAAAATATCCCTGGATCGATGACGAAGTATGGAATACAAAGCTTCTTCTTCACGACATTTCTAATCTGAAAGATAAGTTCCCTTCTAATAATCAAATTTCAGGTATGATGGTTCGTATCGCATCTAAATATAATAACATGCTAAAACTTAAGCGCACTGACTATTACAGCGCGCAGATCAAGACCGCTTCCAACAAATGCAAACGTATGTGGGGAGTAATAAACAAGGAATTAGGACGAGGCTGTCGCGAACGCGTGGACTATACCGATGTCATTAAGGACAATCGTGGCTTGGCATTTTCTTCAAAAAAACACGCAGTAAATTCACTTAATACGGAATTTATAACCGCCGCTAAAGTATGTGGCGCGCCGGCACCGGACGTCCAGCGTTCGCTGATAGCCATATCCAGTAACATCCCCGAGTGCAACTGTTCTATGAGATTAAAATATTTTACACCTTACGAAGTAGAATCGATACTCCGCACTCACATAGCACCAAAAAACAGCACTGACATCTACGACCTATCGGCCAGCACCCTTCGACACGTCGGCCCGGCGATATCGTTCGTTCTGTCGGAGTTGTTTAATAATTGCATGCGACAAGGCATAGTTCCGGAAAGCCTTAAAAAAGTTAAAGTCATCCCACTGTATAAAGGGAAGGGTCCCAAGGCAGCCCTGAAATCTTATCGGCCTATATCGTTAGTACCGGCTATTAGTAAGATCTTAGAAGTAGGCATTAACACCAGACTACTATCCTTCTGGTTTCCACAGCAAACGATATCCGACAGACAGTACGCATACCGCCAGGGCCGATCGACGACTGATCTAGTAAGGGAAGTGGTCTGGCGTACGCTGAGCGCGCGAGAGGACTGGCTGCACGTGGCCATTGTGTGCTGCGACCTCTCGCGCGCTTTCGATACGGCCAATCATACACTAATCGCGCAAAAACTCAGTCACTATGGTATTCGAGGCCCTGCACTGGCACTCCTGATGTCATTTATGTCGAACAGGAGTCAGGTTGTCGTGGGTGACAGTGGCCGTATTAGATCTGATGTAATGAGGAACCAAATTGGGGTACCGCAAGGATCCTGCTTATCAAACACCTTGTTCAGCATCCTTCTTAACGATCTCCCGCAAATAACAAAAGGATGCGAAATTTTTATGTATGCGGATGATGTGACGGCTGTCGTCACCGGCGCATCACTGCCACAGCTGGAGACTAACGTCAATAGTACACTAAAACAGCTTTGTAACTGGTTCCACACAAATGGCTTAGCCCTTAACAGAGAAAAAACTTTTGTCATGAGATTGAACCTAAATGGCCACTCAACTGAGGCAATGACCTCGTATGCCGGGGACGACCCCGTCCTTGAAGTGAGGGACATAAAACTATTAGGTTTCTCCATCGATAGCGGCCTAAAGTGGGACGTACACATCGATCACCTGTGTGCAAAGCTGGGCAGCGCATGCTACGCTCTGAGGAGGCTCGCCAGCACGGCAACCACGGACGTCGTCAGAAGTTGTTATTTCGCGACTGTGCACGCACTCATTTCATACGGCACAGAGCTCTGGGCTAAAGCCGCGGAATGGCGTCGTCGGGTATTCGCCTTGCAAAGACGGGCCGTACGAGCAATAGCGTGTATTTCTGACGATATCTGTGTGCGCCAATACTTTATAAAATATAAAATATTAACAGTGCCCTGTGTATTTATTCAACAAGTAGCAACCTTTACTCGCTCAAATCTGGAGAAGTTTGCTAAGAAACAACCTAACACTAATTACCCTCTGCGTAGTAATAAGGATGCGGGCAGCCTCGAACCTTTCCCAAACAGGCTGGATAAAACTGGACGATTGCCCTATATACTTGGCCCACACATTTATAACCGCCTACCTGCAAGCATTAGGGATGCACCTTCCTCCTGTAATTTTAAACTAAGGCTAAAAAATTGGTTACTTAAATCCCAGTTCTATGAGCTAGATGAATATTTATCTAATAATTGTCCTAGATAAAACATTACTGTTAAATTTAATTATACTAAGATATGTACTATGTGTAAGGAAAAACTTACATATTATAATTTAATGATATATAATATTATTTTATTTGCAACTGTATGACGTATAACAAATGTTATTAATAAATTTTTCATTTTCATTTTCATTTTCATTATTTAATTAGGTGGATAAATATAAACTGCATTGTTTAAAATTAAAAATATTAATATATTGTCTAAAAGCTTTTATACCAAGTAGGTCCATTTTGTTATTACTAAAAAACCGGCCAAGAGCATGTCGGGCCATGCTCAGTGTAGGGTTCCGTAAACTGAGACCATTAATTCAAAAGGTCGTTTCTTACGGGAAATTTGGCGGCGCTTACGTCATTTTTACTTACGTCCTTTCACTATGGGTTTTTGAATGATAACTCAAAAACGGCTCAACCGATTTATTTCAATATAGTTTTCATTGAAGGTACTCATTAGGCCCCAGTTTCATGAATTTTTTCAAAATTTTAGGACCCACGATTCAAAAGTTAGATGGGGGGGGGGACGGGACGCCATGTTTTAAATTTTCGGAGCTATTATTTCCGAGAGTATTCGTTTTATCCAAAAACTGTTTTAGAACACCTTAATTCTTTTTAAAATACAAAAAAATTCGCCCCCCACTTCACGTGTACGGGAGGTACCCTAACAAAATATATTTTTCGCGTTTTTATTCTACCGTTTTGTCGGCTTAGTTAATGCACATATTCAAACCACATTTCAGCTTTCTAGTGCTAGCGGTCACTGAGCTAGACCGCGGACGGACGGACGGACGGACGGACGGACATGGCGAAACTATAAGGGTTCCGTTTTTGCCATTTTGGCTACGAAACCCTAAAAATGAATAAAATTTTGATGAGTAGGCTCATAATTTAGGCATAGTTATGAATTGTATCGAAACCAAAGATTAAAGTTATTACATTTAAAACAATAGCTAGGTCACAGCATTCGTTATGATAATGGAATTTTGCTTTTATTTACCTGAATAAATAATGCTCTTCTGCATTTAACTTAATCGAAATTTAACTTTAAAACCGTTTCGTCTAATGTTTCACTGTGAAAACCAACTATAAACGAACTTTCTGGCGGCCATCCAAATAGCTACCTGAGATCACATAGTTCACCTATCCTTAACGTACGGATTCACTTTGGCACACGTCTAGAACGCCACAATTTAATTATTTTCTATAAAAAAAGTGCTTGAATTTTTTTGGTGATTTTTTGCATTTGAATGGTAATTAATCTATAGTACAGGATACAAGGATCTTAAATAATTAGCACTACGTTACTAAGTCGTTTTCTGCCTAGGCTAGGCTACGGTACAAGGTTATGTCAAAGTAATTTTGCAAGCGTATAGATAATTAACTTAGACTGCAATGTAAGCCGGCCCTAAGATTTTCTTAAAGTAACAAAGTAAGTAATCCTTAGGTAAATTTAATCATTATAAGGTCGAGTGATGTTCAGATTCAAAAAAATATTCCCTACTCTGAATTGTGAGTATGTACTTACCTACTATTACATTCTACTGGGGCACAAACAATGTCTCAACATTTTCAAATACATAAGGTAACATTATTTTTCGTAATATCGTATAGATGTATTTTAACGGAAAGTCGAAAATAATTGTTGTCGCTGTTGAGTCTAAGTTGACTAATTTTTCTCATGAGTCTGAGAACAAATATATTGAAATTAGTTAATCGGCAACAGAAAAACGCAAAACTATTTGTTAAAACGCCCGGCACCTAATAAAGGAAAAATTATTTTGGTTTTACATTGGACGTGCATTTTGAATCTCATATGTATGTAACATTCTGTGGCATTTTAAAACCGTTAGCAGGAAGATAAATTGATACCGGGTACCTGAACTAACTCGATAAACTAGGCCGGAAGAGTCGGTCACTTACCTACCGCTAGCATACGCGGAAATTAATGCAATCACGAGCCTGCCCGTTAACTCGATACTCGTTTTAGATCACATAGTTTAGTGAGCTTTGAAACACACCGGTACATTCCGTCAGCAATAATTATTGATGGTATTGGAAAAAACTACGCGTCAACGTCAGCGCGTGTGTGTCAGTCATTAAATTATAATTAAAAAAAAATTGTTTGTTTGTAAAATAATTTATTGTGGCAGACGATTGTAAAGTAATTAAGTGTTTGAGTAAATAAATATCTTTTAACATATATCATACTCATTATTATTTTTCGGGATTATTTTGGTGTTATCCACGTTAATCACCTGAGCTCGATCACCCAGGTGATTGTATTGGCCGATTATGTCTTCTGAGATCCCCCAGGTGATCCTATTGGTCCACGTGTCTGTCATGCTCCCCCGGGTGATTTCAGTGGACAAAATGATGTCCATTAGGATACCCCATGAAATAATATTATTCCACGAGTGATCCTAGTGGACAAACTTATCCAGCAAGATCACCTAGGTGATTATTTTGGAAAAAACATTCCCTTTACAACTTAACTAGACGGAGGAAAGACGGATTAATTCCGTCTCTGTAAATTTGGGTCTCTCCGTATCCTCTATCTCCGTCTAGTAAATTTGGGTCAACCGACGAAATAGAAATTTCATAATTACTTTTATTAATTTTTTTGTATTCAATTATCACAGGTTTACGGATTTAGTCATATTATTTTTGACATTAACGTCCAACATTTAAAGTTAGTTTTTATTTTGCTTACTGCTGTTTCCTGTTCGGCGGGAGGGGAGAGAAAGTTTTGGGTGGGCTTGTTGTTGGAATTATTCATGACTCGTTAGAAAATGTCGATTGATTATACCGTTAAGCGCAAATTAACTCTGCGAGGGCCCCGGAGAGTTGTGCTCAGAAGTTAGCGCCGAAATAATTGGAAACTTTATACGGTTTAGATAATATATTGTTTTGTATTTTGAATATAGGAACGTAAAATTTTTATTCGATTTTCTTTTAAACTTTCGAATGTTATGTTTACCGCTCTTTCTACCTATACTTAACTTACATATTCATTAATAAATATAATGCTATTAAGCTCTTGTAAAACGTTAACGATCTCTTATTTGTGAAAAAAGCCTAATTTTTCGTGTAAAAAAGTGTTCAGTCCATTTGTGTTGCAACAAATTATTCATTAAACTTAAATATTAAAATATAACTTATAAAAAATGCATAACATAATTATATTGTAGATCCTTTGAATTTAAAGATATAAAAAGTTGAAAGAGAAATATTAGATCCTTCGCTCGAGGCTGCCAGTTAGTTTAAACATTTGCTGCGAGCCGCTTCCTTTTCGCCAATTAACATTGCATGTCAACTCATTAAATTAATTCGCACCTACTCCGCTGTCCTAGTACTCCTATTAATGCACGGCATAGACTTAAATATAATATAGTAGACGGCCATAGCCTATAGTATTTTGTGCAACAGTTACATAATGAGGGTTCTTAAGATTCGAGGGTCGAAGTTACAAAATGAGGCGAAGCCGAATTTTGTAAAAACAGACCCGAGAATTTTAAGAACCCTTATTATGTACCGTTGCACACAATAGTTTTTATACGAGTGCTTAAGCAAGCCGGTAAGAATTGAGTTCGACGAAAGCCGTGCACAACCTACTGCTTCTATGTAATCTCGTAACGTTCGATCTCCCGGTGGATTGTGCCGGCGGCGACACGCAATGCGGGGCCCGACAACAGTTTCACAATATTGTATGGAAATCCTTTCTGTCATTGTTATGGATGCTACAATATGCGACCATACAAGCTCTATCAAAAAGTATGCGCTAGTAGTTCCGCCACCACAATCTCAATTCGAGTATTACAGTCGCCGAGTATAAAAAGAACTTTTTGAGGCTCCGAGTATTTAGCGCCATCTAGTTCAGAGCCACCTAAACAGAGCCAATATATATGAGATAAAATCAGCGCTACCCAGTAACGACTAGTGTACTACTAGTACGTTATTCATTACTAGGTGGCGCTGATTTTATCTCGTACATATTGGCTCTGTTTAGGTGGCTCTGAACTAGATGGCGCTAAATACTCGGAGCCTCAAAAGTTCTTAGGCTATGGCCGTCTACTATAATATATTTAAGTTTATGGTGCACGGTGTACGAGCCTAACTTTACAGAATTACCGCAAATCGATGTACAGTTTAGCCATTTGGCACACGCATACTAGAGGTCAAAACTACAATTTAAACCCACAGTTCTAAAAAAAAATCCCTTATGAACCTTGTTTAGAATTTAACGAGGATAATTTTATTCATAAACATAATTTTAGTAATAACATTAATATTTTTCTCAAAAAATAAAGAAAACTGTAAGCCGGGACTCATTTCGTGCTCAAAGGGGGGTAGCGTCAGGGGGAGGGGTACGGACGGTAGTGTGCGTTAAACACCATACCTAAAGGTATGATGCTATTATAATTTCAAAACTTTATTAATTTGATTATATAAATACGTAACTTAACCGGATCAATCGGTTCCATCGTTCAGATGTAGTTTCTGCCATGCGTTTAATAAACGAACACAGTTGAGGCGAATAAATGCTATCAACAGATGTTACAAGTGGGGTGAAAGTAGCATGTCGTATTACACAGGTGTTGGAATACGAATGAATGAAACCGGCTTAAAATAAATTTTACTAGCAACCGGAAAAAATATCTACATATCTACTATACTGGCATTGCTTTTACAGCCACATACGCTTACTTCTGCTATACTATTGCAATCAATATTTTCGAGAAATCACTTTAAAAGGTTCAGCTCTCATACTTACTATTTACTCGTTACTATCAAGATCACATCTGTGTCTACTTCATGGTTTACCTACCCACATACGAATTATCAGAGTTAACAATAACCTCAATGTTTAGAAATAAAGGAAAAGTAGAAAAATCCACTGCCTCAGGCGAGACTCGAACTCGCGACTCTGGGAAACATGCCCATCGCTCTGCCAACTGAGCTACTGAGACTATACCTGATGGCTGCGAATTTTTCCACTACATCCTTTATTTTATATTCGCGCCTTAGGGTGACGCCTAGCGACATCTGCCGACGAAGTCTTACACTTCTTAACCGGCCATCGGAGTCCCAAGTTGTATTAGGAATTCACCGATAACGATGCGCTAACCCATGCAATTCATTTTTGTATTAAGCAGAACGTCTGCTAACGATACCACAATGTTTAGAAATAAAGGAAAAGTAGAAAAATCCACTGCCTCAGGCGAGACTCGAACTCGCGACTCTGGGAAACATGCCCATCGCTCTGCCAACTGAGCTACTGAGACTATACCTGATGGCTGCGAATTTTTCCACTACATCCTTTATTTTATCGTTATCGGTGAATTCCTAATACAACTTGGGACTCCGATGGCCGGTTAAGAAGTGTAAGACTTCGTCGGCAGATGTCGCTAGGCGTCACCCTAAGGCGCGAATATAAAATAAAGGATGTAGTGGAAAAATTCGCAGCCATCAGGTATAGTCTCAGTAGCTCAGTTGGCAGAGCGATGGGCATGTTTCCCAGAGTCGCGAGTTCGAGTCTCGCCTGAGGCAGTGGATTTTTCTACTTTTCCTTTATTTCTAAACATTGTGGTATCGTTAGCAGACGTTCTGCTTAATACAAAAATGAATTAACAATAACCTAATGTTCGAGTTAAAAAAATACTACGCCGACTACTGTTAATTTGGACCGCATAGTAAGTGGCTGGCATATTTGAGCTAGTACGAATATTGATCGCGATCAGGTACAGAGATGATTTTCACGGGAGTGGAGATGGAGAAAGAAAATTTGCAATAAATGGTTTATCGAAAAAATCAAAGGAGGTTCCCCGGAGACAAAGAAATTAAGGCTTCGCTAATGAGATGTTGATTGTATCTCGTGCTCCGTTTGTCTCCCCTCTGCATTAAAAAACTTTTTAAATATTTTTCTCGCTTCGGGCAGCAGTTGAAATGCAGAATGCGTCTTGAAGTGCTTTGTTGTATAGACTTATGCAGATTTGATTAAACGACGATGTTTCAGTTCAATTGAATTCAATTTAAAGTAAAAAATCGGTCCAGTTAAGTATTAAGATTTTTCTATTGATGGGATACTTATTCTATGTCTGTGTAGGTACTAAGACTTTCTTATAATTTGCTGTTATTATTTTTTACAGTTGAACTTGTAATTTGATCTATAAATAGTGGGTAAATGGGAAACATTTTTAAAAGAACATTTATTGGAATGAATGTAGGTACTTCATGGATATGTCAGTTGTTAAGGGGTTCTGCCTTACGTCAAATTAGACATGTCTGATTTTTTAAATGTTAATAGCGATGAACAACTTTATGTTAGGCAAGAATTTCTGACCTTAGAATCACACTGGGTCAGCCAGTCAAATAAAAAAAACGGCATTTTATGTTATAGCAAAAGTTTCCAAAGACACCTTATATAAGGTACACTGTAATTATAATTCCATTCTTTCTTAGAAAAAATGTTAGAAACGAAAAATATCTCGAATATGATAGTGTTTTTTTTTAAATTCACATTAACCCGGTACCCGGTGTGACTCTAAGGTCGGAAACTCTGGTCTAACATAAGTGTTTCATCACTATTAACATATAAAAAAATTAGACATACCTGATTTGATGTAAGATAGCATTTCAATGGATCAATGAGGTAATATCAGCTAATAAATAAAATGGGAAATGACAAGACGGGATATTTTTTTATTTTAATATCACAATAAAGCGGAATGTAAAAAACCCCAATATAACCCAATATTTATTTATTTTATGGTTCTTATGTAAAACTCAATAATGTATTTAGGCAATGTCTTCATATTATAAGAGTTTTCGATTAAATACGAAATAGTTAACGAAAGAACATTAAAAAAACGGTATTTTAGCATGGAGCAAATATGTACCGGGTTCCGAGCCCTGCCATAAAGTACATATAAACAAATATTCGCATAGTAATGCAATGTAGGTAGGGAGTTGATACTTTTTTCATGTATGACGTGAAACACAAAAGCGCTGGTAGCCTAGTGGTAAGACACTTGTCGTATTTCAATCCAGAGGTCTAGGTCTCGGGATCAAACCCCGGCTCGTACCACTGAGGTTGTCGGAACTTATGGATAGAATAAAGAATGTAAGAAAAATACAGGTGACCCGCCAAGGGCATATTGGTATCGTATTACGAGTAAAAACGTAGGAGAAAAAAATTCTGGACGCGAAATCTTTTTTTGTTTGGGAAACGTCGTCCGAGCTAGCCATTCCTCCATACAAGACCAACTCTTTTTTTGCGGGAATTTATTTTTCTTAGTTTTTCATGATAAGAATACGACATCAGATGCCCTTTTGATTTAGATTTTTAGTTAATTAGTAAGTATCTAGTTTAGTCATATTTTTAAGTCGTTATATGTATCATTTATAAGTTTTTAATTAAATGTATTAAACAATTATACCCTTAAATAGATCACCAGTATTTTTGTTACACCTTGTATAATTTGATATTTTTTATCAGACGTTTTTCAGTGACGGAAAACATCGCAAGAAAACCGGACCTAATTAATACCAATAAGGCCTAGTTTCCCCTCTGGGTTAGATGGCAATAGCTTTCGTAAAAAGTAGTTCTTAATATGGAGTAGGTTGCCAAGCGGACCTCAGGCTAAATTGAGCAATGGCAAAAACGCTATGAAAGATGATGAATGTGAAACAATTAATTTAACTACGGTCAGTATATTAGACTTAGGTTCAATCATAAAGACTTAACTTTGTCTTAGACATGAGAGACATAAACCTAATAGATATGTAAGATCTACTTATAAATACTGAACTGTGAGGCATTTATGATAACAAATTGTTGCAAAACAGAATCGAAATTCCCGGCCATCCATAATGCAGAGCGTGGCTGTATAGCGCAGTTATTTTAGACAGCATTCGCGGAATACAGGGCGATCTAAAACTGTTACGGTTCAAGTCGGAGAGCCGAGGCCGGGCGACTGCATGCAGCGCACGTACTGGCCAGGCTGCCGCTGCGCTGTGAAACACGCCTCGAGACAGGACGATTTTAAGCCTTACATAAACTTATTTCTTTCTTGACGCCCAACTTTTAATTTTACAGAAATTGTTGTTAGTACTACTTGTAGAAACTGTTTTGATATCTTTCTCCATTTCTCGTAATACATTAATAAAAGATATCGTTAGTTAAGTATACATGGATGTAAAATTTGTAGAATTCAATGTATCTTATAACATATATCTCAGCATATCTTATTTACATTTAGACAGATAGTCAGATAGCACGGATCTAAATGTAAGCACTAAGTATAACTCGCATTAATAATACCATTAGTGTGGTGAACGAATGATTCTAGCTGGAAAAGTGGAAAGCAGAAATTTTGACAGAACTTTATTAAGACTAGTTAAGAGACTAACATACTAAAAGTCGCCAGCCCCCGGAGGTGAGCCCGACGAGGGGGGAGGCAAAGAAGGTCCCGTTTTTTGGTTTATTGCGGTTAAATTTAAGATTAACTTTTGCCAGTTAGTATGACAAGAATTGTGGAGAATACCCCCCTCCCCCCACTTTACAAAATCGTCCGTTTTTTGGAGCTCATATCTGGACAACTATTAGTGTTAGGTAAAAAGTGAGTTCATGAGAGTCGTAGAGAATTTTATTAGCTTTAATGAAATTATGTACTACAACAATATTGTCTATGACGCATGGTTTTAAAGATGTAAGCAAAAAAAAAAACAAAAAACGGGACTTTCTTCGCCTCCCCCCTCCTCGGGCTCACCTCCGGGGGCTGGGGGCTTTTAGTATGTTAGTCTCCTAACTAGTCTTAACAAAGTTCTAAAGTCAAAATTTCTGCTTTCGACTTTTCCAGCTGGACCCGTTTTTGAGCATTCATTTACCAGGCTACCATGAACAAACATTTTCAATCGTGTACCCTAACTTTTCCCTCATAATGTACCATTCCCGTGTGTTTAATATTCAATAACTGCGTTTTATCTACAACTATCGAGGGTAAGGGGCCTGAAAGTACGGTCTCGCATTCCGATCACGTACGACGCTGTCTTAACATCTGGATTGTTTCGGAACACGCTGTACCGTCTCAGTTTGTTTTTAAACTGGCATCTGTCGTACTGAACGAGTGGTCGTGCTCTTTACGTGTCCCCGCCGGGGCAACTTTTAAGCGTGTAGCTATTACATTATTGTAAGCATGCAATAATATTGATATATTTTATTGCAACCTTCAATATGAATAGCAGTTTGTTTTGCAATCGAATTTTACGAATAATTTTGCTGTTACTTGTCTAGCTCTCGTACGTTGGATCAAATAAATGTTGTAATGGTAAACTATATTATAATAGAAATCAAATTCGGTAATGCCATGACAAAACCTAAATTAGTTCAATTGGCCACAAAAGCGTAATATACAGGTTTAAAAACAGCTTTTGTATTTACAATCGTATTCGCGAAGTGCATGGTGGGGGTAACGAGAACGATTGCAGTGCACAATGTGACAAGAAATGAAACTGCAAAAGTCCCTGTTATCTGCCAAAATAGTGAATCGGCCAGTGACATTTCATAATATAAGCAAGGAATACAACCTATTTATAAAAAAGAAAAAAAAGAGATTGAACACCTGCCCAAGAGATGGTGCCACAATCATGCACACAGCTAATAACACAGCGTGTGAAGTGTTGACGGGGCCCACAGAAGCTCGGAAACTGTTGATGGAGTTTTTGCATCGCGATCTCCTGAAAATTGGCGGTGGAAGTACGTAACAAAGTGACGATGAAAGTTAGGCCGGTAACGCGGCGCCCGCTCACCGTTCGAGGCTCGGACTTTTTAATTTCGTTCCACAGCCACTCGCGGTAAACCTCGTTACAAGTTTAAATTGGCATTTCTCAGAGTAATGGTTAGACGCCAGTGGGTAAGTTGCTTGGTGTCTCCTTTACTTGGTAGGGTAATTCTTGTTTAAAATGTATGAACGGCTTAGAAAGGTAGGGAGGTTCGGCGCAAGTGCAACAGCGAAATTGTGGTTTCATTAAAATACAGGACTTGTTGCGACTTTAGGACTGCAGCAAATGCATTTGTTGCTGCTACGTGTAGGTCGAAATGTAATTCATTAATTTTGGCCATAAATGCTAATCAATAGGGGATATTACTGCATTATTCTGCCACCAGAGTGCAGGACTAGCACACAGGTAAACCATAGAGTTTTTAATACATACTTGGCCTTAAACAGTTTTTTTACAAGTTTTCATAGATAATTTATAACGAATAAATATGTCAATTGCGCACCAAGGCGGTTTGTTTACAAAGGGCCTATCGTGAAACAAGAGAATCGAAATTTTGACATGTGCCTCTCTATCACTCGAGTATGAAAGAGTGACAGAGAACCAGGTAACGAAATTTTTATTTACGTGTTTCGTGGTAGGCCCTCCTGATGTGCTAGTGCCGCCCCCTACCCAGAGTTTTGCGTAATATTCCCTATTCAGCTGGCAGCAATACTTTACAGCAATGCTGTCGCAATTGAAATTTAACCTTTAGAAAAACCTTTATAGGTTAAGTTAGGTTATGTTAGGGGACGGGTCGTCACCGAGGGCCAGTAAAAATTACAATATTTCAGATTCATCCGCGTTCCTGAGAACGAAACGAGAGAGAAAAGGGGTCTTTACAGAATGCAGATAGACAGACAGACGGACAACAAAGTGGTGGTGTCAAAAACCAAAGTTGCCAGTTATTCAAACACCTGAGTTATTCTTCAACAGCTTTTTTTGCAATAAACAAAAAAGCCTCTTTGTCGTCGACTAAACCGCGCGTGCGCAAATCTTTATAACTCCACGTTGAAGTCGCGGTTATCATAATCCACTCGGCTTAAGGGTCGAAGCAATAAACGTTGAGCACATCTTATGCCCCGCGGCCACACTCCACTCCGGACTTCGTCCGATTAATTACTATCGATTGAGGTAATCTCCAACTTCCAGCCAGTTCAGATATTGGACTTAAGTCATGAACTGGAATTTTAATTACTAAACCATTTACATAATTAAAATCATTTCTACTTTATACGCACGTAATGTGTGTTTGAACGGATTCAGAAAACCGTCAATCCTGACTTTTAAATTTCGTTCAACCAAACATCGCATTATGAAACTTTAACTAAAATCCAGACGTAACAAAAATTAGACGATCGCACTCTCTTACTCAAAATACCTTTGCCCACCAGTGGGACACTATACTATAGGCTATTTAAAAAAAAACTCGCTTACCAAATAACTAGGAGAGCGCCTATACGTGTGAATCTTGTTGTATATTTATTTAAGTTAAAAGTTTATCCTTGATCACAACCTAACAAACAGACCAAATTGCTCAAGCATTCTATTACTTAAATTACTTTAATACCAAATACTTTGTGTATGTTAAATGCAGAGTTTGTAATTTTAAAGCCTAACATGGCCGGTAACGATCGAAAAACGAAAATCGGTAATAATTAAATCATGCCCATAAACCGCATTTGTTAAGATCATTTGAAGTCTTGTATTGCAAATAACGTACTTTTGGTATATTATAAATATTTAATACCCGAAAACTCAATTCTTACAGAGATTTTTAATCATTATATTTTATGGCCCCAAAATATGCTTTATATTATCAGATTAAAGCATAAAATGAAGTTTATTTCAGTATTTTTATTTCTGTGCAAAACTTTAATTTTATCTCCCTGAAAATGTCAACTAAACTTAGGCAATTTTTGCATAAATGACTTACATACTCTCCCTTCAAAAAATATAAAGAATAATAAAATTAATTGCAGAGATTGTTAAATGCAGAGTTTGTAATTTTAAAGCCTAACATGGCCGGTAACGATCGAAAAACGAAAATCGGTAATAATTAAATCATGCCCATAAACCGCATTTGTTAAGATCATTTGAAGTCTTGTATTGCAAATAACGTACTTTTGGTCAATTATCAATATTTAATACCCGAAAACTCAATTCTTACAGAGATTTTTAATCATTATATTTTATGGCCCCAAAATATGCTTTATATTATCAGATTAAAGCATAATAAAATGAAGTTTATTTCGGTATTTTTATTTCTGTGCAAAACTTTAATATCTCCCTGAAAATGTCAACTAAACTTCGGCAATTTTTGCATAAATGACTTACATACTCTCCCTTCAAAAAATATAAAGAATACTAAATTAAAAAATAAATAAGTACATGAAAATGAAAAAAAAAATGCTTGATTTATGCCTTAAACGACTAAGTTTTGAACGTTGAAATATAGGTACATATTTTATGAACTAGTAGATTTTTTATTATACCCGCTTTAAAAGTGTAAATACCCGTTACGCATTATAACGTTTTAATTTCATCTAAACCAAGTATATAATAATTTACCACGTACCTATTTTGTTTACTTGATATATTTAAAATGCTTGTTTCTTACTTCATTTCATTATCTGTTTTAAGCTAAAAATTTTGATTAACACGAGAAATTACATCTATGCACAAATAATTGTAATTAGTATTACAAATACGCGCCAAAGGAATGGCATGATACTAAATGGCAAAAAAAGCATATTTGAAACACACTAATAACTGTGATAATAAAATTTACCAAACCCTCATTAAAATTCGGTATAATTTGGAGCAGTACATGAGGTTGAATTATGAATAAGCGCTGAAATAGATTCATTAGTTGCGAAGGGTAATCTTATAAATCCGTCCGCCCGATACGGATACTAAACTTCGCTAACTGGATCCCACTTTATAAGGCTGGTATTACATTTCACGAGAAATGAACTTATTATAAATGAATTAAAAAACTGAGGTAAAAGAGTGCAAATAAACTTCAAGTTTTGCCTATTATAACTCTAGTCTACGTTTTTTTTAATTTGGGCAGGTAGTAAAAAAATATAAATAATTGATCATCATATTTGGCGAAATCTAGGATGGCTCATATTTACTCTCCTAGGCGTGTGGTGTACCTGCCAATGTGGTCACAGTGATTGCTCCTACTGATTAGAGCTTCGTTGATTCGCTCTTAGGTAATGCTCTAACGTATCAAATTTTTGAGGTGAACCTACGGACGGGCCACAGATCTAGTATAGTATAGATCCATTGACAATGATCAAAAGTGTGACAAAAAAAGAAATGCAAGTATGTGGGTAAATTGTCTATGTGAGTGTAAAAATAGTGCAGCCAAGTACAACAGATTAATTATCTATCGACATTTGACTTTTTATCGATAAGATGCACCCACATTTATATTCATATTTTACGCTAAACGTCATGTTAAAATTAGTAAAATAATAATGTATTTTTTTTTGTTGAAGTTATAAAATGTTCAATACTTAATTTGATGACTTATTATATAATTAAGTCTGAGTTTGACGCATTAACCACTTTAAACCCCAACTAACGGCCTAGCGTCTAAAATACCGTTGATTGTCCATTGCAACAGGTGCAATTTGTCGCTTTTGAACTTCAACGTGGATATCGGCAGTATTTTTTTAATCGAACAGATATCGATATAAGATCCTATGACGTTTTGTCAATCCCTAGCGTAGAATAACAGTTTCAATTTTTACACAAAATAATCTTGAATATTAACTTTAATGATGAAATATTACCACACAAAGAAAGAAACACTAATATTCTATTGTATCTAGTGCTTACTTTCAAGATTTATTTTGCTAATTCGGTAAAATATGGTTTCAAAGACATCGATCGGAATATCATATTTGCCTGTGAAATGAGTAATTTCCTGGGTTTTTCTTATGTTTAATGTTGGAATCAGGTACACAATACGATACCAAGTTTCTACTTTTTCATTTCAAGTGATTTTGTTCTGGATTGTTTGATATTTTACGCGATAAAATATGAGCTGCCGCGACGGGGTTTATCATCATTTGATAAACACCATTTCGCAAATAATCACTTAACAAACAACAATTCACAAACTATTCATTTCACAAACCTGTCATTGCTAAATATGTTCATTTTATAAATCATTAATAGATAAATATACATTTTGTAACTTGGACGCTTTATAAACATATTGAAAGACAAATTATTATTTAACAAATGTTCATTTCGCGAATAAATCGTTTTTTAAATCAGTTATTTTGCAAAATGTCAATGGATAAACTATTGTTTTTACTCAATTTAATAAGTAAAATAAATAAATACAAACGAATTGAGAACACCCTCCTTTAATTGAAGTCGGTTAATCAGTCGTTCTGGTTTTTGGGGACAATAGTAAAATAAGGTAAACAAGAATGGCTGACTGACAACTGCATTTCTAGGCAAAAGAGCATTTGACACAAGACAAAATATTATAAAAGAATTTCGTTTTCAATGAAATATAAGTAATTAATGGATAATTTTACGGTCGCAGTTAACCTAACACGCTCCTCCTCGCTTCGCTCGTCGTCGCACCTATCTGGGCTCTCTCAAATAATAGTCTTCCGTGATATATTAAACAAAAACAAACTTAACTTTTAAACTACAAAATATCTATCAGTTTTAAAATGTAATACCTACTCGTAGTCCTCGTAGATAAATGTCATTCATATTTGTAATTATTACAAATATGAATGACATACACACCATTATGATTTAATAAACGAAGTATTTACCAAGTAATGCATTTTACTAACGTTTTTTAGTATGCGTTATTTTGTTAATTGCCCTAAATAACAAATGAATAATTTGCCAAATAACGTTTTGTAATACAGTGTTTTTTCAAGCAAATAATTTGTCTCTTGAACTATTTGTAAAACAAAATCTTATACAATGTCTAATTTGGGAATCGTTAGTTTGCCTAACGTTGTTTGTGAAATGAACATTTATGAAATGTTGTTTGCCAAATGATTGGCTACCGTCGCGACGGTGGTGTTTGTGGTGTTTTCTGAAAGTCAAAAGTTGGAACACTTGTGTATCTCTTTCGCACTAGTGGAAAGTTCATAAGCGCTATTACGCACTTCCCGTCTCTTTAAGCGAGCGCCAGCGAGCGCCATTTTATCTCTATGGGACGGGCACACTCGATATTAGTCCTCCTTTGACATATATATTATTACAGTAAAGCCGCCGAAGGGCTGGCCTTTCGTTCGCCGAGTTAAGAGTTCTGTGCGGTGTGCACTGTATGTCTTCATTACGACCCATCCCATGGCCAAAGTTTCCTATTTCGAAGAAAGTTTTCATAGTCGATTTAATATCCGTTATTTATAAGCAAACTACGTCTACAACAGCTTACACACTACAGCTTTTTAAAATAAACTTTGATAGCATATATCATCAATAATCACGTTTCTTATAATTTCAACTAATTAAATAAATTATTATTAAAACATATGTAACTTTAATATAACTTCAATTTATTCCTTGATAATGATGGATACCGTGTGTTTTCTGTAATAGGAGCAATAAATTAAAACTTCGATTCTACTATTAAAACCAGACATTGTTTGTTCAGCGACTTTTAAAAATAACATACTTATGGTTTGATTTTTAGGACAATTTAAAGTTTTTCCGAACACGCAATGTATTCCAAAATTGATTATGTCTGTAGGGTGACAAGCAATGTCAATTAGTTGGTATGAAAAGAGGCAATCTACAAAATACATATTTTTTTAAAGTTGTTGAACAAAAGTTTTATTGTTTGAGGAGTAGAATCTACTTTTTAATTTATTGCTCGTATTACAGGAAACACTCTGTATAATTATTATACTGAAATATTGGAAACTCAAAAACCATACATATACATGGTGGATATCTATATTTTAATGGTAAGTAATCGTAATGTTAGTTAAGCTTTGTTGCCTAATTTACTCATTTATCAAGTACCCATATAAGTACGCCGAAACTCCCTAAGGAACACGATTTCAGTATACGAACGATTTGGAACGATCACGTGTTTTTGTAACGATTTCAATAGTTATGTATTTATACTATTTAGTTATATATATCGTTTATTACCTTAAGCCCTTAAATGTGTCAGAATTAAGAAGTAAGTTAATGACATTATTAATCAACTAGCTGTGCCCGCGGCTTCGCCCGCGTGTGTTTATGCGGTTTGGTATTTTCATTGACTATATTTCCAGACCAATACTAAATACTTACGCTTTCTACACGTTAAATAGTTGGTACATTTTTGTTACAAATTATTTATTTATCGGCTACATATCACTGGATATAGATAGGTATTTCTACTCTCGGATAGTATTAGTAGAAAAGCAGATAATGAACAAAATCCGGTGAGTGCTGCGAGGTCCAGATGGGACAATGCAGCTGCCAAGTTTGTTACCGTTTTAGCACCGTCCGGGGATCACGTGTAGGGTTGTCTAAGGTATTTCCTACGGACGCAGAGTAACATTGACTAATTATTAAAGAAATTTATGAGAAGGCCAAATGCCAAGCACCGCATTATAGTGTCCATGCACGGAACGTCGTAGCGGGTTTTTTTTCAGCAGCAGCATGATAGGGGCCGGGTATAAACTTAACGGTCAAATGCATGAGAAGGCTAAAGGCCGAATACTACATAGAGCTCAGGCCCAGGCCCAGAACTTCGCAGCGAGAATTTCTTCAGCAGCAGAATGACAGGGCCGGGTATAAACTCAATGGCCAAGTGTCTTCGCGTTCGCGAGGGCCGAAGACCCGAGGGTGAGCGGCATTGAATGGGAAGGCCAAATGCCAAGTATCGCGTAGCGCCTAGGCACAGAATGTCGCAGGGAGAATTGCTTCAGCAGCACCCTGAAAGGGATCGGATAAAACTCAATGGTCAAGTATTGTAGCGAACCCGAGGGCCGAAGGCCCAGGCCCGAAGATGTATGGCAATGTATGCGAAGGCCAAAACTACATAGGGCCCAGGCCCGGAACATTGCAGCGAGAATTTCTGCAGCAGCAGAATGACAGAGCCGGGTATAAACTCAATAGTCAAGTGCCTTCGCAAACGCGAGGGTCGTAGACCCGAGGGTGAGCGGTAATGTATGGGAAGGCCTAATGCCAAGTACCGGATAGTGCCCAGGCACGGAACGTCGCAGCGAGAATTGCTTCAGCAGTAGCATGAAAGGACCCGGACAATACTCAACGGTCATGTGTCATCGCGAATCCGAGGGGCTAAGTCCCGAGGAAGCGGGAATGTATGAGAAGGCTAAAGGCCGAATACTACATAGAGCTCAGGCCCGGCACCGGAAATTCGCAGCGAGAATTTCTTCAGCAGCAGATTGACAGGGCCGGGTATAAACTCAATAGTCAAGTTCCTTCGCGAACGCCAGGGCCAAAGACCCAAGGGTGAACGGTAATGTATGGGAAGGCCAAATGCCAAGTACTGCAAAGTGCCCAGGCACGGAACGTCGCAGCGAGAATTGCTTTAGCAGTAGCATGAAAGGGACCGGACAATACTCAACGGTCAAGTGTCTTCGCAAACCCAAGGGCCTAAGGCTCGAGGGAGCGGCAATGTATGAGAAGGCCAAAGGCCGAATACCACACAGAGCTCAGGCCCAGAACGTCGCAGCCAGAATTTCTTCAGCAGCAGAATGACAGGGCCAGGTATAAACTTCGCAAACCTCAATGGTCAAGTATCTTAGCAAACCCGAGGACCGAAGGCCCGAGGATGAATGTATGCGAAGGCCAAAACTACATAGGGCCCAAACCCGGAACATTGCAGCGAGAATTTCTTCAGTAGTAGCATGATAGGGCCAAGTATAAACTCAATAGTCAAGTGTCTTAGCAAACCCGTGGAAAAAAGGCCCAAGGGAGCGGCAATATATGCAGAGACCAAAAGGCCGAACAGAGCCTAGGCCCGGAACGTCACAGCGAAAGTTTCTTCATCAGCAGAATGACAGGGCCGGGTATAAACTCAATGGTCAAGTGTCTTGGTAATGGAATCTATGGGAAGGCCAAATGCCAAGTATCGTATAGGGCCCATACACGGAACGTCGCAGCGAGAACTGGTTCAGCAGCAGCATGAAAGGGACCGGACAAAACTTAATTCTTAAGTGTCTTGACAATGTATGCGAAGGCCAAATGCCAGGTACAGCATATGGCTCAGGCCCGGAACATCGTAGGGAGAATTGCTTCAGCAGCATCAAAGGGACCGGGCAAAACTCAATGGTCAAGTGTGAAGAATAAATTGTTTATTTTATGTTGACACACTACAATTATTAATTATAAGTATTATAACCTTATATAGATGCCATAGGTATACAAAGAAAAAAGTGGCCTAGGCCTCCGCTGCCCAGAGCTAGGAATGAACCAGATAGATAATTTAATTTATGGAATAAAAAAAAATGTATGTTTTTGTCCCTTTCGTGGTGGAAACGGCGGGCTGTTGGAGAGTGGATGCAGCAACTGATAATAAATATGGACGGCGAGCTTCAAACAAACCGTCAGCCTGAAACTGGGAAACAACTCGATATACGCATGCCCACTACACTACCAATCAAAACGCGTCAAAATATTAGTCTGTTTCCAATTACGAAAATTACTTAAAATACGATTGGTTTATGTCAAAAGGATTTACTGTTATTTGTCGTAGCACTGACACTTGAAATTGACAATACAAAAGTGACATTGGAAACGTATTATTAGTGGACGGTTTCATAGAATAAAGAACAATCTTCGAATGTATCTTTTTTTGTTGATAGGTTTGAATTTTATTTTAACGAAATATGCAGATAATAACTTTATCGTGTTTTACTGTAGCATTAAGTGATGTTATTACAGAGTGCGTTTCTATCATACCTTAATAACTGAAAAGCGTGCACACGCAGTGAGTATTATTATTGAACGAGCCGAGCGTCAGGGAAGTGAGTTCTAACAAACAGCTTCTGGCTACTGGGACGTCTCGGCATTTCGATAACTTTTATTTTGAGAATTCGTTCGACGATTGAAAGATTGAACTTGAGTACCTAACGTTTTCTTGATATTTATGAAATTTGTTGGGGTTATAGCAGAGATACATATATGTAATTTGAGAGTTCGTATATGAGCAGGATCGATCAAAGGGTTATGGAGCTAGAAGGCGCGAAAAGATCACATGGATCTTGTTATATTGGTCAGCTTGTTTGGAAGTAAATCGCGAGTTCTCAGTTAGAGGCGGACTAAAAGTATTTATTATTAATCGTATGGCATGGATCATAATCATCATCATCATCGCAATCAGGATGGCGGGTGGACCTATGAAACATTACATTAAGCCACCTCCTGCCTCTGGCTTGCCTTAGCCTATACACATTAAATATTTTCAGAAGCCTACCGTACAAATCGGGATCGCACTCCTTTTTACATTCGTATTTCCTTTGTTAGTCACGTAAAGATCGTCCTCGGCGAAATGTATCGAACAAATTATTGAAGATTTGCTAGGCTCTAACCGAACTGCGGCAGTCCACATTTCCCTGACAATGGGATTGGATGGAAATCTGGAAAAACGCTTTACCCGTTTTGACATCTAAACATTAAATATGTAATATTTTATTTGGTTGCCTTGACATTTATTAATGAAATAAACTCAAATAGATTTGACACCTTTGTATGTCTTTTGAAATATGTGATGTAAACATGTATATTTAATTTAAATCAAAACATTTATCTGAATAAAAAGTAATAAGTAAATAATCATGAGACATTTCAATGGTTTATATATTATATTTATTTTTATTTATATTTTGTATGTATTGCTTATATATGTATTGTAAGTTAAGTTTCAAATGTATGATGTCGATTAACTAATATTAGCACCGCCCACAACTTCTCTGCTTTGCCTTAAGGTTGACTGGTAGAGAATGCCTCTTGGCATTAAGTTCGCCTTTTGTACTATAGGATATTCTTTTGTGCAATAAAGATTAAATAAATAAATGGTTGTTCAAAAGTTGGCATAGCACCATCCCCATATAAAATTATCCGAGTAAAAGAAATTTATAATTATGTGGTTTCGGCTTTACTTACGCATGATAAGTGACGTCGTCTTTTTTATTATGTTTACCAGATCTACTCTGGCACCATTTTACGGCGCAAGAAGGCATATTTATTTATTTATTTGATTTTATTCACAAACGTCACTGCCACCGTATCACAGAACCGCCATTTGTAAACTAAACGGTCTCGCGGCAGAGTTTGTAAGCACCGCCCCCCGCGGCAGACTTTTTGTGGGGTCATTTTGCAGCTCGAGTTCATAGTCTAGGTATATTACCAGTCGCTGAGTGGATGCGAAAAAATTTGTACGGGACATAGGCCATCGACTTAGACAAAAGGGAGAGGGCCCCCCGCTCGGAGTCGTTTCTGGTGCAAAGGTTGTCCGTAGCTATCCAGCGGGGTAATGCCGCTAGCGTTATGGGCACTTTTGCACCGGAAACGCCAACGAACGGCAGCTATGTTTCTAGTTAAGTTGACTGATGTAGAATAAAATATCCCACAAATTAAAGGTACAGTCAGCGTCAGAGATACGTGACCCCCCTAGGTGTAAAACTGGAACTCTCGTTCGACACGAGAATCGGCATTTACCACACTGTCATTTAATTCTTTTAAAAATGAAATATCTCAAATCTGCTTGTCAGCTAAGCTGGGATCGATCCTGGGGCCTCGGCTCACACTCATTCGCTTCACTGATACATTAGTCCGGCTTTTTTCCGCTGGGCTATCGTAACACATGGACTACACAACAAAAATATGAACCAGTTCCGACCGGCAATAGAGAACTATGACAAAATCTATAAAAATGGACTTTATTGTCAATGGCGCTTACGCCGCATCGGGTTGCGCATCGTTGCATTTTTATTGGAGCATCGCTGATAATGGCGTAAGCGCCATCGACATCGAGGTCCCTTAACATAGATATTCTGTTCCAACTATTACTTATATCTATACTCGTTCCTGTTTTGCAAGCTTGTCTTGGATCATATTAGTAATGTCTTTGGTTTATCAATATTTTCCTACCCTCATTTTTATTCATTTTATTTCCACAGACGACTAACAACGACTTTTACCAATTACATTTTAAGGTTGAATTTACTGGAGTAAATGCGTCTAGTTATTTCGTGGAGAAAATTTGTCTGAGGGTAAGTCATAATTTGCCTGTGCGAATCATACCTGTGTCGCAACGCAATTACGATCTCTCGACAATCCTTTTGCATTTCAAGCAATTGAATAACTGCCCCCGTCCGTTTTTTTGTGTTTCAATGACAATATGGTTCGATAAAATTGTGGTTCTTTGGGAAGAGAACAAAAGTATTAAACAAATAGCACACGAGTACTGAATATAACGGTAAGTTTGTAACCTGTGACTCCATTGGGACATTTATTTTTTAGTAAAAAAAGTAAAATGTTATCAATAAGTTAAGCCACCAGATTTTGTTTGTGAGGATTTACTGTCGTGTGTTTACCTATATATGGGATACGATAAAAAATATATTTAACGGAAAAGTCTTTTAATCGGCAGCTTTTTTATGTGAAGTAATAGGTATAGTCTTAGAGCCATGTTTATTTTTAAAGCTATTTGAGTTTTTTAAGTTTTATCATCATAAACGAGCAAATTTAATACTATTTTTACTTGCAGAGAAATACGATTCGCAGATGGGTGAGATTCGTTATATCGTATACTGACGAGAAATATTTTAAGTCAGACAAAGATGGAAGAAAAATATTGTGGCGCAGAAGTGGAGAGCGATTTGACCCCAAAAATATGCTAGACCTTAGAACAAGCGGAAGGATATCATTAGGTGGGTATATTATATTAAGTATACAATTTTCATTACCTGCACTTTAAAAAAAAACTGTGATTTCAGTTTTACGTTTTTCAAGTTATGGTATGCTCATGATATTTTTTTTTTAGCGTATTGGGGCTGGATGTCATCTATGGGGCCCGAGCAGCTCGTTGAAGTTGGAGGCCGAATGAACAGCGAGCGATACCTCGAAGTGTTACGTGACGTCATGTTGCCTTCCGTTCGCGTCGCCTATCCCGAAGGACAAATTTATTTAGTGCAAGACATAAATCATTGGTGCATGACAATAGTGCAGTGCATCGTTCCCGTATAGTGAAAGAGTGGTTAGCCTTACAAACAGACATCACTGTATTAGATTGGCCTTCTAAAAGCCCTGACCTTAATCCTATTGAGAATTTATGGTGCTTAACTGGGACCCTACACAAGTCAAATCAAGACAAAACTTAGACGAAGAAGTTTATAGAAAGTGGGAATTGATGAGGAACACCAATGTATGTTCAAACATGGTTTCAAGCATGAAAAGCCGGCTAAAACAGGTAGAAGATAAAAAAGGTTTTCCTCTATGTTATTAGTAAAAATTGTAAAAAAAAACGTGTTGTTGGTATTTCTCCATTATTGGGCAAATATTTACTCCATGCAAGTTTTAAAATAATGAGTAGGTATAATGTTATTGTATAAGTAGTGTCTAACAAATTATATTGTTTTTTTGCAAATAACAAGATAGTGCTTAAACAAGTAGGCTTTTCCAAGAGGTAACTCGTTAATTTCTACCTTAAAAACCATACATATTGTTAGCCATTTAATGTAGTTTTTTTAACATGGATTCTTCTTCATTAGTATTATTTCAAGTCAATTTGATGTGACATGACTGAATAAAGTGTTTCTGTTAAAAGGAAATTTCAATGTAACTTTAATGGGAGCTGTTTGAATTCGACCTAATTAGTGGAGAAATACCCTATGCTTACTAAGATTGTGGTAAGGTTGCATTGCATTGGTAACGGGCTAAGAGATGAATTATTGTTATCTTTGATAACATGTCGTTTCTCTTTGCAACGTTAAATAGCTGGTTTAGATTACGTATTACATATTGATAATGGCATACAGACTAATAGGGCGAGGGGCGGTCTAACCTATACTCATTTTTGAAATTGTTTTTTGAATAGCCCATTTTATACTTAAAAGCCTCTTCCCGCAATTTCCACAACTCCCACCGCTGTGTCCCGCCATCTCTGTCTAAAGTATAACTGAAAAATTGTGTTAAATGCAATAAGAATATTAATTTATAATCAAAGAAAAGGGAAACTATACATTTCACTTTTAACCGAGTAGTTTGGTATGACTTATTAAAAAAAGTTATGACCCGACTTGTTTTTACGGTTCTACTCAATGAAGTAAAATGTAGGTATAATCTAAAGTAAACGACCAAAGTGTAATGCCTTATAAAGTTTAACAGCATGCAGACCACCAATACCACAATTTTAAACAGTAAGAGTTAAGCTAAAGGTATTTTACTTGTTAACTTTAAGTTTCACTGATGTATAATTGACTACACATTATAATTTAACTAGTAAATATTTAGCTGTAAAATATACAGTAATCAGTTTACAGAACACGCATAATATATCTACTGTCATATATATATATATATATATTACCCCCATTATTCAGTTAGTAAACAATATTTAATATAATAGTATTTAAATACCTACTTTTTAGTTAATAAAAAGTTACCAGTGACTATGGAATTTTCATTATTAGTCCTTAAAAAAAAGTATAAAAACAAGTATAAAAATACAAAAAGTATCCTCTACGTAGATTCGAACCGCGAACCTAGTGTTTACTAGTCTGTTACACTATCCATCACGCTGCACGGACTCTTGTGAAGTTAACGAAATTATTGTTCTAGTTAAAAATTGATTAAAAGGGTAATTTTAATGTTCCGAGTTAATAACTGAGTAGGTAATAAGGAATAACAAAACGTATAAAATAAATATTTGTGGTAATGTAAAAAAATATTAAAACCAGGATTATAAAACAAAAGTAAAAAAAAGCAAAAAGTGTGATTCTTATGCTGGGGTTCGAACTAGCGACCACATTTGTCTATTGCTGGAGGGGGGTCACATATCTCTGACGCTTACTGTACATATTAAGAATGCACGGTGTTCCGGAATCAGGACCGTCTCCGACACGACACTTCCGAAACTTAACTACCTACACATACAGGTGACCTCCTAGGATCATGTGACGCTTTTCTATATAAAACGAAGTCTCGGAATTGTGGTGTCGGAGACGGTCCGGAACACCGTGAATGCAGTCGATGACAATTATATTTCCGGTTACTTTCAACTTTCTCAACGAAATTGACTTGTTCGGAAAGAGAAATTGACTTGTCGTAGAATGTATGAGCTTCCATATAAACCACGGCACTTCTCTTTCCAAACAGACTTGCTTGAATTGGAAAAAAATGTTTTTAAATAAGCGGGATAAAAACTACCCTTACTGTAACTTACCCTGGGGTATAATCTACTATAATACAAAATTTCATGAAATTCTGTGCAGTAGTTTTGGCGTACATCGCGAACAAACTCACAGACAGACAGACAAAAATTCCAAAAATCACCAAAATGTATTCAGTTAACGTTTCTAAGGCCCCCTAAATTAGATTTTCTCAAATATCTTCAATGTACATTTTTTTTCTCCTTACGCGTTTATTATATGTATAGATAAATGCTATTATTCCCTTGCAGATTATTTTAAAGATAAATAATTTAGAATGAAATATGACAATTAAGCAATTAACTATATTTTTCAATTATTATGACATATATTTGATTTTTTTTTGCCTTGACATATTTTAATTTATGGTCATATATTTGTTGCAATGTTGAACTTCTGTAGCCTTAACATTACATTTTGTATAGTCTGTGCATGATAGGATATATAAGTAAATCTAAACAATAAAGGTACCTCCTTTATTGTTTAGATTTAAGTTCAACTTTTTTTTGTACGCCTCATGGCAAAATATAGTGAAACGATGTATAAATTTACCACCATTGTAATTACCTATATTTACAAATAAATAAATAAATAAAACCTTACTATTATATTTTATTATGTTAGCAAACAATACTCCGCAATTAATAAAAAGTCAAAATTAATGCAGGTACTGTGGTGGGTTAGATTATCAACGCTAAAAAGTTCTCAATGAGCGGGCAAACATTTGTAGGTACAGGCAAACATACGAGGGTCGGCGGAAATTTACTTTGCGTTTCTATCGAGTTCCGCTGTTAAATGTGGCTTGTAGCCTCCAGAGGTTTACAAACTCAAGACTGGATTACACCAACTAGAAAACTTCGTATCGTCCGTCACGGGAACTTGAGCAATCTGATAAGGGTTCGATTCAAGTTTAAGAGAAATCGTTATTTTTATATTTCCGTCCGTGTGTGCGGGCCCGAATGTGTTGGGGATATGAAAAAAGTTTGGTGCTGATTGCGACGTTGCGTCCATCCTGTTAGTCGCCAACACTCTATATCCCGTTGAGGTTCCTGTCCTGACATTTACGTTCGGTTCGGATGCGGTTTGGCTAACTATTTTACTTATTACGATGCGTCTTTAGCGCACATATCAGATGCATTAAGTACTGTGCTTGCAGTGATATTTATGAAATTTTAACCGTTTTACACGCATATTTTGAGACACAAGAAAGTAGAAAGTGAAGTAAAATTTAATTGCACGTGAACATCTGTAACATGAATCTTGGTATTAGATTTGTGAAAATAAGCAACAAGTCTTAGATTGAGAATATCCCGGTAGCTTTTTTTCCGTGTTTATTATATTGAATGTTTACATTTTTACTACTTTCCGTAAAACTTTGTTCAAAATACGGTAGGTACAGTTGCCATCAGATACATTGGAATGACCAAGATGGTCACAAATAAGTATTTGAGCAACGCCTCTATTGCCAAGGCGAGAAAGTGTATGTGCAGATATTTTTGAGTATCTTGGCCGCTCAGATATATTTGATGGCGACTGTACTTACACCTTTTTAGTGTTCCGTAGTCAACTAGGAACCCTTATAGTTTCCCCATGTCCGTCTGTCTGTCCGCGGCTTAGCTCAGTGATCGTTAGCACTAGAAAGCTGAAAGGCCATGCCAGGATAAGCTAAGTGAATCTGCCCCCAGCGAGTTTTGTCATATAATTTTTTGGATGATTTGGCTTTATATTAGTATGCAAAGTTTCAGCCACCCAATTTTTACAGGTTTTTGTAAAAAAAAGAAAACGTAATATGATATTTCTTCACAGCGAATTACAAGACGGAAGTCTGGTGTAATTGGGAGCACGTCGGACCGGCAATCCGAAGGAGGTGGGTTCGAATCCCATGATGTCCAGAGTTCTTTCACAGTTCATTTTTTCATTGCAATGCACATCTGTTTCCAATTTGTGGTAGTTTTAAATATAATAGCTCCGAAAGTTTAGAACTGATTTGAGAGAGATTGAACTGGTGGGTACAAAAAAGTTCGAAAAATTCAAAAAGTGAGACGCATAAAAACACATAGTGAACGGACGTAAGTGCCACATAGTAAAATGACGTAAGTACCGCAAAACATCATAAAAAAAAAAACCTTTTGAGTGGGTGTTTCGTGACGGGCGTGTAACCCTACACTGAGCATGGCCCGACATGCTCTTGGCCGGCTTTTTTAAAGGGTACGTAGTCTCGTAGTTCTAACTTTTTTACCACGTTGATAGTAATTAAACACGCATGTCGCATACGTCTCTTCTGATGCCTGCTTTTCCTGTGGAGTGTTACATGCGCGTTGCCGACCCTTTAAAAACCATACATAGTGTTATCTTTCCGCCGAGGAAACCTCAATACAGGGCACTTTTAGGTTCCAGGGTTTGAGATGAATGCCTTGCGGATAGCGAGCAATGCGGTAGTAGAATGTTGGAATCATATGAATTAGTTCTTTAGAGTATGGACAACCTAATACTTTAGAAGCGGTAGAACAAAACATCAGCAGAAGCCGTCGGAAGAGCCTCTCCTTAGGCTTTAAGATTCGATATTGCTTGTGAGTTTGGGATTCGAACAAAATATCATCATATAACGTTGTTCTACTGCTGAATATAAGCAAGTAATATTCTTCACAATGCTGGCTCATATGATTCGGTTAAGTTATTTTTCAATGTATGGGGTAGACAAACAAATTAATAAAGTTATGAAACTATTATAGCATCATACCTATAGGTATAGTGTTTAACGCACACTACCGTCCGTAAGTTGAAGTATGTCTATGAATAAAATTATCCTCATTAAATTCTAAACAAAAAGGGTTCTATACATTTTTTCGATAGGCTTTACTGTATTCACGTAACAGCTAGGTGAATTTCGAGAAAACTCACTCCTAAAGGTATGATGCTATAATCATTTCAAAACTTTATTAATTTGTTTTTATAAAGACGTAACTTAACCGCATCAATACAACGGTTCCCGATGGTAAGGATCAGATAAGGAAAGATCGTCGAAACCGTGTTGGAATCCTTCTTTAAGTAGGTACGTCCCTCGGTCACCACTCTAAATATTAAATAGATGAGTGCTATTTAGCACTAACGAACAGTACATATTTTAACAGACTGTTGAAGTTAGTGAAGTTTTAGACGAGAAACATGATGAAATTAGAAAAATGCTTTTTCTGTTTGAAAAATGTTTGAAATGTTTTACTTACGTAGCAACGATTTGCATACTGTTTTAATTGCACTGGTTTTGAACAAAAGACGCAGCATATTCTCATTGTATTCCGTTAGTAACTGCGAGTTAACGTGACAAAGCTAACGAGATCAAGGTATTTGTATAGGACGTTCAGATTAATGCTAATCTTGTTGCGACGTTACTCTGTCAAATACAAATTAAATTTCATGTTTGGGGACTTTGTGGTAAACCGCTTTTGTCCGGTCGTCAGTTAATACTGGATTTCTTTAAACGATCGCTTAGAAATTAAGTAAAATTATTGATATTTATTTTATTATCTTCAATTTATTTAGATATTTTATGATACAGTGAAATATTAATATGCATGTGATATGAGTGCTAACTCAGGGCACCAATACTAAAGTGATGTAGCAAAATATTTTTTTATTCAGTTGCTAAAAAAAGTGCTTTTCTGGTAGTGGTTTAGCGTGCGGAAAGTTCTATTTCTCGCACTAGTGCTTTTTACTTTTCCAGACTATCGAGTCCAACACGAGCGATATTAATTTAGTTTGGATTGTGTGTTCGGTTTGGAACAAGCGATAAATTCGAGTTATGTGATGTAAATAAAATACTTTGTTTGCATTTAATTATGTGCGTTTTATTAATAAGACTAAAAGATATCTGCAAAATATTGAAAGTTACTTCTATTTTAATAAGTTTACAAGTCTATTGTGCTTGCTATTACAAAGCTAAACACGAGTATCTTTAGATACTTGGTTTTATGTAGAATGCCTCTTAGATTGTCAGGCCTTTTTCTACACAGAAAACGATTTTTGCTTTTTAAAAGTACTACATAACGAATTAAAAAATAAAAATATGTAAAAAATATGTAAAAAATATGTTTTATCGCACTTAATCGAATGGTATCACAATAATATACATTCTAGGCATAATTCATAGTGAAAATGACCATTTACGTTTTTTCGCTCTTCACAAAAATTTATGAAAATTGAGTTACTTGATTTCTGCTTAGAGCAGCCGCGCTGGCATACTGGACAACGGAAAACGGGCATGGGCTATGAGTACTAATTACACTAAGATATGAAATTTGTAACAATATTGTTGTTTAAAACTTTGCGGAAAACACATTATTTAACCTGATTTAACACAAAAGACAATTAATTCATAAGATGTTTACTGTGTCTAAAATCTATGCAATTATTTGTTTGAAATTCAGCTACCAAAACAGAGCTCTCAGATTTCGTTGGAAACCAACAACTCGTGTTGGACTCGATAGCCTGGAAAAGTAAAAAGCATTAGTGCGAGAAATAGAACTTTCCGCACGCTAAACGACTACAAGAAAAGCACTTTTTTGAGCAATTGTGTTAAAAAATATATATCGATGTCACTGTCAACATGTAGATGTTAGTCAACGTAAATAAATATTATTTATTTTCTTCGTAACAATCGCAGCAGAATATTACCGTCAAGTCTGGCAGCTTTGCCAAGGGTTACTGACTTTGCCACCAGCAGAGTGCATAAGGTAATCCTTTCATACCACCGACAACGTATATTTTTTAGTGTTGTGCCTACTTTTAGTAGAAAATATGGTTATCAATTGGCAAAATTATTATGAATGAGACAACACCACGGCAACCATTTTCTTACCATTTCAGTTCCAAATTCGTCACTCACATAATCATAAAAGTTAGTGCTCAAGAACTTTAAAAAGTTTAGAGTATAAACAACGCATCCAGGTACGTAAATTTTAGATATTATGTTATTTAAATGGTAAGGAATGAACTGATTACCTTATAAATGCCGTAGTGTTTGAATTGAGTCCGATAATTGTTTTGGCAAAGTCACCAGACCACGCCGACTAATATGGGGGGGCAGCTTTGCCATGTTTTGTAGCGGCCTAGGGTTGGTACACAAGCAAAAAATTTAAATTACAATTTTCATAAGATAGATACTTTTTAGGGTTCCGTAGCCAAATGGCAAAAAACGGAACCCTTATAGATTCGTCATGTCCGTCTGTCTGTCTGTCCGTCCGTATGTCACAGCTATTTTACTCGGAAACTATAACACGTATCATTATCAAATTTTTACATAAAGTGTATTGTGTGTGCAGCTTCTTAGTTTTGTTGAGAAATTGCAAAAAAAAAAAATTTTAGGGGGGCACTCCATATGTGTAAGTAATTGTCAAAAAATTTTTTTTGCCAAATATCAACATGATGCACATCAATCGATAGGTCTCTAAAAATAACAATGTTCAAATAACCGAGGTTTCTTTGAACATTTTTTGATTAAGTGGATATTTTCAGAAATAATCGCTCCGAAAGTCATAAAAATGGTGTCCCTCCCCCTGTAACTTTTGAACCGTAAATCCAAATATTATGAAAAAAACCAAGAAGATACACGTTTTAATATTCTTTCAACCAAAAATATTTTGAGCATTACCGGTATAGGCGTTTTTGAGTTATCTCCAAAAAACTACGAACTTAGGCAGATATGTATAATGACCTATTTATCACTTGGTCCATAACATATACAGAGTGTATGTTTTGTTTAAGTAAAAAAGAAAACTCAAAGTTAACTGTGACATACTTATTTTATTGGTAATAATTACTACATATACCTAAGTGTTTTGTTTCGATAATACTTTTGTTAAGAGGCGACGAGGCAGTTCGTGACGAAGCCCTTTTATAAATGTCTATCGTCAAGTTTAAATAGGTACCTAGGTAATCACAATTATTTACGAGTGGACCTGTGATAGGCATCTTAAAGAGTTTTCTATGTTTCGTTTTTGATAATATTTTAATTAAGGTGTCTTTTATGTTTTTCCTGAGTACTTATGTAACCTGATTACTCGTATGTAACAAAATAAATAAGTACTTAAATAATTAATATTTTTTCATTTGTGTCAACCCTGACCACTTCACCTGACATTCACTGACTTTCTATGAAATTTTCTTAAATGGGTGATCGACTTTGCCACTTTTGCTGTATTTCTTTATGGAATAATATATCATTAAGGATCAAATTCCAAAATATTGTATCCTAAATACTGAATATTCTTTACTAATATTGTAAATACAACTAAATTACTATACAACGTAAAAATGCAGTTGGCAAAGTTGCCACACGGTATAGGTAACTTTGCCAGTTTTCTTTTTACTCGTAAAACCTTATTATCCGTCATTTAATTTATAAACCATCTTATGTATGCACTCGTTGATAAATATATTATGTGTCGCGTCATTCATACTTCAGTGGTTTCATATGAATTCTGGTTAAAAATGTACTATGACTTTTCAACACCTGTGAAAAGTGGCAAAGTTGCCAGACTTGACGGTACCTCATATGTTATTCTTACTGAAGCATATAAAGGCACAGACAGAAAATTTTCTTATTTTGATTGAAATGTCATCGGCATGAATATATTATCTTAAGAGGCTCGATATCAGACATGTTATCGACAATATCGAACCTTTTATAGTTAGTAATCGAGGTCCCGATTCGATATCGGAGGTATGGACTCGATTGTCATGTTCTCTTCCTCCTAGCGTTTATCCCGGCTTGGCTTGGCTTGGTTTTTTCGATTGTAATGTTCTAACGCTAATTATTTTTATTTTTATTAGAACATAATTTTAAACAAAAAAAGAACCGACTTCACTTAGGATCCGTTATTCCAAGAGGAAGTGGCCGAGTTGCTGCAAAAAATGGTGAAATCACTATACGTGTGCCTATAATAGTTGAAGAGTTCCCTCGATTTCTCCAGGATCCCATCATCAGACCCCAACTTGGTGACAATGGGACAATCTAGGGGTTATACCTGTTCGATTAAAAAAAATATTTGAAAATCGGTTTACGATTCACGGAGATGTCTAGTAACATACATACAAAAAAAAATTAAAAATAATTCGGTCGAATTGAGAACCTCCTCCTTTTTTGAAGTCGGTTAAAAAGATAGTTGGGACTGCACTGTGTAAAGCCGGCAAATAGCCTCAGTTATAATCGTTACTTATGAGTCAAGAACTTAGTGACTATTACGTGCCGAGATAAGAGTCCTATCTCGGCCTATAAGATCGAGAGTGTGTATGCGTTATCTTAATTGTGTGAAAAAGATAACAAAATAAGCGTTTTTGCCCACGCAGGAGCGAGATAGAGATATACAGAATCTACTTATCTACCTCTATTAGTTAGGTATAAAAGTGAGAGCTATGCCTAACATATTAAGTGGTTGGTGCATGTGCTTAAATATTTACACTATTGTTTTTATTGTTGCACTTTTTTGTTACTTGGGTGAGTAAAAAGATATCCAAATAATATTATTATATAACCTTTATTAAATACCTTACAAGGTCATACCTGTACAACATATTTGCTATGCTAAAGCTAGGTTGATGTATATAATCATGAGTTTTGATTCAAGGTTACAATCGAAGGACATTGATTAATCGTCTTCGTGGGAGCTTCGTACGGTACATGGTCCCACCTGCATATTTCTGCGGGATCATACATCCTAAATCTTCGGGTGCCGTCACGAAGCTCACTTCTCGATCATGGGCAAGGAGAGGCCGACTTCTTATCGGCAGGTAAATATTCGGTGCATTCTTGCGGCGCCTGTGTTTTCTTTTTCGAATTGCGGTGCGCTTGCCGCTTGTGGAGTTATAGCTGGTTCTGCGCTTTACGGTGCCCAGTGCCCACCAGTCAGCTGGAGTAAGGCCCTTCATTGATGCGGGCATCACGTGTGGCATTGGTGTGCTCGTGTCACGTGGTGGTGTTTGTAAGGTGGCCAGCAGCAGTGGTGATACCGGTGATTCTGTCTTTGAAGCTTGTAGCGGCGACGCCGTTCTGGGCATCGGCGTATTTTATGAGCGGTGAAATACCTAGTTAGGTACTTAAAACAAAATTGTATACCCCTTGAGATTTAAATACTTTAGGTTTCACATTCTAAAGGCCTTATAGCCCAGTCATATTTAACACCACAAATCGCTAAAATGGAAACCTAACGGCTAGTTTTGTTTTTTCGATATGTTGTTAAGATCCCTCCCAGCATCATATATCTAAGTTTGCAGCTTCGAAAGACCTGTGCTGACTTAGCAGCACTCGAGAAACCACAAAAAAGCTCTTCGAATATTCCTGTTTTTTTTTGACTTTCGGAGCGATTATTTCTGAAAATATCCACTCAATTAATTTTTTTTAAAGAAACCTATATGTTATTTTTAAAGACCTTTCGATTGGTGTACATCATGTTGATATTTGATAAAAAAATAAAATTTGACAATTAGTTACATGTATGGTGGAGTGCCCCCCTAAAAAATATTTTTCAGTAATTTTACTACACAACTAAGTAGCAGTCTTTCGAAGCTGCAAACTTGGGTATACGATGCTGGTAGATATCTTAACAATATATAAAAAACTCAGAACTAGCCGTTGGCTTTCTATTTTAATATTCGGTATGACTGTATTACAATCTAAAATATAATAAAAATAGTCAATGCAATGACAGAGAACAGATATATTTTATCTAAAGGATTAACACAAGTACCTAATTTTTAGATAATTTGCAGTCAAGACATCCTCCATTAAGGCAATTACAAATAAATTAATAATAAGAGGTAAATGTCCGTGATGAGCATAACGTGTACACACTTTAATCAAGCCACAAAAGGTATTTTAATTGTTGCACTTTAATTAAGCTCCAACGACGAGCCTTAATCTTTTTTATTCTGCATTTATTTATTCATCAAAGCGGCTGCGGGAAGACTAAGGAATTAATGGATAAGCCACGACTTTTTAGCTTCTGATCTGAGAATTTCTAAGTATTCTTGCGATTTTGATCCGGAATCCGGAAATGTCACGTATTACTTAAGAAAATACTATAAATTAACAGTTTATGATATATTATTTGTATAACTGAACTGTCAAATAAATACACGTCCACGTTCTTCTCTAAGAGTTTTTTTGTTGCATATTATATTACACGAAATATCTACCATACTTGAGCGCTTATTATTTTTAAATCTTTCCAACTAGGAAAAAAGACTTAATCCGATGTCGGAGTATTTCTTGGAAGATTTGTGAGTCCCTTTGAATTGTCTCTGTTATACTGAACTTATTTACTTGTACACACCTTATAAATTATTTACGTTTAAGCGAAGTAAAGAGAAGCTTCTTGTACTAAATATAATCATTGTAACGTTTATTCAATTAATTGTAAAAACCAGCCTAGTGCAACTCTGACTCGCGCACTAAGGGTTCCTTACCATTATCTATAACACGGCAATAAATCATATCTGTTGTATGGGAGCCCCCTCAAATATTTATTTTATTCTGGTTTTAGTATTTGTTGTTATAACGGCAACAGAAATACATCATCTGTGAAAATTTAAACTGTCTTACTATCACGGTTCATGAGATACAGCCTGGTAACAGACGGACAGACAGCGAAGTCTCAGTAATAGGGTCCCGTTCTTACCCTTTCCGTACGGAACCCTAAAAAAACTAGACTTCTCATATATAACTATGACATCTAAGTTAAACAGAACTGTTTGTACAACTGAAGAACAAATCAAAGTGGTTAAGGCGTCTGCCGCGAATGCAGACGACGCTGGTTCGATCCCAGGTTGAGGCCTAGGTCACTTTTTCCTTTGTATATTAATGTTTGAATAGTTCAATTGAATTCAAGATATAGTAAACGTTAAAATCGAGTAGTTTTCCTTACAAGATTGTAGTATCGGTTACAAGAAATCAATTTTACTAATCGTTCTGGTAGTAAGTACCTTTTGTTGGAATTTTTCTTTCCGTGCACTAATAACTAAACTATCAAAATAACATCACGGGAGCATTACGTAGATATTTAAAATTGTAATATGAGTTCAGTTTTCTATACCACGACGGTGGCAAACAAGCTTATGGCCTCATGGTTAGCAGCTACCGTAGCCCACGGTGGAACAAATCAAAGTATAGCCATCACTACGTCACAGACACACCATGATTCTCAATCTTCAAAATTTTGGGGTAATATCAACTAATTTAGTGGACGTAGCCGGAGTGCAGGGTCAGGTTTAATTCACTAGAGTTGCAGAATATGAAGAATAATATGTACACTAAGCTGCTACACTCACTAATTTAGTTCAAATTAGCTGTACCTACCCGCGGCTTCGCCCGCGTGCGTTTGGGAGGTTTGCCATTTTAATTTACTGAATCCAGGCCATTATTGTAAAACTTACCTACGCTTTCTACATGTTTAATGTTCATTAAATTGGATACTAAATCTAAATTGATTAATTCAGCCGTGTTAAGTTAACTGTCTACGAAGGCCAAAGGCCGAGTACTGCGTAGGGCCTAGGCTAGGAAAGTAGTTGCGAGAATAAGTTCAGCAGCGCCATGACAGAGACAAGAATAAACGCAACGGTAAACTGTCATAAAAGCGGACCCGGAGCCGAAGGCCCGAGTGTGAGCGGGAATGACTGCAAAGGCCAAAGGCCGAGTACAGCGTAGGGCCTAGGCTAGGAACGTAGCTGCGAGCATAAGTTCTGCAGTAACGTGACAGAGACCGGAATAAACTCAACGGTCAACTGTCGTAAAAGCGAAAGTCAGCGGTAATGTGTGCAAAGGCCTGGAATTTCGCAGCGATAATTGGTAGCTGCATGCCAGGGACCGGAGTAAACTCAACGGTCAAGTGTCTTAGTGAAGTAGTGAGCGGTATTGTTTGCGAAGACCAAAGGTCGAGTACCGTATAGGGTATAGGGCCTAGGCTGTCCTGCCCACCTCCATTTAAGTTGGTAATGACGTATCCCATGTCTCCAGAAAGATTATTATCGATATGGGATACAAGTTTTTCACGACTCTATACCATAACGGATCGAGAGATATTGGCATGGTGCATGTAACAGGCGTCCTTAGTACTTATAAACATACTTACAAGCCTTGTGGATTTGGTTATTAATGAAATATTTCTATTAACAAGTTTTTACCTGTTTATTTGTGTCACAGCTTTCTTTGAAGTGCATCCGAGCGATAGACAGACATGTACAGTCGCCATCAGATATATCGGAGCGGCTAAGGTGGTCACAAATATCTGAACAACGCCTCTTTTGTCAAGCCGATAAAGTGCATGTTCAGATATTTTTGAGTACCCTGGCCGCTCCGGTATATTGGATAGCGACTCTGAAATAGAGTCAATTACCTCCTGTTTAAGCATCATAAGAGGTTTTTAAGTTTTGTGATTTATTCCCACCCTTTCAATTTCTAATATTTTACACGATTTGCCATGATATTTGATTTATTGTATGATGTCATTTCGGACTTGAACTTCTAGTTATGAAATTACGCCACTGGTATACTAGTTACTTACATTACTTATTTACTAATTACTTTATTTGCATGATCATATTAATATTGTGGACTATTTCTTGTACCAACTCACAGTTAATTATATCAGAGACTACTGATTATATGTAACCAATATATTACATTGTGATGATATATGTGTAGTTGCCATTGCAGTTGCTAGACTTACAAAGTGGGAAAATTAAATCATTAATTGCATTTACTATTATAATAATGACTGATGAAAAAAAGGTGTGATAAGGCTCCTATCATATCACACAACCACGTATTTTCCCCAATAACACTGTCCGAAATAGGGCTGACTACGTCGATCCGTGGCTCCACTTTATTGCATATAAGCTACCCGGCGCAGATGTCCCTGCTCTGTAATTGCCACAGTTCGTACCCCCAGTTTTAGTCGTACCAGATGTTTACAAGTACTGCCTTGTAAGACGTTCACGACTTTAGTGCACTCTATGAAAAATGTGGGTCGTTAGTTCACCGTGAAAATGTGGTGGTCCTGCGAGTGATCCGCGGTGAATTGCTTAGTGGTACTTTTGTAGGCTTAGGCGGTTATCACACTGGCGCGGATCCGCATGCGGCACCGGTGCGCGAGCGAGATAGCGCTCTGCATGTGTATAGCGCTATCTCGCTCGCACACCGGCGCCGCATGCGGATCCGTCGTCAGTGTGATAATCGTCTTACACTTGGTTTCACCTGCTTGGCAAGTAGTTGGTGAACATATATAACTAATCATCTAGAAGTGCGATTACACATTAAAATATAATATGTCGTTAATCTTCAAATAGGACATAAAAATGGCAATTCATCCAATTACCCACACAAATTAATTTAGTGGTACTTGTACTTGTAAAATTACCGATACAACGAGGAAATGCCGCCAGCATCCTTGGTACAATGCCGCAAGGGCCTAGTTTAGATTTGAGCTAGTTATTAATTTATTTTGTATTTGTACTGTAGTACCTCTGTATATTTAGTTACCCACACAAAAGATTAGATTGATGCTATATTTTATTTTATAAATTAAAACGTAGATTCTACTCCTCAAACCAGACAACGTTTGTTCAGCGACTTTTAATAATCTTAAACAAAAAAAGAACCGACTTCACTTAGGATCCGCTATTCTAAGAGGAAGTGGCCGAGTTGCTTAAAAAATAGTGAAATCACTATAGGTGTGCCTATAATAGTTGAAGAGTTCCCTCGATTTCTCCAGGATCCCATCATCAGACCCCGACTTGGTGACAATGGGACCATCTAGGGGTTATACCCGTTCGATTAAAAATTTTGAAACTCGGTTCACGGTTCACGGAAATATCGAGTAACAGACATACAAAAAATATATAATTTTTTTTATCGCATTGAAAACCTCCTCCTTTTTTGAAGTCGGTTAAAAATGATTATAATTTAAACGATAATGTGGTGTCATTTAAATAAGTTATTTGTAAAATAATAGCGATATTGTGGGTAGCTAATAAATAAGTAATAAGCACGTAAATTTAAATTAAATGACCACATTTGGTTGAATAAATGGAAATCAGGTTTGTACTTCCTGAATTTGTTAAATAAACGCGTATATTTTCGCAAATGAAGTGTGCAATCATTTTATTTAATTAGAATGCTTTTTGTTTTCCACACAGGGCGCTTGTGAGGTACGAGTAGGTACCTAATTAAATTTTTAAACCGACTCGCATGCTTGGTTAGGTGTGCCTAATTAAATCTATTACTGTAATAAAGGACTGAGGTTATGGATATACACACACATTCCTGAAATTAAAGCATGCAATGCAATACAAACATATAAAATACTTACGAAATTAATTTCACGCCATTAATTTATATTGTAGTATGAAAATATTTGAAGATCCCACTCACCTTTCTCCATCTTTCTAATAATTTAGTGTCGCCTGTGGAATCCGCATTTAACATGTTTACCAACTGCGTCCACAGGCGAGTGTTGGTGGCCCTTCCTTGGGGCCCCTCAGTGGGCTTACTAAGGTCGCCATTTCTGTAAACACATTAATTGCACTTTAGTATGAACCACATTCCTGATGTAATCACTTTAAACAAAAAGTATTATGAGGGATATGTGTAAAGTATGAAAACTGTTCATACCAGGTTACTATGTAGGAAATTAACTTGGTATGAATGAAATGTTTATTAAAAGTACGTACCTTTCCATAAACTCCACGAGTAACAGAAATTGCGACGGACTAGTACGCATCGTTTAATTTTGTTTTGAACAACAAACATTAACAAACACTACACCTTTTCAAATATTCGCCGTTCACGTCTCAACTCAAGTGGCTCAACTGTCAGTGTCACTTAGAGAGAATAACCGAACACATTTAAGAATCACTTGATAATTCATTAAAGGTTTACTATTCATCGACTCTTTAAATTGGCCGCATATGTCCCGGATACTAGTATTTTGGCCAATATGATCCCTACTCTGTCTTCTCGGTTAAGTTAGAAAGAGACAGTTTCGTATCATGTGAAGTTAGGCAAGATAGTCCGCAAGTATTCGAACTATCGAGTCAACGTTATCGAGTATAGTAAATTATTATGTGACTCATGGTACCATTTTGACCGTAACGTATTCGAACCGCGTTTACACGCTAGCGACTATAGTAACTTAAGCTAGTTTACTACAACAACTCATGGTAAGGGTTCTTATTTAAACATAGATAAAACTCAAACAATAAGAGACGGTAAGTTATTTTCTGTAACTTTCCACTAAAGTTAACTTGCAACTGCAGGTTATAAGGGCATGACATTATTTTATTAAACTTATTTACTTTATTCTTCATTTTTGTAATTTACTTTTAAATTAGTTTCATAATCTTTTGAAGCACAGAAAAAATGCCTTTATATGTCTAGGAACTGATTACTCATATCAGATACATATGTATATGTACCTATATAATATGTATAATAACTAGTTGCGTCGACTCATCAGAATAGCTCGTTAGAAAAAAAAATAAGGACCACAATATCGAAAATGGCCTTCAACAAAAAGGGTCCTAGCAAAAGGATCCCGATTTGCCGAACAGAGAACGGTAATGGAAATCCAACCATTATTGTGTTGGTGCAAAAACAACACGATGCCGTTTTTGTAAGCCTAATCTGCTCCCGGATAATAAAAAGAGGGAACTGTGTAATCCATTGTCATTATTTACAGTCTCTCCAAAGTAGGTTCAATCATTGCGGATTAATAGTAGGTACATTAATTGTCGAGGAGGAAAAGAAGCACATTGCTGGCTGAGTATTATGTTTAAACGGACGACCTTGTGACTCTGTTTAAAGTAATGAGAAGCCAGAAATGGTCCTTCGCTACAAAGGAGGTGCTCTATGCCCACTGCCTAGACCTACGTCACGAATTGGTTTACTTATTGGACGAACGGATGGACATAGAGAGGGGTTTTAGGATATCTCATATTTCATCAAGCCTTACAGTCTTAACTTAGGAGCACAATAAGTTAAGGAAATCGTTGTCACAAAGCAACATTTTTTGCATTAGTGGATTTCTAATAGCACAAGTAGGTAGGTATTATGTTGAAACGATTTTTAAATTCACACTGAAAAAAATGAGTGCCAATCAAGTGGCTTTTTAGCTTGTTTGGAAATTTCTTGATGGAATTGATCACAACATAAATAAACTTATGACTTTACAAATTATTGCAGTCATAGAGTTAAAGTGATTGAACACGTGAACATCTTTTGTAGTTGACCGTAACAATATCGCATCGTAAAGGCAAAAAAAAAAATTGTCTAATTTTACTTAAGCAGACATTTGTTTCAATCACTCATTGTTAGTTACTTCAAAAAAGTTGATTCAGACTTGATTAAACATATAATGTGTGCGTGCCATCGCAAGCGAATATCATGTTTGATAATTTTGACATGATCAACTTTAGACTGGATAGATACAAGTTTTGTTTGTTAACTTTGATAATGTTTCAGTAATCAAATTAAAATGGTTGCTGATATTATTGTACTTGATATGCTCAGGTGGAAAAAAGTTACATTATAATTGTTAACAAAATCTTGTTCGCTCCAATCACTTTTTTTTCAGTGCATCATTCACATTAACAATATTTTATCAGAAGTATTTAAGTTACTTATCTTAATTAAAATATTACTCATACATTTTTAATCATTTTAGTCCTTAATTGCTAGAGCTGCATACGAAGTCTCTTAATGAAAATGACTCGACGAAATGTACTTGACGTGTGACGTTTTCAGGGCACGTTTAAGATTACGATCGATGGATACCAAAATAATTATTAAGAAAGTATAGGGCGTAAAATATAATTAACCTGTTCGACTTGATTTCACGTACATGATATATTTTAATATTTAGGTAGGTATATTTATCTAATCGACCTTTTTTCTTTAAGTAAGAGTAATCCCTGTTTTTGCTAGTTAGTTGGTAAAAACTAACCAAGACAATTCTTGAACTTGAATCAGATCCCTAGTGAAATAATGTCTTGTAACTGGAATTTTAGGATTTTCTACACAGAATAAAACTTAGCACCCATAGAGATAAGTATCAATTAATTTATCGGCATAGAACTTGGCTCTCATTTCACATTTATTCTTTTCACTTACTTTTCCATTTTTTTTAGGATTTTATAAGAAAATAGTAATAAATAAGTTACTGAGCAATATTTATATGTTTGCAATAAGAGAAGAAAGTTAATATTCGAGTCCTAATCTTGAGTTGTCAAGATATTTTTTTATTAATGTAGCAAAATCATGTTTTATTTATGCTCCTACATAAACTGGTATAATGTTTTATGTTAGTTATAAACCTTATTTTTATGACGTATAAATAGATTTTTTAGATCAATAAAAATACTTTGATCTATATGAAATTAGTAAGGTGAATCCCACCAAAACATAAATATGTGATTTTATCATAATGTGACCACTTTTGACTACTTATGCAATTCGACAACCCCCCCCCCCCCCCCCCCCCCTCTATCCCTCTATCATCCCGGTACACCCCGATCGTAACACCAACTCATGACCCAACTGTCCCTGTTGTCGGCCCAACTCACCCCTCAGTACATCCCTGCTCTCCCTATAAAAATCCTCAAATGCGGTTGAATCGTTTTCTATGTTAAAACCAATGTAACTTATGTTTTTCTTTTTCCAATAAGCCATGTGAGTATATAAACGATATTCGAAAGGTGGATGAACACTTACTTTGGCAAACATCACATAAACACAAAGTTAAATTCAACTATAAATCCGGGGCGTCTAACTCGCCCCGCGAAACCTACTCACCCCATTTTACGGTACAGTCGACTACAAAGAGATGTATCCACTTTTGAACCTTACTACAATATAATAAGGTGAAAAAGTGGATAAGTACATCTCTTTGTAGTCGACTGTACAAGATAATCTTGTTAGTTTTATTTTGAAGTCAAACGATAGGAGAAATTAGGAACTATTGTGACTTCAAATCATGACTTTACGTCAAAATGGATTAAACTGAATGGATTTACAAAACAGACAAGATTCTACGTCCAAACCGTATTAGGCCATTGGGAAGGATAATCGCAGTAAATCTGGGTTGAATCCGCTTAACCACGCTAACTACGCGTTGTACGACTTCTATTAGGTATGGCAGTAGGTACAATATCGATACCTTTGGGTTCAATTGGCGTAAAGGACAAAATGCTGGTTTTCAGGAGACGCAAAAAACAGAGTTTTTTTTTAAATGTTGATAATATCTTTTTTGTTTATCGAGCTATATCTTTAATGTGTATTAGAAAAGTACTCAAATTGTTGGTATCTCTAATCTGAATTAGGAATCCTGTCCATAAACTAAATACTTTAGAAGTAAATGTCCTTTACAATTGGTTAAAAACGCTATGAGTGTCCTTTATGCCCATGAAATTTATGATAATTTAAAAATGATGGGGTCGTAAGTGACGGTCCTAGATTATTTTACTCCAAATTCGGGGCGTTAGTAACGATCTTAGATTATTTTACCCTAAATTTGGGGCGTATAATTACCGGTGACAGTACACACGTTAACTGTATTTAGCTTAGTTTACTCTTAGGAAGCCTGAAAAGTGTATGAAAACGTGGCTGATTTGATTAGGTACATCCGGATTACATTTATAATATAGAAAACGCAATATTTTTAATCATTTATGAAATAGAAATGAAAAGCTTGCTCAAAAACTAGCTAATATTCATTCATTCATCGCCATTCCGACCGCTGCAGCGCCATATTGTCCCAACGTTCAAATGCTATACGGTACCGTTGGGGCGTATTGGGGTGTTCAGCAGTACATAGTACCTTTACAAAGCCGTCGGTTGACCCGCAAGCAGGAGACGGCTGCTGCCTGGTCTGCAACACCTCATAATATGTTTACTTGAAGCTCGTAGTAGCTGTTGTGTGTGCAGCGGCCACGCCCTGGTAAACCATTTCGACTCGTGTGCAAAACCTAATGAAGGGTGCTATGATATGAACATCTTTGGTGAACATAGTTTGTAGCTAATATATTCCGGTAATGAAGATAAAGTAAATGTCCTATTGTTTAAATCTGTATTAATTGTTGATACCTTAAGTCATAACAAGGGAAGTAACAGATCGGAAGATGATTACTATTAGGATATCAAGAATTAAGACGTTTACTTATTGGGTAAAATTACTGTTAATATAATACTAATAATATTATTCCAATATTTCAAGATATCGTATTGTAAAATACGAAAAAAACAAAGAGATTTTAATTTGAAAGCAATTATTAACTCTTCTATAGGTACTTAGAAATTTCTGTGTCTCTAGAGTCTCAAGTGAAAAGAGGGTTAACTTTAGCTAAGGCGCAAAATATTTCATTTAACGCCTATAATTTCCAATTTCACACAATAAAAAAATATAATTTCTATTATAATTAAAGAATATACGAGACAATTATATGAATAAATTAAAACCAAATCTATCATAACGTCCTATCCGGATACGTTTCAAACCTGTCACGTTTAGTTTTCGACCGGGTACGTCCTTAGACTACTTGCATCTAAAAGAGAGGCATGGGCACTTATGGGCACAGATTTGCGAATATCATGTTGCTCAAATCTGGAGCAGAGCCCGACTGGGAAAGTACCTCCACCTCACCGAAAACCTTAGGTAAATAGGTTGTGTTCCTGTCGGTGAGTAAGGTCGCCAGAGAGCTCTAAATTTATGCAATATGTTGACGACGGGGGGACCCTCTTGTCTCTTTAGCCTTCAACCCAGTGTACCCTCTTTTCTAAAGGATACATATCTTCATCCATATCTTACTTTTTATTAAAAAGGTAACGTAGTGAATGAAAACGGCGTGTACATAGTGTAGCTTGATCGCAATGCTTTTTTAGATCTTATACTTAGCCGACGAAATTGGTAATAGTTCGGTGTAACTAGAGCAGTAGTTAATTTTATTATGTTAATTTAAATTGTAACTGATGTTTATGCTATGAATTAAAACGATAAAATATTGATAATTGGTGATAATATTACATTTTAACAGAACCGATTATTTATTTTCAAACAATTATTAGATTTATAACACGTTCAATTTAACTTCTCTCATTAAAATACAAACAAATACCTAATAACACTCACGTGCCCTTAATAATCTGGTAATTAATAAAAACATATAAAGGACGTGTTTTCCTACAAAACTTAACTGTATTCATGATAAGTGTCCTTTACACCGTTAGTTTACATTTGCACTGAGCGGAAATGTTTACTAATTTGAAGGTCAAACATTATATTATAGTGATAAAGGTCACATGAAACTACTTATTTAACATTATAAACCTTTACATTCATGTTAATTCTGTCAATTTAGGAATTTATAAACTCCTTTATAGCAGTAAAGGTCACAAAATATTAGAAAAGTCCTTTACAACCATGTTCACATCATTACGCTTATGGCAAAATCATTTTAAAGCAGGTCGTAAAGGACAAACGTAATAAAACATGCCCTTTACACCCATCTAGCCCATACGATTTGAAAAATACGCAAAAAAAATGAAGGGCTTAAAGGACGATAAACGAGATGAAAGTCACTTACGATAATATTTATGTTTAGGGGCTTCCTTTACGATTATATCTTTAAAGTGTAAATTTTAATTGGTCATTTACGTCCCTTTAGATAAGCTGTTTTTGCAAGCTCATAGTAAAAAAATTGGGTCGTAAAGGCACCTTTTTAAGAGATATCGAAATTTTAAATATACAGATCGATAGCGCTTGAAATTCTGAACATAGCTGTATATATAACTCATTTTCGCCAAAATGTCCTTTACGCCAATTGAACCCAAAGGTATCGATATGATATAGGTAGGTAAACTAGTGAATCTCTGCCTTTGCGCCGAATAACGTTTCCCAAACTGTTTCAATTGCCAACTGTGTCATTTGACATACTGCATTTTTTTCTGAAACTATAAGAATTTCAGGATTATATTATAAAACCAGCCTAACCTAACCTACGTGTTTCTACACGATGATTATAAAACAAACCCTGAAAAGTTTACAGTTTCAGAAATAAATGCAGTTTGCCCAATGACACAGTTGGCAAATGAAACAGTTTGGGAAACGTTATTCGGCGAGAAGGCAGGATCCCGTTGCGGTTATTATAAAGCGTATTTAAATGATATTCTAACCGCAGGTGTGTTTTGCGTGCCGCTACTTTAATTTCTAATAAAATTACAAAAAAAATTGGTGGGGCACTCTATACTTGTAACTAAATTAAAGGGTTTAGCCGTGTTTGTTTGGGACATCAGCCCCAGAAGCCAAATTGATTACCAGTTTGCCAATTTATTACCCCTAATGTAAGAGTTATTTCACTATATATATAAAACTAAAAATGCTGCAGGTTTTTGAGAAAAAAAATGGTTTAATTTTTTTTTGTAACTTGTACACATTATGTAAGTAATTTAGATGTCTTATAAAAAAAAAAACCGGCCAAGTGCGAGTCGGACTCGCGCACCGAGGGTTCCGTAAAAACCTAAAACAATTGCTATTTCTTATGATTGCGTGGACATGAAAGTTTCGTTTTGCTACAGCAAAAAGATATTATAGAGCTGAGTATATGATATGAATTTCAATTTAATACCTCTACGCGTTCACGAGGAAAAATGTAGTAAGTTTAAAATTGAATAAAATATTATTTGTATGATTCTACTAAAAATGTCTACTTTTTATAATTTTTCCTCTGTCTGTGCTATATGACGTTGCTTAGTGCCAAGTTTAAAGATTCTGAGCTTGCGGGAAGTACCCTTTAGGTTTTGAGTTTCTCGCGAGTACTCAGTTTCAAAATATGCAACTTAAATTGCTATTCCTTTTGATTGCGTTGACTTCAAGATTTGGTTTTGCTACATCTGAAAGGTACTATAGCCCTGAGTATTTGACATGAATTTTAATTTAATAACTTCACGCGTTTACGAGGAAAATGGTAGTAAGTTTAAAATTTAAAATATATTTTTTTGTATGATTTTACAAAAAAATTCTACTTTTCGTAATTTTACCTTTGTCTGTGCTACATGAAATTTTTTCGTGCAAAGTTTCAAGTTTCTGAGTTTACTGGAAGTACCCTTTAGGTTTTGAGTTTCTTGCGAGTACACAGTTTCAAAATATGCAACTTAAATTGCTATTTCTTTTGATTGCGTTGAAATAAAAATTTGGTTTTGCTACATCTGAAAAGTCCTATAGCCCTGAGTATTTGACATGAATTTCAACTTAATAACTTCACGCGTTTACGAGGAAAAAGGTAGTACGTTTAAAATTTTAAATATATATTTTTGTATGATTTTCCAAAAAATGTCTACTTTTTATAATTTTTCCTTTGTCTATGCTATATGACGTTGCTTCGTGCCAAATTTCAAGTTTCTGAGTTCACGGGAAGTACCCCGTAGGTTTTGCGAGTGCCGAAAACTCTAAAATTTGCAGCATAAACGACTGTATCTTTTGATTGCGTTGGCTTTTAAGTTTGATTTTTTCACAGCTTCAAGGGACAATAGACCTAAGTATTTGGTATAAATTTCAGCTTGATACCTCCACGCGTTCCTGAGAAAAATGGTCTTGACAGACAGACAGACAGACAGACAGACAGACGGACAACAAAGTGATCCTATAAGGGTTCCGTTTTTTTACCTTTTGAGGTACAGAACCCTAAAAATAGTTTCAAATATCCCTATAAGTAGTGAAATTTTCTCATTGAATTTTTCATTATATTTTTTCATATTTCCCAGATAGAAACACCTACCAATTTTGGATATCTACCACTAATCTATATTACATATAATAAACGCGTAAGGAGAAAAAAAATGTACATTGAAGATATTTGAGAAAATCTAATTTAGGGGGCCTTAGAGACGTTGACTGAATACATTTTAGTGATTTTTGGAATTTTTGTCTGTCTGTCTGTGAGTTTGTTCGCGATGTACGCCAAAACTACTGCACAGAATTTCATGAAATTTTGTATTATAGTAGTTTATACCCCGGGGTAACATATAGGGTAGTTTTTATCCCGCTTATTTGAAAATATTTTTTTCCAATTCAAGCAAGTCTGTTTGGAAAGAGAAGTGCCTTGGTTTATATGGAAGCTCATACATTCTACGACACTTCTCTTTCCGAACAAGTCAATTGTGTGAAAGTTGAAAGTAACCGAAAATATAAATGTCATCGACTAAAGGATGATGCACGGTGTTCCGGACCGCCTCCGACATGACAATTTCGAGACTTCGTTTTGTATAGAAAAGCGTCACATGATCGTAGGAGGTCAGCTGTATGTGTAGTTAAGTATCGGAAGTGTCGTGTCGGCGACGGTCCGGAACACCGTGCATAATTCTTAATATGTACCTTCAATTTGTGGCAACGGAGGCCTAGGCCAATTTTTTCTTTGTATATGACCTCTATTTAAGGTTATAATTAATAATTGTAGTGTGTCAACATACAATAAACAATTTATTATTCACACTTGACCATTGAGTTTTACCCGGTCCCTTTCATGCTGCAGAAGCAATTCTCGCTACGATGTTCCGCGCCTGAGCCCTATGTTGTAAGTACCTTGCATTTGGCTTTCGCATACATTGCCAAGACACTTAAGAATTAAGTTTTGTCCGGTCCCTTTCATGCTGCTGCTGAACCAGTTCTCGCTGCGACGTTCCGTGTCTGGGCCCTATACGATACTTGACATTTGGCCTTCCCATAGATTTCATTACCAAGACACTTGACCATTGAGTTTATACCTGGCCCTGTCATTCTGCTGATGAAGAAATTATCGCTGTGACGTTCCGGGCCTGGGCTCTGTGTGGTATTCGGCCTTTTGTTCTCTGCATATATTGCCGCTCCCTTGGGCCTTTTTCCCTCGGGTTTGCTAAGACACTTTACTATTGAATTTATACTCGGCCCTATCATGCTGCTGCTGAAGAAATTCTCGCTGCAATGTTCCGGGCTTGGGCCTTATGTAGTTTTGGCCTTCGCATACATTGCCATTCATCCTTGGGCCTTCGGTCCTCGGGTTTCCTAAGATACTTGACCATTGAGTTTTATCCGATCCCTTTCAGGCTGCTGCTGAAGCAATTCTCGCTGCGACATTCTGTGCCTTGGCGCTATGCGATACTTGGCATTTGGCATTCCAATACAATGCCGCTCACCCTTGGGTTTGCGAAGTTTATACCCGGCTCTGTCATTCGACTGCTGAAAAAATTCCGGCTGCGACGTTTTGGGCCTGAGCTCTGTGTGGTATTCGGCCTTTGGCCTTCTCATACATTGCCGCTCCCTCGGGACTTAGGCCTTTGGATTCGCGAAGACGCATGACTGTTGAGTATTGTCCGTGTCCTTTCATGCTGCTGCTGAAGCAATTCACGCTGCGACTTTCCGTGCCTGATGGGCACTATGCGGTACTTGGCATTTGGTCTTCCCATACATTACCGCTCACCCACGGGTCTTCGGCCCTCGCGTTTTCGAAGGCACTTGACCATTGAGTTTATACTCGGCTCTGTCATTCTGCTGCTGAAGAAATTCTCGCTGCGACGTTCCGAGCCTGAGCCCTACGTGGTACCAATCATACATTTGTCCGTTAAGTTTATACTCGGCCCTGTCATGCTGCTGCTGAAAAAAAATCCCGCTACGACGTTCCGTGCATGGACACTATAATGCGGTGCTTGGCATTTGGCCTTCTCATAAATTTCCTTAATATTTACTTTGCGTCCGTAGGAAATACCTTAGACAACCCTACACGTGATCCCCGGACGGTGCTAAAAGAGTAACAAACTTGGCAGCTGCACTGTCCCATCTGGACCTCGCAGCACTCACCGGATTTTGTTAATCATCTGCTTTTCTACTACTACTATCAGAGAGTAGAAATACCTATCTATGTCCAGTGATATGTAGTCGAAAAATAAATAATTTGTAACAAAAATGTACCTATTACTATTTAACGTGTAAAAAGCGTAAGTAGTGTTGGTCTGGAAATAGTCAATGAAAATACCAAACCGCATAAACACACGCGGGCGAAGCCGCGGGCACAGCTAGTCACTAATATAGTATAAAACAAAGTCGCTTCCGCGGTCTGTCTGTATGTATGCTTAAATGCTTATATCTTTAAAACCACACAACGGTGCGATTTTTTTGCGGTTTTGGTGCGGTTTTTTTTAATAGATATAGTGATTCAAGAGGCAGGTTTATAATATGTATTATACTTAATTGCACCCGTGCGTAGCCGGGGCGGGCCGCTAGTGTTATGTATAACATATATTTTTCTCAAAAACATTCACTCGGCTCAATATGGTAAAAATACCATGTGTACGTGATCACAAAACTCCCCCTTTCGCAGACACAGCCGCTCATCCTCTGGCCTTCGGCCCTCGGGTGCACGAAGACATTTTGACCGTTGAGTATTGTCCGGTCCATTTCATACTGCTGCTGAAGCAATTCTGGCTGCGACGTTCCGTGCCTGGGCACTATGCTGTACTTGGCATTTGGCGTTCCCGTACAATACCGCTCACCTTCGGGCCTTCGACTCTCGGGTTCGCGAAGGCACTTGATAATAGGGTACTTTCCAGTAGATAAAATTAATTGTATCGTTGTATTCATAAAATCAAAATTTCAAAAATTTATTTCATTTATTTCATTTATTTCATTTATTTATGCAATCCATGGTACATAGTTGTTACATTTATATTTTGTTTCACATGGACCCTGTGTAGGGTATAGCAATTATAGCTTACAGTATAGGTAAGTATCTTAAATTAACCTTAAATTAAACATGCGAAAATTATGATAATTTTAGACATTAAAATCGTTACCAATTTTAAATAATAGATAAGTAATTGTTGGTTTAATAATAAATAGAAATGTCAGTTTTGATTTCAGCTAAATAAACGGGATAATCCAGTGTGTAACATATGTTTGCGCTTTAAATGATTTTATAATGGTTAAAACTAGTATAGATGAGATGTATTGTGACGTCACAATATTAGTCACCCGTATAAACTTCATAAAACAAATCGTTTTGACGTTTCCTAAAGAGTAGAGTGATTTGACTTCATAGGAAAGTAGCCTATTGAGTTTTGAGTTTAGACCTGGCTCTGTCATTCTGCTGCTGAAGAAATTCTCGCTGCGACGTTCCGTGCCGTGGGCACTATGCGGTACTATTGGCATTTGGCCTTCCCATACATAATCAGCAACTAATGTACCTACTTTTTAACGTGTAGAAAGCGTACGTTTTAGAATATTGGTCTGAAAATAGTCAACGAAAATATCAAACTACCTAAACACTCGCGGGCGTAACCGCGGGCACAGCTAGTACAAGAATAAAGTATTTGTATCAACTCACACTTATCATTAGATATTAATGAAATATCATCAGGACTTAAACTCCAACTTTATAAGTATATAAAATAACTTAAGCCTAGCTAATGCCTAAAATAGTTAAGCAGATTAAAAAAACTAGTTTTTTAGAAAGGCGGCGTAAAATGTTACAACACTGTTTTGCTTGTTCTGCCATAGGGCAGATCAGCTATAGAGCTGGGACATTTCGAATACTCTTTTTTGGTCGTTTGTCATTCAGCTGAGCCGCTTTCATTCTACTAAGCTAGCAAGCTCAATTTAGACTGTAAGGCGATATTTTATACCGAGTTAAAACCTTAATTATAGGAACTTAGCATAAAAAGATTTTTATGACAATAATTGTTTTTTATTAACCAAGTGAATTGAGAATATGCATACACTTCTATTTTATAACTATATGTATAACATGAAATTAAAAAAAAAATATATATATATAATATATATACTATGATATAAGTACTTTTACTTATATCATAGTAGTAGGTAAATATTTAAATTACATTGTCTATTTTTTCTTTAGAGTTTGTCCGAAAAGAAAAGTGTCGTCGTTTATATGGGAGCCCATACATTCTACGACACTTCTCTTTTCGGATAGACTCTACCACATTTTTTTTATAAATTCAAGTACCTAACATAAAATTTCTTGCATTAGACATTATGGTGAATATTCACTTAGCAACGAATGCCTGATACATTTTTATTTCTCAAAATTTTTAGTTTTCATATCTATAAGCTCTTTGTATAATAATAATGCGGTATTGTCATCCAACTTAAATTTCCAGATCAAATTGAAAGTCAGTGAAACCATTGAATAGGTTTGACCCGGGATCCCTTTGTTTCCCATAAACTTGTTCTTTCGAATTTCGATAGTCAGAAATTGATATCCATATAATTTATGGGCATAAGCATCAATAGTCATAATTTTTGTAAAGCATAACGTTTCATAGTTCTAATAATAAAGATCTATAATATTAAACACTATAATCGCAAAAGGCATAAAATTGATAACTATAACAGTCTAATAATTATTCAGAAATATTTTAAGGCATATATTTTATTGGACTAATAGTCGTTAATCATATCGTTTTAATGTCATCCCTTTATTTTCCATAAACTTAGTGTTTTATGGCTCTAAAAACGATACTGCTCCCAGAGATAGGTAGGTTAGGGTTATTTTTTTTATGACCCTAAAAACGAAACTGCTCCCAGAGATAGGTAGGTTAGGGTTATTTTTTTTATGACCCTAAAAACGAAACTGCTCCCAGAGATAAGTAGGTTAGGGTTATTTTTTTATGACCCTAAAAACGAAACTGCTCCCAGAGATAGGTAGGTTAGGGTTTATTTATGGCCCTAAAAACGAAACTGCTGCCAGAGATAGGTAGGTTAGGGTTATTTTTTTTTAATGACCCTAAAAACGAAACTGCTTCCAGAGATAGGTAGGTTACGGTTATTTTATTCATGGCCCTAAAAACGAAACTGCTCCCGGAGATAGGTAGGTTAGGGTTTTTTTATGACCCTAAAAACGAAACTGCTCCCAAAGATAGGTAGGTTATGGACTATAAAAAATCGGAACTTAAAATTTGTGGAAACCGATATACACCCCTAGTTATCAATAATCTACGATTAAATAACTTAAAACAATTATTATAAGCAAGTTTATTGCCTTCAACATTATGTAATAGACACCATTTGGACTTTGAATATTATGAGTAACAGATTTTATGACTAACAATAATTATGACCTGCAAAAATCTGACCAGCAATTTAGATTGTAAAATTTTATGACTATTGACAATATGACTAATAAAAATTATGATCGAAAACGTTATGGACTGACAAAAACGGAAGATAAAAATTATGGGAACCAATAGAGACCCGGTTTGACCCAAAAGGGGCAGCTTCTGTAAAAAAAACTTGTAAAAATACATACTTAGTGTGTCAGGGTAGACATAATCTATATACATATAATAAAGCTGAAGAGGGTCGAAAGTCTGTACATCGAAGATATTCGAAAAAAAGTTGGCTGGGGATACTTAGAATTGATAACAGAACACGTTCCAACAGTTTTTAGAATTTTTGTCTGTTTGTCTGTTTATCTGTTTGTCTGTTTATTTGACCGCGCATCACGTGAAAACGGCTTAACGGATTTTAATATCATTTAGTGCGGACATAGTTTGAGTCCCGGGAAAGGACATAGGATAGTTTTCATTCCAAAAATCAACCCTGGAGGGGGTGAAAAGGGGGTTGAAAGTTTGTATGGAGAATGTTTAACCGCTGAACCGATTTAGATGAAAATTAGTATAGAGATAATTTGAGTCCCAAGAAACGACATAGGATAGCTTTCATCTAGAAAATCAACCCTATAAAGGGTGAAAAGGGGGTTGGAAGTTTGTATGGGAAATCAATAACCGCTGAACGCTGGAAATAGTTTGAGCTCTGGGGAAGTACAGCCTTGGCCAGAAGTGTTGAGCACCAATGCGATTTTCATACAAAACTGGAAAGTTTAGTCCATCGTTTCCATCTTTGTTTAAGTTATTTTGTCAATTAATTTAAACTAATAGGCATGTTTTGTTGAAGTTAGTAGTAACTACATAGAATATTTGCAATATGTCGCACCGACTTAAATTTACATTTTTGGTACCTTCTGTTTTCATATTTTTTAAGTACCTTGAAAGTGTTATTAAGTGAAGTTGTCTATATTTATAAATAAAATATAACATTTACCGTTACCGTACATTGTTAGGATAGGGAAATAATGCTTAACATCAAAATTGTAAACAAAAAACACCTATGCTCAATACTTTTGGCCAAGGCTGTATATACAATAATTGATATACAGAAGTCATTCTTTAAGGGGGGGATTACTAATTCCACGCAGACGAAGTCGCGGGCAAAAGCTAGTAATATATATAATAGGGACCTATATACGAATAAATAGGTACCAAAAAAGTGTACCAATTTCTAATAAATATGATACATTGGGTCGAGATGAATCTCGCCTCCGAATTTTGAAGTTATGTCTGACTTCGACAACATATAATGCGATGCATCACTGACCTCTGGGCTCTCCGGCCGGCGTAATTTCCAGGATGAGATCGTAGTCGTGTGAACATCAATCTATGAAACATAATAGCTGGTCTTCACGAAGGCCAATTTACCTATCATTCATATTGATACACAATACAATAATTATAAGTACTTATTCAGTGAAATGATTTTTTACAAGTTGTAGCTCCGTTTAGGGAATTATCTCCTTCAAAAATAGGTACACATACTATTACGCACTTCGCTATAAATTCGCCATATGGTTAAAAAAAACAACCCCACCCTATGTAACACGTTAACATAAATTCTTTGTATGTTTTACTAACCAACTTTAACGACACTTCCAGTATCTACCTAACATAAACACCTCTTACCTAACAAAACTATCCAACTACGGTATCTTAATCTAAAACATAATTACTACCAGAGACTATAGAGATATAGACGACCACAGCCTAAGAACTTTTTAAGCTCATGTCGATTGCGCCATCTATGTCAAAGCCAGCAAAAGATACCGAATATGTAAGAGAAAATGTCACCTGCACTGCTACTCCACCTCGTAGCTACTAGTGTACTACTAGTACGCTATTTGTTACTAGGTGGAGTAGCAGTGCAGGTGACATTTCTCTTACATATTCGGTATCTTTTGGTGGCTTTGACATAGATGGCGCAATCGACATGAGCTTCAAAAAGTTCTTAGGCTGTGGTCGTCTATATCTTCTCTGTTACTACTAAGAATATGATCCTTCTAAGGGTACACGGTTTCGTGAAAACATAGTAGAAGTGGGTCGCGAAATTGAATTTTCACGAGATACCGAATACCGAAGCTTATCTCTAAGCCTAAAATAACAGTCATGTTGTTCACATAGGTACCGTTACTAGCTATGTTTTAGCCTGAACCATATTATAATTAAAATTGAGAGGGAGCTCAGTAGGTGTCATTTTCATTTAAATTTCAAACAAAATTGCAATGTAACAGAGTAACGAAAGGCTGCAGGGACATTTCTATATGAAATGTTCCTGTTGGTACAGTGTAGGGGTGGGTACCTACATTGAAATGTAGATAAGTAAGTACTCTGTTACGGTAACAATAAAGCTTAGGCTGTCTATATCGATTTTCAATAATTATTTTATTAACATATTTACATACCAATTATAATAAAATATAAATTTATGAGATATGAACAGAAACGTGATAACATAATTTTGTGATTTATTTTGAATATTAAAACAATAAGGAAGTTAACTTTTTTCAAAAACAGTCAGTTCGTTAAATCAAATTTCGGATTTCCATGTAATTACCTACCGTAACAGCTAGAGTAGCCAAATAGTTCGTCACACCATACGAAATATATGGTGTGACGAACTATTTGATCACTTTGGCTGTTACAATATATTTGACGCTGACTGTTCAACTGTCATGTCAGTAGATTGCATCAATACCTCGCCTACATATCCATTCACTTAAACTCCATGCCCGTTTAAGGCATAATGCATCAACCTTTTATGAGAATTAGTCTGTATTTTGAGTTGTGAAGCTGCACATGCACTAGGTCGGAGCAAATACACCGGCATTGTGGTAAGTTATGGTAATTGAACACATTAGATTGTGCTAATATGATTGATGTAGGTAATGTGATAGATTTGACATTAATTAACATGTACTAAACAATCGAGTTAACCTTAACAGCATCTATGTCAACTCCTAACCTAACTACGATAAGATTATTACATTAAGATTAAATCTGTTAAGTAATAGCTACAGTCGCAGCGAAGACCTAATTGCTTTATTTTGCTTTTTATCACTCCAAAAGATTTTATCCGCTTTTGTTGACTAATTCTTGATATAAATGTTTACAGTATTTTGAAAGATTAGTTTACTACAGTTAATCCAGTTACCACCCTTGTAATGGAAATGAAAAACGTTTATTTTCAGGCAACTAGTGGCCCATAGATAAATACCGTAATATTCGTTAACTTATAAGGGGCACTCTATAAATTTAATTGCAACTACATCCGAGTGTAGTCGCGAGCAGGGATGTCACGAATGTCGTTTTTCTCACATTCGCGAATGCGAATATCCAGGATGCGAATGCGAATACGAATGTTGCGGAGTGGATTCAAAAAAGTTAATCTTGCTTATCATTGTTATGCTTCCATAGTTCATAAATACAGTACATGATATGTGATGGAGTCCTATATTATTGATCAAAAAGAGACAAGTGATAACGTCGTTTTCACTCCCTGTGTATGAGCAAGCATATGACCATCGGCCGGGTCAGCGCGGTCGAAACAGGATGCGTTCTGCCCACATTCGCATTCGGAAAATATTCGCATCATTTCATGCGAATGCGAATGTTGATAGGAATGTCAAAAATGATGCGAATATTCTCATTATACGAATGCGAATGCGAATATTCGTGACATCCCCAGTCGCGAGTCCTGTGCTAATTCACCTTAGCGCGGCCTTACACGGATAGTTTGGGAAGTTTGTCGCTGAGAAATATAAACTGGGCGCTAAGTAAGTGGTTACTGTCGAGCGATTAAGTAGTCAACTCAACAACGAAAACTGTTGAAATTTCAACTGTCGTTGCAATATGGCGGTTAACGGCACTGTAGTCTCGGAAAATAACTCAACTATTTGACACTGGTTCAAATAGCTTGGCAAATTAGAAAGAAAGAATGAAAATAAATTTATTCATGACGCTACAAAGTAACTTAAGACTAATACACATTAACAATAAACAGTTTTAAAGACGTCATTGAAATGGTCTCCACACAGCATTATGCCAAGGTACCTTTGAGGTGCCTTGACGTCTTCCGTGGCGACCGTACTTAGACTAAACTAAACTAAATTAGGGCTTGAGTATTTTTTCCTCACGTTTGGTAAATAAATCCAGTAAATATAAATCTGTTTACGATACAAGGATGGAACGAAAACTATTTTGCAATTGTAGGTAATATTCGCCAGAAGCTTAAATATTCAGTACAAACTTGGCGCCTAATATTTAAATACATATAAATGAGTAGGTTTAATGTTAGTTTAACAGCTAGTCTCAGAAATTGTGACACAATATCGAGAGCACCGAAACCCCTCCATTTATTTATCTATGTCCGTATTTCTAGATTTAGCCTCACCGTCTAAAACGTTAAAATATGATTTCTACATGTAAACTGTGTAGTTGCCCTTATTTGCTAAGACATGAAGAATGTGACTTGTGCTAAGGACTGAACTAATGAGCGAACTGCGTCCGACATTAAATACGTGAATATAATTATGTATCAGCGAGGAACGAGGCATTAAACCGACTTGAGTACCTGTGTTCAGTTTAGCTGTTCTGGATGATAATTAATTATGAGAAGCGTAGTTACACAACATATACTTAGTTACGGTAGCTACGTACATATGTTTGTGTTTAAAGGTGATTATTGTTATAACGAGGTGGATGTATGCGGATACGTAAAATTATGGATTCGTTTTGTTATAAAGCCAATTTTATTTTATAGATTTTTTCACATGACAAAGTTATCCTTAAAGGATGATTCACGGTGTCATGTTCCGGGTCCGACAGGTCGACGGGCCGACACCGGGCGTTTCGAGCATTACACGAGCATCGACCCGGCGGTTCCGGGTTCAAGCCTTCCGACACCGCCTTGTTATATATGAGAGCTTCCGTCGTTCCGTCCAGGCACGAAGCGAGCTGAGTCCGGGCTGTTATCGGTCACTGCTTTGTCCAAAGCACGGCCGACATGGCACGGTCGCTACGCCCTCATATTTAACATACAATTTATTGACATTTTACAACCTAAATATTTTGGCAAATATATTATTACGACACATCGTTGCAAAGTTGTTGTCGTATAGTCTCCTAGTGGTCGACGGGCCTTGCACGGGACGAGCCAGGACCGAGCTTTGTTTGTAGCTAGTAACGGCCGTCAAACAACAAAACATGACCGTATCGTACGTTCCGGGTAGATCACGTGACGGCACTCGGAGATCACGTGACGTTTTCTATAAGTACAAAATGAAGTGTCGGAAGTGTCGTTTCGGAACTGGAATATGACACCGTGAATCATTCTTCAAAAACAGCCATGTGATTACAGATGAAGTTTACTTGATAGAAAATAAATTCTAAACTTTTATAATTGGGCTTACTCCAATTTCAGCCAAGGAATTTCTATATAAATGTATCATCGTTTCAGCCTTTTATCGTTCACTGCTGAGCAAAGACCTATCTGCGTTCAGATAGTCAATTTACTAAATTAAATAATTATTCCAGACGCCCAGGATCGTGCAAAGTGGAGGAAAGCGAGCAGGAGAGCGGACCCTGGCAATAGCCGGGATAACGCTAGGTAGAAGAAGAAGAAATAATTATTCCATTCAAATGTATTTCAACTACTTGAAAAAAAAATATATCGATTACTTTATGAAATACTTCAGAGAGAGATTTTTCACAGGTTTTTCCTTACCCTTGTTACACCTACCGAGTAGGTACAGTGGTGAGTCAGTACTCTCGACCGAGTACTCGCAAGGTGTAAACACATCGCCGAGTACTGGGCCGGGCCATTTTACTCTCTCAGCCGAGTGGCATTTTGCTGTCTCGCCACTGTACTCGTTAGGTGTAACCAGAGGGAAATTCGAAAATCGACAAAACGATGGTCCCGTTTCTATCGCTCTCGCATTTACGAAAGGGAGTGATGGAAATAGACGATTCGATGAACGAAGTGCTTCGCGGTTATAGGCCAGGCCCTTGCCAAAAGTATAGAAATCCACCCTCAGTGTTGGTTAGCGCAGCTCTTAATGTTCTCGGTATGAAACTAATAACCGATCGTATCGATAATATATACTACCTACGCTCCAAACTTCAAAATTGCTAACGTAGCTAAATATAGTCGCTAAACTGGGACTGGGATGGACAGTGCCGGATGACTTGTGACGAAATTGGTCCCACATATGGACGTTCAAAATTGAGGTTTGTCTGGTAAAAAAGGAAGTGTGATTTTTATCGTAAAACATATACACTCGAGAGCAAAAGTTGTGACCTGAAACTGGTGAAGTATTTACTTGAATATCTCAAAAAATATGAATTTTAAAAATATTCATTTTATGGTATTTTGTGCAACAGTTACATAATAAGGGTTATTAGAGGGTCGAAGTTACAAAATTCGCCGAATTTTGTAAAAACAGACCCGAGAATTTTAAGACCTAATTAAATATGTACCGTTGCACACAATAGATTTTCTACGAGTGCTAGGCAAGCCGGTAAGTATTGAGTTCGACGAATGACCTGCTGCCTCCATACAATTGTCTTCAATCTGCCGCCGGATTGTGCCGGCGCCTACCTTGTGTAGGTACAGCGGCGGGCGGCGGCGGTGCAGGGCCCGCCCCGGCAACAGACCCATTATATCCCTATCTCATGACAACGTTCATGAAGTATACGCTTTGAATATACCTGTCAGTCATTTTATTGGCAAATTAGAATGCAGGAGTAGAAAAAAGATTTTAAGATTTATGTTACAGACCCGAAATTTTTGCTCTCGAGTGTATTTTATGTACAATAAAGTGTTTACATACATACATACATACATACATATTTTAAAACATTGGTAGCATGCGCCTATTGTATTTAGGATTCACGAGCACGCGTAATGAAATTCAGCCACGTTCAGGCACATTCAATCAAACGTTCGCTTGCCTACGTGCTGCACTTATGCAGCAAAAAACCTTTCAGAAACGCGCCTTTGACTAATGCGGTAATCACCGCATACTACCTCTACCTTTGTGATGAATAAAACAATAAAGCAGAATACCGTCAACTGCTACGAATTTTCCTACGTTGCACATATTCCTCAGACGGCCACCAATCTCCTACCTCAGGAATAAGATATAAATAGCTGCTCAGTGAAGAAAACCATATTTTTCATGTCAGGCAAAGTTGTAGCAGTTGACGGTACTATGCTTTCTCTCGTGGCACTGTTTCGTTTTACGTTTTATGTGAAATAGCTAACACCCTGAATAAAATTGGCGTTCATTTACCTACTAATTGGAAATAAACTATATATTTCTAAACACTATACAACTGCTGCTTATATTACTGCTTCAAATTACTAAATAGGTAGTAGCCCGAATCGATCGTGAACTCGCAATAATAATAAAAAATTGGTGACGTTGCGAATTTTAGGGAAAAACTCACTGAATATTTGAGATCACTAGTTTAAATATTTAATACTTATGTTTAATATAATCTGCTGACTTGTTAATCCATAAAACAAAACCAACTAATAATTATTATAAAACGTTATGATCATAGTAATAAAAATATTATATTGCCTATCTCCAACGAGTTGACAAGAAGGACAATTTAAAAATATCTCTTAGCTCATGTTTTCATAAATAAAAAAATGTAGACAACTGTACCATAATCATTGTTGTACAAACCATAAAAAAAAACTTCAAAATGCAGCGACGTGTCGGTAGCCAGTTGGCAGTTCAAGTTGAAAACTTAAATACTGGAATCTAACCAGCGTCTTCTACATTCGCGGCGGACGCCCAAATCTCTAGACTATCCGGGCACAGGGGCACCCTTCAAATTTTCTCGTGTATATCAATCTCTTGTAATGCAAAGGCGCTTTTTGACCAATCTTCTAAAGCAGAACATAATGTGCTCAAAACTTGTATCGGAACTACTTAATCCATACACGGAAAAAAAGCTTCCGGGATATTCTCAATTCAAGAGATTATTATTACCTTGGAAATATTTCCTCGTGACAAGTATTTATTTCATTTACCAAAAATATGATTCTTCGCTTAATAAAACTACGTTTTATTAAAATATAAATACAAAAATGTATTGTTTCAAGAGTATATTGAGTAAATAAGAGAGATTGTACTTTAATCAAACAAGTATTATCTTAGGTAAAAGAAAACTAGAAAATCTATAGGAATATATTTGCTTCGTTATATTTAAAATTTTATTTTATTTTCGTTAAAGGAAATAAATACTTGTCACGAGGAAATATTTTCAACATAAAAAAATAATGTCTTCGATTGAGAATATCCCGAAAGCTTTTTTTCCGTGTACATTTGTAGTGTCAAAGAGGTTATATACACTAGAATATAAACATTAATATTTTTGGTATCCTGCCTTTTCGCCGAAAATTGCATTGCCGAATTTCACTTGCCAACCAACTCTTCGCTGAAGTTTCATTTGGCCAAAAAACTTTTACCAAATTATTATTTCGCAACCATTTCATTTCCCAACCCCATAGTCCGTTCCCGATAGTGCGATCCCGTTGCATCACCATTAAGGCACGGAGAAGGCAGCATCCCAGAGTTTTAGTGGGTAGGCCGGTGCAGACCGGAGAGTCCCACATAACCAATGCGTAATATCTGGCTCCACCTCGGGGGCCTCATGTTACGTATCGGTATGCGTAAAGCATTTCTCTGGGCCAACAAAAAAAAAAAAAGGTTAGGTTGGATTATGTAAATGAAATTCGGCCAAATAAAACTTCTGCGAAAAGTTGGTTGACAAGTGAAATCGGCATTACAATTTTCGGCGAAAAGGCAGAGAACCGAAAATTAGGGAAACCGGTGGGAATCGAGCTATATATGCGCTCCGCCACTGGTTCATACGTACCTTAAATAAGTGCTTAGTTAGGGCATTGATAATGAACTTTAATTTTAGACTAATTCTCGACATACAGAACATGGTTTGACATTGAATGCTATTCAAGCTCCAACCAGTTTAAAATTAGAGAACGCACCTGATTTAAAAAAGGAAGCTACTCTCCTCATTTCGCTATGACTACGCTCACCGTCGTGGTAATGTACGAGGTAATGAATGGATGTAAACATGCCCCAACAAGTTTCTAATACATTTACAGCGGCGCGAATAATGTTTTTGTTTAAAACAACGGATTGAGTCTCCAAAATCCTTGCTCCTTGTTATTTTCACGGCAGAGTAACTGGGTGGATTCCATTAATGTCTGCTAACGACCGGACGCACTTCGGATTGGGGTTTAAAAGGGTTGAGTGGTTTTGTACAATCGTTCTGATAAAAAGGGATGGGTGTTAAAGCTTTTAGCGATTTAAAAGATGCCCCGTGCCGGTGGATTAATTTCGGCATCAATGGACCAATAAGTCCGCGTATTTAGAGCGGTGGTACACACTTGCCAATTGTCACTATATTGACGTCTTTTGTACACCCCGACCTGCGACCTCTGGCCGAGTTGACGCTTGATTTAAATTGTGTGTTCGATGCTCTACTTTATTTGGGTCGTGGACGTCGTAAAAATTGATAATTTTAAACAAAAAAAGAACCGACTTCACTTAGGATCCGCTATTCCAAGAGGAAGTGGCCGAGTTGCTGTAAAAATTAGTGAAATCACTATAGGTGTGCCTATAATAGTTGAAGAGTTCCCTCGATTTCTCCAGGATCCCATCATCAGATCCCGACTTGGTGACAATGGGACCATCTAGGGGTTATACCTGTTCGATTCAAAAAAAAATTTTGAAAATCGGTTCACGATTCACGGAGATATGGAGTAACATACATACAAAAAAAAAAAAAAAAAATTATGATAAAAAAAAAAAAAAAAAAAAAAAAAATTCAGTCGAATTGAGAACCTCCTCCTTTTTTGAAGTCGGTTAAAAACTCTATAAAGGGTGATTAATTTGTAACTACGTACGTGTACTACTAACTTATTTTAGCATTACTATAAAAATTATGTAGGTATTATTTAAGACGCTAATCTAAACTGCTTTTAACTGCGTTTCATTCCGATTGATTCGTTCTTCGTATATTTTTAACCGACTTCAAAAACGGAGGAGGTTCTCAATTCGACTGTTTTTTTGTATGTTACTCGATATCTCCGTGAATCGTGAACCGATTTTAAATTTTTTTTTAATCGAACGGGTATAACCCCTAGATGGTCCTATTGTCACCAAGTCGGGGTCTGATGATGGGATCCTGGAGAAATTGAGGGAACTCTTCAACTATTATAGGAACACCTATAGTGATTTCACTATTTTTTACAGCAACTCGGTCACTTCCTCTTGGAATAGCGGATCTTAAGTGAAGTCGGTTCTTTTTTTGTTTAAAATTATTTGTGATACTTACAACAACAAATTCGGACTTTTTCCTTTGTGAGTGCTCAGCTGTTAGACATTACTTCTTGGCAAATTTTATCATTCTAGGTCCACGGAGCGTACCCTTTAAGTTTTGATTTTCTGCGAATAGTTAGAAAATCAGGCTCTTGACTCGTGACGGACGGACAGCCGAACAACAAAGTGGTCATAAAGGAAAACCTTTTGAGGTAAAAACAGCGCGTACGAAGTCGTAGGCAAAAGCTAGTTTTCTATTAAAAAAACCAGTTCTGTAATTAAATACTCCCGATTTTGGTAAACAAAATCAGAACCGGGAAGCATTGCCTAATTAAAATGCCTATTAAATTTAGACCTTAGAGCGAAAATCAAGAAGCCTCACGTAGCGTAGCAGTGCTTTGGCGACTAAATATCATGTCTTAATTACGTTAATATTTATTCTATAGAATAATTTGGCTTTCTATACAATGCCGCGTATTCATTGCTGTAATTAAAAAACCAGTGTAATTATTTATTTCAATCCGAAAACCTACAAAAACATCCATTGTTTGATATTTCCTCCATAAAAAAAATACTAGGTCTAGCTTTAATTGGATATCGGAAATATCCATGATTTCTATAAGTAATGCTTTTCCTCAATTATATTTTTGAATTACTTATGTAATGTTAAAATTTTTAGGGTATCGTAACTTGGTATAATTTACGTTTTATAGAATACATACTTATTCTTTTAAATGCCGGGTATTCCGGGCAATGCGTAAATATTTTTCTTTCTTAATTTATTGATTATCACTAATTAGAAGCGGTGGTAGCCTTGCGGTAATACTTTCAATCCTGAGGTCTCGGGTTCAAACCCCGGCTCATACTACTAAGTTTTTCGGAACTTATGTATGGAATATTATTTGATATTTACCAGTCGGTTTTAAGCGAAGGAAAACATCGTAAGGAAACCGGACCTAATCCCAAAAAGTCCTAAGTAGTTTCCCCTCTGGGTTGGAAGGTCAGATGGCAATCGCTTTCGTAAAAAGTAGTGTCGACACTAATTCATGGGATTAGGTTGTCAAGCGGACCCCAGACCGGGACAAACGCTAGGAGGAAGAAGAAGAATTTATTGATTATCATTGTAGAAAGAGATTTTTACATTGAAAAACATTATTTTTAGAACTGTAAAGCATACATTAATGTAAACTATAGGTGTATTTTTTATACCTTCTTACGTATTAAGATGAATTGTAAAATAATGAAGCCCCCCTCAACATCATACTTGATGGTTATTTTGTTATATCGATATTTACTAATTCAATGTCGATAAATGAGAATTCATTATGACAATTCAAAAGTGCCATGATAATTCCAGAATCTGCTTTTATGAGCGAGTTTTAATTTTCTCAATCGATTATACCACGCAATACAGCAAGAGCCCCAACGTCTGAATCACAAATATGAGAGTTTGCTGGAAAGTTATTCCCATGCAACAATTGCATGCAATATTGGTTGATT